>CM022758.1:15156334-15496334 GCA_012411365.1 Ameiurus melas | reverse complement strand
CTTCTGTGAACTAGACATCCTGCACAGATGCACTCCAGAATGTAGTCGGTGTGCAAATTCTTAATGCATGGGTGATAAATGGTGACACAGACCCCCCCAAAAAAAGTGTATATGTATGTAAATATATATATAAAGTAGCCTACAACTTAATACATAGATTTTACAATAGCATGGTATTAGATTAGTTGTTTAGGAATATGTTGGAATATTTTTTTAAACAGTCCATACTTAAATAAACAAATACTGTTTATTTTTTAGTTTGTTCCTTAAAAAGCAGGCTAACCAATTATTTTGACGAACATTTCATGGTATATGACAGTAAAAAAAAAAATTACACGTAAATAAACAGTTGATGATAACATGGAATAATGTAGCATAAATTCAGGCCTGCTCTAAAACTTATATACTTAAGTAGACTATACAAAACAAAACTATTCATTACTATACAAAACAACCTTCTGTTGCCCCCGTCCTAACTTTTTTGAGACATGTTGCGGCCATCAAATTCAAAATTACCTTATTTTTTTTGGTATGTTTTTTATGTACTGTTGCATTCTGTTTTTCTGGAGATTTCACACAGCATCCCATTTAAAAAAAAATTGGGGTTGTGTAATAAACATGCTATATTATGAGATCCTCAGTGATGTGAATTAGAAATTTGAGGATTTTGAAAATATTGACACTCTCTACTGCAGCTCTGTTTATGGTGAAGCATGTGTGTGATCTGTAGTCCACAATTAGTTCCTTGGTCTTGTCTACATTCAAGGAATTGTTGTTTTCCTGGCACTACTGTTCTCAGATTCTGACCTCCTCACTGTAACCCTCCTCATTGGTGTTGGAGTTGGAGATCAGGTCTATAGCTATTGTGTTGTTTGCAAATTTGAGGTGGAGTGTACATTGAATAGAGGAGAGGGCTTAACACACATATTTGTATTCCGAATTCATCCTGCTGCTTTTGTCAGTGGTCACATCATTTATAAATGCAAAGGAAGCACATCCATTAGCAGTTGTGTACACCCATGCCATAAAATAAGGTAGAATGATTCAGATCATGAGCAGCTCCTTCCCTTCATTGTACTCTTCACTTATTATCATCCTGGTAAATGTTGATCTTTGTTTCATTGGTCCTCGGATGCTGTTTCAGAATTGTACAGACTTTAAAAAAAAAAACATTTTGTTTGCGTACTTATCTGGTCTTCCTGTTTTTGAGACCAGCCAATGATAAAATTTTGTGGTATTTACTCTGGTGAAAGCGTCTCTCGAGATACATGTAGCTTCCCGAGAGTGTTCTTGATTTGTGAAACTGCTTTGTGGGGCTTTTCTTTTGTGTCATCCACCACAGTTGTTTCCATGGCCTTCTGTGCCTTTTAGTGTTCCTGAGCTCACTAAATGTGTTCCTTCTTTTTAATATGTACCAAAGAGCCAAAAAGTTGATCTGGCCACACCTAATGCTTTTGCTATGTTTTGACATTTTAGAATAAATGGCTTGTTTCACTAGCAGTGACAGTTCTTTTGAACAGCAACAGATTCCAAATGCAAATGTCACACATGAAATGAACTTTCTGGGTTCTGGGGTTAAAAATACTGGTGGAATACCTACACCATTCACTTGATTTGGATGTAAATACCCTCAAATTATATTCATTATTTAATTGGTCAGACAGATAAAATAAAAATGACGTTCTGCAAGTCGAAATATTTATGCACCTGACTGTAATTGTCCCCCTTTGCAGTGCAGTGTGATTCACAGTTCCCAGCAGAGTAAGCTCTGTGTACTTTCTGTTTTCATGTTAATGTTATACAAATTTCATTTTGTCGTATGACTTTTAGCACGGTTTGCTCAAGATCAAAAGTATAAAAGGTGAATTAAATTCTTACAGTACAGAACTCCAATGTCTGTTCAGTCAGTTTAACAGCTGTAACATCTACAAGACATCTACAAGAACATATTTGTGCATATGGAGGATGTGTGTATAACCCAAATTCCAAAAAAGTTGGGACGCTCTGTAAAACGTAAATAAATTTAAATAAATACAGGGTGCAGTGATTTGCAAACCTCGTAAACCCATATGTTATTTACAATAGAATATAAAAACATATCAAATGTTTAAATTGAGTAAATGTACAATATTAAGAAAAAAATAAGGTCATTTTAATTTGATGGCCGCAACTATGGGATCAATATTCCGTCAAAAGTATTGCGGTCACGGATCGAAAAATAATAAGTGTGAATGAAACATTTGAAAACACATGCAAAATTGCACAAAACTGAAACTGAATCGTACACAAAATCATTTTCCTTGGTTATATTGCTATGTTTTTTGTGCTCTCTGACATTTTCTACTCGTTTTCTTTTTTTTGAGTGCTTGCGCTGTTTGTCCCTTCGTGATTGTTTCCACATTCTCCGCTTGATTTTTCAAACGTTGCAGTCCGAGTTTCATGTAAATGAAGGCGGGCTTTAGAATCACCATTGATCTACTACAGCTCATCCTCTAGCCAATCAATCGAAGAGGGGAGTTGATGCTTATTTTCGAAAATGATCCCATATGCAACATGTCTCAAAAAAGTTAGGACGGGTGTAACAAAAGGCTGGAAAAGTAAATGTTATTGAAAAGAAACAATTGGAGGTTAATTGGCAACAGGTCAGTAACATGAATGGGTATAAAGAGTATCTTAGAGAGGCAGAGTCTATCAGAAGTAAAAATGGGCAGAGGTTCACCAAACTGCAAAAAACTACGTCTACAATTTGTGGAACAATTTCAAAATAATGTTCCTCGACGTAAAATTGCTAAGACTATGAATATCTCATCATCTACAGTACACAATATCATCAAAAGATTCCAAGATTCTTGAAAACTCTGTGGGACAAGGGTGAAAATCAATATTGCATACCTGTGATCTTTGGGCCCCCAAACGGCACTTCATTAAAAACAGGCATGATTCTATAACGCAAATCACTGCATGGGCTCAGAAACACTTCTTAACAGACAATAACTCTTTGTCTGTGAACACAGTTCGCCGTGCCATCCACAAACGCTGCAAAGAAGAAGCCATATGTGAACATGATACAGAAACGCTGCTGTCTTCCCTGGACCAAAGCTCATTTAAAATGAACTGAAGCAAAGTGAAAAACTGTTCTGTGGTCCAGTGCGTCCATCCGGCTATTTATTAGCGCTCAGTTCAAAAGCCTGCATCTCTGATGGTATAGGGGTGCATTAGTGTATATGGAATGGCCATCTTGCACATCTGGAAAGGCACCATCAAATAAAACATATATACAGTATGCACTTTTGTCTTGCCTCTAATCACACATTACAAAAAAAACAAAACAAGAAACCAGTTGTCAGTCAGAATTCATTTTAATTACTAAAAAGTCTTACAGAGAATTTGACTTACATAGAATTTCACATTAACACACCCTTTGAAACCAGACAAATCAAGAAGAAAAATAACAAACAAAAAAAATAAGTCATCTGCTTTGTCCTGGCTGTTCTGTATTGCAGGTATGGCAGTTTAATCAATTAAGTCTCTGCTTGATATATTGCTTTGCTTATTTGTAAGTCGCTTTGGATAAAAGCGTCTGCCAAGTGAATAAATGTAAATGTAAATGTAAGTCCAAAGGATCAGGCAGAAATCAATGTACATATGCAGGCAAGGGTCAAATGATCAGGCAAACAGGCTAAACTAGGCAAAGTAGAGAATCAAGGTCAACAAAGTCAAGAATCAGAAAAGTAAACATGATATAAGGCTTGGAATATCAACAGAGACATAAGCAACTGAGCTTAATACTTCGCAAAGTCATTGTGATGAAACAGTCTCTATATGCTGTGGAGTGAGTGTGTGTGTGACATTGGTAACAGGTGTGTGTGATTAGAACTCCGGAGAAGGTGAACGTGTGCATGTGTGTTGTTCGGCTATGTTCGGCACGTTTGGTAATTTGGCTATGTTTGTAGTTCGTGGTGCATCCTGGTAAATGGAGTTGCTGGTTTGCTGTGATGTGACACTGGCATGCACTCTATACATCAAATTAAACTGATTGAATTTAAAGTTGTGTTGAACAAAGGAAATTCGATTATTTATTTCATAATGCAGATGAAATGGTATCTAAAACGATACAAATAGCCCTTAATTTTTGCTTATACTATAAATTCAGCCTTTACAGTTGAACTGTAATAAATAAACTGAAAAACAGAGTCTATAACACATCATCAATCGATCAATTTTGTTATAAATAAAACATGCAATTATTCATATAATCATTTGTAGCATATCAACCTGAGTAGAAGAAATGGAATTAGCACCTTTAAAGCTGCTGAGTGTGATGTTCATTGCTCAAGACCCTAACTGTGCCATTTAATTAGAGTTCATTGTTAATTTATGATCAATAGCATCAAACCTTAACTGATAAGCTGCCACTGACACCTGAATCAATTAACCATTGTTTGTCAATTAAAAAAGTTACACACAGGTCCATAGAAGACAAAAATGTCCAAAAACTGTTATAAAAATATTATATATGATTTTTTATTTCCACTTTCACTGATGTCATTTTTTTTAACCAGCATCAGTTCTAATCATTATTACCAAACATTCATTAATTTTCAGAATTGTAACCTTTTAAATGCTGGTTTGTTTAATGCCACAGGTTTTATTTATTTGTAACATTTTTTTAAAGGAAAAAAGTAATTATTTTCCATATACTAAATGCTAAGCAGATTTTTTTCTTTGATTATTACAGTCTTTGATATGTCAATGATTAACAACAACATTAATTTTGATGCATTCATATATTTTATGCAGTGTCAGATTTAAAACAAAAAACCAAAGAAAAAATAAAAACCCTACCACTCATAAAGGGCAAAATGTCAATGTCGAAAAACTCTATATGTAAAAAAAAATTATGTACATGTCCCAAATGTACTTGTTTCCCCTAAGGTGGATGGAATAATAAAATGGCGGTCATCCTTTAATGCTCACTCATTAGTGTAATGCTCACTCATTTCTCCCTCTACTACATTATCCCTAATATCTAAATCTGGGGATTAATAAAGTCTTTTCTTATTAGTTGAATAACTCATAGTAGTTACCAAATAATATGCTTTTAGATGAATAAGTGTATAATAGGTTTGGGACTTAAATGATTTAAAGTTTGAAAAGTTGAAAAGTGTTTTACGAAATAATTTTCCATGAACTGTTTTGCATGTAATCTCCTCTAAGAATGAGTTGTACCTGCCAACATTTTCAATAGTTATGCCAACAATGTCACCCACAACAACCCTCCCTTTACTGACTACAGCAAACACACACACACACACACACACCACATCTTGCAACCCTGTAATGTAATATGAGTATTCATTAATAGATACCAGTAGCTGGTTACAATTAAGAGACTGGATACTTTTACATGGGATCAAATTCCTTTTTGGCAACATACACACCCAAGTTATTAGTATATAAGAATAATATACTAATATATTAGTACTATAATATTATAGTAAGAATTGTAATAAAAACAACATATAAACATAAATAATCGCAAAATCCAAAATATTAACCCACTAACCCCGTAAGGCCGAAAAACCGGGTTGTCTGTCTTTGACCTATTCCCGTAAGGACGATATACCGGCTTGGTCGTCTATGCCAAATCCCCGTAAGGCCGGTATACCGGCATTACACTGCTATGATTCCTTTCTTATTTAATTATTATTTTTTGACCCGGAAGGTTGATCATGATGTCATGACGTGATTACGTTATTACGCCGTCATTACGATGAAAATGATCCAAGCGTGAATGTTGTTGATAAACTTATTTAACTAAAAATGAAAAAGTGAAAATCTAATCGTGTTCCAGCTAAAGTTACACCTACAGTGAACACAGGTACATTTAAAACAGTGCAAAAAAAGAAAACATACACAGTTACACAAGCGAGAGCAAGAATTCTAGATAGTGACAGCAGTGAAAATTCAGGTGATGTTGAAACCGAAACTGACAAATCCTTCAGTAGAAAAGAAAAACAACCCACACAAGGAATCAAAAACTGTTTTTCATTGTCAGGAATACGACCAATTTCTGTGCATTCGTGAAAACACTACCTGCTGGTCTGATTATCACCAGAAAGTTGACTATTGGTGCTAAAATGCATTTATTCAAAGGCCACGCTGATGCTTGTATGGTACTTCTAAATGAGTAAAAGGATTTTAGTGAGCATTTTTCGTAATTTCTCTAGTTAAGAATTGTGCTCTAAGTGGAGTAAAAACTGCTTCATTTTCAAAGTAAGATTATTCAAATACATTATTATAAGTTGTTTCAAGTCCTAAAAATGTTAAAATTAAAATGTTGATTTTGGGGCCAATTTTGGCCTTGAGAACTCAGGGTTGGCATGCTGTTTCTATGGGGAATATAGGGTTGTGGTACATAATACTGTGGGAACTAAGGGGTAAGAGGGTTAAGACCATCCAGAATTCCAGCAGAAAACTGAGGACAAATATTGTGTTGTTTAAATGTGCAGATGATACTGAATTGGTTGGACTGTTTCACTGGAAATGGGTGAGGCAGTCATGGCTGATGGTTTTACAAATAAGGGAAGCACAGGTGTCTGTTACTGAAGTATATATCTGTACGTGTCCTGTTTAATCTGTTTAATCTCGTGTACTGTATCTGTTTGGCCTCCTGTTTAATAGTCAGTTTATCCTCCAAAATAAGTAAAAAAAAAAAAAATATTATATATATATATATATATATATATATATATATATATATATATATATATATATATATATATAATTATATATATATATATAAGTAGTAGTTTTTTTAGGTTTGGAATGCCAATCATACAAGCTTCAGCCCCTTCAGAAATCACCACAAAAAACCATTTATCACATTGTGTTTTGCAGGTATTTGTCATTACTGAAGGAGTCATTAATAACTCTCCAGTGTTTTATGAGTGCTAAGGAACAATTTTAGACCTCCGTAGATTTGCAGGAGTTTTTGGAGTTCACTGTAGAAGATACTGTGTTGGATTCAGCAGCTTCCACAGTGCAGAAACTGTAGAAATAGAAAATCGTATTTTAAAATAGGCATGAACACATAAGCTTCCTTACCTTAACAGGTGGCTAGCTGAGTAGAGAAAGAGCTGTGTTATTGCAGGTTTGTTAGTTAGTTACATAAGTTATTAATTGTGAATGATAACACATGATCTCGGTGTCCCATTTATGATTTATGTTCCCGGGATAGGTTCCAGATCCACCACAACCTTGACCACAATAAAGGGTTTACTGAAAGTGAGTGATGGATAAAGCTACCAGCTTTTATTACATATATTGTATACCAGTCAGCAGTTTGGACACATTAGATTACATTATTAGATTAGTATATTTTGTTTATAGTTTTCTTTTAATTTATTTATTAATTTTCATATGATTCATTTACACGTGATTCATTTACATCTGATACATTTTCATGTGATTCATTTTCATGTAATTCATTTGCATGTGATTCATTTACTGATTTGCTTCTATTTGCTTCTGTTTATAGTTTTAAAGACATTCAGAAAAGGTCCTATGGTATATTGGACATTTGTTTCTATGTAAATATCGAAGTTAATACCCTTAAAAATCTATATGTATTTAAAAAAAAATAATAAAATAATTATCACCTTACCCCATTTTGAAATCCTCTGTAGGGGACAGTCTTGAATGTTTCTATAGAGTTGAGCGGCAAATGTGCCATATTTATTCGTAATAATGCAGACATACATTCCATTTAAGTCTGAGGTTGACGTCATGAAATGCAGTCTGTTTCCATCTGCTTTAGTTCCTTCAGGAAGAGAAAGCAAGTCCTGTCTGGTTAGATAAAGAAAAGCACAAGGCTCATCAAAAGGGGTCTGTTTGTAAAGTTCAATTCAATTGCATGTAACTTTATTGTCATTATAGTCAGCACAGTATTAAAAAGCATACCTCACAGATACAACATATATATTTTCTGTGATCTGAAGCCTTAACCAGCTATAACTATGATTCCAGATTTATCATTTAATTCCAGATTTATAACTTGTAAATCCATATTCAGTAATGTTTTAGCATATGTTTGTGTTTATTTTGTTCACTTCTATTGTTCCTCTTTGTCTCTATATGCTATTAAGGAACTAGCAGAGATAGATGGCTGGAAAAATTTGTAAATTTTTGTTACTGAACTCATAGCGTAGTGAAGCATGTTAGAATAGCAAAAAGGTATAAATAGCATATACATGCTTCATTTCACCACTCTTCATTCATAGTATGATTAAATGTAAGTCCTAGTAAGATTTCAGATTAGTATCTCTATTAAAACAAATCAATTTTAATAGACATACAGTGAGGGAAAAAAAGTATTTGATCCCCTGCTGATTTTGTACATTTGCCCACTAACAAAGAAATGACCAGTCTATAATTTTAATGGTAGGTTTATTTGAACAGTGAGAGACAGAATAACAACAAAAAAATCCAGAAAAACGCATGTCAAAAATGTTATAAATTAATTAGCATTTTAATGAGGGAAATATGCATTTGACCCCTCTGCAAAACATGACTTAGTACTTGGTAATGACTTAGTAATTACTTTTAATTTTCAATGCCCTGGCTGAGGGAAGGAGGTTCTCCCCCAAGATTTGATGGTACATGGCCCCGTCCATCGTCCCTTTGATGTGGTGAAGTTGTCCTGTCCCCTTAGCAGAAAAACACCCCCAAAGCATAATGTTTCCACCTCCATGTTTGACGGTGGGGATGGTGTTCAAACTAAGATATATACCGATGGGTATATATAGAGAGATAACGGTAAAAATATTTGCTAATGGAAAGAGTTTGGAGCAATCAATAAGTAAAGAGTGTAGTTATTAGAAGTGCAAGAGGCGCAGTATTTTTATGACGGCTTGTTATCAGAGAAGTGGCATGCCCCATTGACTCATTCCATCATATCAGCAGTACATGATGAAGACACATATATCTATATACCTGATTACTGGGAATTTCATTATCATGTATAATTTGGATTTAATCAGATAAGGTTGTTATATACTACAGATAGCCCTTGTGCACCTGAGTTCTTATCGTTTTACAACCCGAGTGTTAAGACAAGCAATTCAGGGCGGGTAGAAAATTAACATCTGTGGTCTAAAGTTTGATTTTAATGGTCATCATTCTGTCAATCATTTTGGGGAATTGAACATTTTGAATATGAAAGGGAAAGCATGCATGAGAGCACGTATTAATTTAAGTTGAATAATGGGTAAAGCAAGTAGCAAAGAGTGGCCTGTGGTGTCCTTAACCTTTTAAAATACAATGCCTCTCCCCTTCAACAGTTACCATGCATACCTCATGCAATTAATGGGCAGAGTGTCACTTTTCTGGTGGACTCGTGGGTAACGTATTCAGTTATAAAGCATGGTGAACCAAAAGAATCCTCAAAAATGAGATCAGTCACTCCACTTCATGGGCAAGACAGTCAGAAATAGAACATTTTTCTGAACTGTCAGTCTGTGAATGTGATAAAGGTAAATGTGCAACCCATCAATTCCTAATCCCATCCTCATGCCCAGTTAATTTTGCTGGGCAGAGTCTTAATGTGCATTTTTGTACCCTTTGGCTTGACAGTGACCGATGAATCTGTGCTTAGTGTTTAACAATGGTCCATGTATACTAAAGCTAGAACCTGTGCTCGCTTGTGGACACTGGCAGATAAGATGAAGGACAAACGTGTTCATTTTATGTTGTCCTCTGTCCTCCATTGGAAAGTGCAAGTGCATGAAGGAAGAGACTTTCATTTGGAGAAAGATGGTTTATGGATATCCCAGAAAGTGAAGAGCTGTACCTAAAGGCACTGTATTGGTGTGACACATTTTGTGCATGTTCAGTCAAATTAAGCAGCACGCAGTTGCATGTATTCTCTGTCCCAGAATCAGAGCCTCATGTCTCATGTGCCAAAATAAAGAACAAACAGTAGAAAGATGTGGGGCTGTGGGTCAGATTATGTGAGAGTGGGATACATTACACATTGGGAACGGAAACCCACCTCATGTGGTACAGCCCGACGCTGGGAATTTATAAAAAAAAAAAAAAACTTCGGGACATACTGCAATAAGAAGACAGTCAGCAGTCAGCATGTGATTCATAAATGATTAATATTGCAGCTAAGAATATATGGTTTCTGAGGAATTCACAATGACAGTTCACATAGTAGTAGTAGTAGTAGTAGTAGTAGTAGTAGTAGTAAGTCTGAATCAAACTGTATTTCAGGTCACAACTTAAAGGTCACTCCTGAGACCGGGTTACAGCCATGTGGGTTTCTTACAGGTTCTCTGGTTACTACCTCTGTCCTCCTAAAAATACCCACCTATGCCCATAACAAGTGAGTGTCACCAGTGAGTGCTGATAGCTATTATTTTACATTGTTTGAAAGATTAATTCATTATCTTATGATAGCTATGATCCTAACTACAGTATCATTCACTCTGCTGTAATGATTTTAGGAAACTGGGCCTCTTCAGAGGAAGAGAGTTAAGTCTTACATATCATTCAGCTGGATTACAAGTATATAATGATCCAATTGGTTGAGCAATAACTGGCACTGACATTCAATTCCAGTTAGTTTCGCCCCCTTAAAAATTACAGTAACACATTTTCCAAGATTCCATTAGAACGACTGCATCACATAGTCATGTGTATGATAAATATGAGATGGAGAACATGACATGAGAATACATTTAAAGGTTTTATGCTGAGCTCTAGATCAGGTGAATGCCTGCAGTAATCTAATACAAAAGCTGAAAACTACAAACAGTGCTGGCCCTAGCCCATTTGGTGCCCTAGACAAGATCTTCAACACCCATCAAATTTTTACAAAACTAATTTCTCATACTCAATATTTTATTTACTTCAATAATTAAAATACAACAAAACAATTAAAAAAAGATAGCCATCGTAGATAGGTATAGCCTATAACCCTAAGATAAATTTACCTTATTATATGCTTAATACAAAGCAAGTGCTAAGAGTTTTTAAATAATAATAATATTAATAATAAAAAGAACATATTCTTTGTTACTGCAGAACTACTGTACTCTCAGTCAGTGCTAATTAGCTAAAACAACATTGGCTTTGCTTTTAAATAGCTAGCTTGCTGCTTATTGACAGCACAGTCTTACTAATAAGTAATAAATATTAGTAATCATCTTTATTATCTAAGTATATTAGGGGAGACTGCCTGGGGTGGGGTTTGTTGTTGATCAGGGTGTGTGACTTCATCGACTGAACAGGTTTTACTAAAACAAATTAAGCACTCAGATACCACACATCTATAACCGCATCTTATTAAGGAAGCAAAAATCAGTCCGTGGTGCACTTAACCATTAGCATTTTTAAGAGTTGGACAGAAGTCAACCAATCCCGGTTGACCAATCCCGATTTATAATTCATTATAAATCCATTATCTAAGTAATTTAACACTACAAATATGGCAAATGATATAGAAATTGTAATAAGCTTACTTTTATTTTTTCACGCTTTGCCTCCCGATGGTTTTTGTCACATTTTGCATCTCAACTAACAATCTTGATTGCTACTGCCGATAATATGTCAGCAGCAAATATTATGCCATGATCGTTATCCATAATGCCGTAAAAAAAACTAAATCATCATCACTGACACTCACACATACATTTCAGACACACCAATAGTGATTTAGTATGATATACACTTTTAATTTTATTAAAAAAATATATAAATATTTTAAACCATCCATGATGAGTGTCGTGGTGCACGTGGGGCCTAACACAGCCACACACACACTGTCGCTTATTTACATCGGCACTAGGGGCGCTAACAAACCAATTTGTCCAAACAAACTTTTCTGAGGTAATAAAAAACATTACGAATGTTAAATGATGCTTGGTACTGTTAATCGGATTTGGTGGGGCAGCACCCCAAATATGGGGACAGCCAAGGCGGCTGCCTAAAGTGGTGTGAAAAAGTGTTTGCCCCCTTCCTCATTTCCTGTTCCTTTGCATGTTTGTCACACTTAAGTGTTTCGGAACATCAAACCAATTTAAACAATAGTCAAGGACAACACAAGTAAACACAAAATGCAATTTGTAAATGAAGGTGTTTATTATTAAAGGTGAAAAAAAATCCAAACCATCATGGCCCTGTGTGAAAAAGTGATTGCCCCCTAAACCTAATAACTGGTTGGGCCACCCTTAGCAGCAACAACTGCAACCGAGCGTTTGCGATAACGTGCAATGAGGCTTTTACAGCGTCCTGGAGGAATTTTGGCCCACTCATCTTTGCAGAATTGTCCTAATTCAGTTACATTAGAGGGTTTTGGCCGAGCAACGGCCTTTTTAAGGTCATACCACAACATCTCAATAGGATTCAGGTCAGGACTTTGGCTAGGCCACCCAAAGTCTTCAATTTGTTTTTCTTCAGCCATTCGGTGGTGGACTTGCTGGTGTGTTTAGGATCATTGTCCTGCTGCAGAACCCAAGTTCGTTTCAGCTTGAGTATACGAACAGATGGTCGGACATTCTCCTTCAGGATCTCTTGGTAGACAGCAGAATTCATAGTTCCTTTTATCATGGGCAAGTCTTCCAGGTCCTAAAGCAGCAAAACAGCCCCAGACCATCACACTACCACCACCATATTTTACTGTTGGTATAATGTTCTTTTTATGAAATGCAGTGTTCCTTCTACGCCAGATATACTTGGACACACACCTTCCAAAGAGTTCCACTTTTGTCTCATCGGTCCACAGAATGTTGTCCCAAAAGTCTTGGGGATCATCAAGATGTGTTGTGGAGAAATTGAGACGAGCTTTGATGTTCTTTTTGCTCAGCAGTGGTTTTCTCCTTGGAACTCTGCCATGCAGGCCATTTTTGCCCAGTCTTTTCCTGATGGTGGAGGCATGAACGCTGACCTTAACTGAGGCAAGTGAGGCCTGCAGTTCTTTGGACGTTGTTGTGGGGTCTTTTGTGACCTCTTGGATGAGTCGTCGCTGCGCTCTTGGGGTAATTTTGGGCGGCCGGCCACTCCTGGGAAGGTTCACCACTGTTCCATGTCTTCGCCATTTGTGGATAATGGCTCTCACTGTGGATCGCTGGATTCCCAAAGCTTTGGAAATGGCTTTATAACCCTTTCCAGACTGATAGATCTCAATTACTTTCTTTCTCAATTGTTCCTGAATTTCTTTGGGTCTCGGCATGATGTGTAGCTTTTAAGGATCTTCTGGTGGACCTTACTGTGTCAAGCAGCTCCTATTTAAGTGATGCCTTGATTGTGAACAGGTGTGGCAATAATCAGGCCTGGGTGTGGCTAGAGAAATTGAACTCAGGTGTGGACAACCACATTTATAGTATGTTTTAACAAGGGGGGCAATCACTTTTTCACACAGGGCCATGATGGTTTGGATTTTTTTTCACTTTTAATAATAAACACCTTCATTTACAAATTGCATTTTGTGTTTACTTGTGTTGTCCTTGACTATTGTTTAAATTGGTTTGATGTTCCGAAACACTTAAGTGTGACAAACATGCAAAGGAACAGGAAATGAGGAAGGGGGCAAACACTTTTTCACACCACTGTATGACGCCTAATGGATTCACCGGCCCTGTCTAGAAACAACATCAAGTCAAACAACAGTCAATGTGAAATCAGCCATTTCAAACATGGAACATTACAAATAACTTAGCCCTAGACATTGAAAGTTTTCTTCAGACAAAATCTGGAATACACAAATTTACTAACCAGGGACTTCTTCTCATTGGAATTGTTGTGATGCAAGATGAGTGGTGGCATTAGTTAAAGAAATAAAAAAAACTTAATCTTTGTAATTAACATGTAATCTTCATTGTTGTCCAATATTTATTGTGCATGAAATTTTGGTTTTTTGCAAAACGATGGTCTTGTCTTGGAGATGCATTCCATAAATGTTAAATAAATGTCTCCTAACAAAAAGCTTCAGCATATGAATCATTATACATTTTCCTTTGTTATACATCAAAATGTTTTTTTTTTATATAAAACTATGTCGTACCAGTATTAGATCAAGTGGCGTGTGTTAATGAGTTGTTACTATAGAAACTATAATGCATTAGAACAAGAGTACATTAATATAAAATATATCCTTGTTATGACCGGAACTATTGTCCGAGACGTACTGTGCTCTTATACAGATAATAATAATGCACACCTTCTGACCATTCAGATTTTGGATGATCATAAGATCATCTTTCCAGCTTGCAGATAATGAAAAGTACTGAAAATGAAAAAATCTAATACCAGAAAAATGTTAAACATTTCCCGGTACGCAACCAGACAGAATAACTCCTCAGGAATGTATAAGATAGCAAGAGGAGCGAGGAAACAAGGAAGTATCAGTTTGAGTATTGAGAAGCACGCAGTGTGTCCAAACATTACTCTTACCCATGAACCCCCTCTCTGTGTCAGGATGCAAGTTTGCAAATTATGTGTCAAAGCCAAAGTATAAACCAGGCCTAAGAATATTCAGATGGATTTGTTGCAAAGCATAAATCAGAACAGCAACATGGATGCCATGTTTAGACACCGATAAACAAAATCCAATGTATGCTTTCATATGTGGGTTTGCCCTTTCTTATGGCAAATGCTGTTATATAAATATTATAATTGGCAGAGTTAAAATACAAAACACAAAACCTTATAAACACTCAGGCTGCTCAATGCAGACAGTGTAACTGTCACTTATAAACTAACACTAATTTCATGACTTGAACTTGAATTGTCAGTTTGTGAAAGCTTATGTTAGCCATCAATGGTGTTTGGATGACGTACACTACAATTTACATATATATTTATTCACTTGGCAGATGCTTTTATCCAAAGCGACTTACAAATAAGCAAAGCGATATATCAAGCAGAGAACAATACAAGTAGTGCTACTATACAAGATCCATTAACTGAATACCAGAGGAAGCAAAGTGCACAGAGTAGAGGTGTAAGTGCGTTGTGGTTTTTTTTTTTTTTTTTTGAAGGTTCTGGAAAGGGACCTTATGCCACGTTGAGTGGGAACTACTAAACGTCGGTCGCTGGTCGATTGCAGATTGAAAGAGGGAGCGTAGGCCTTCAGGAGAGAGTTGAGGTAGGAGGGTGCTGTTCCTGACAAGACAATTTAAACTAAACGGTGACTGTCAGCAGCAACGCCTTACATAAAACTTGTTGCAAATCACCAGTCATTAGTGACTGACAGGCTGTTATTCAAAGTAGCATCCCATTAATGAATAAGTTTTTACTACACAACATTGTTGATGCTGTTGTCATGCTTGTTATTGCTTCTGCTTGTTTTTAGTTCCTCCTGTTGTTAGTGACACTGAGGAGATTTTAGTAAACTGCACTGCAGCCAATGCAAACCTGCACCTTTAAATGACTCAACCCAGCATCACTTTGGACTATGAACTCTGAAGGAGGGTCCACTGTTAAAAGCAGCCTACGGTTAGGGTTAGAATTACTTGTCTTAACCCATTACTTGCATTTATAAAATATTTTGAAAAAACATACATTTACATTTAACATTTAGTTATTTCTTTTGGAACTTTTGGCACAAAAGTTAACACCATTATCGAATTCCCGTTAATTCCCAATCAAAGCCAGCAGCAGTTTAATCTCCCTTACCTGTACCAGGTGTAGTTAGCAGCTGCAGGATCAGTGCCATATACACACTGCAGAACATCAGCAGTTTCTGTAGTTACAGGAACCACAACTGGAACTTCGGTAAACATGAAATAGATTTAGAAAATGTGTGTATCCTGACATTTAGTAGTTTATTTGAAGCATGTAGTAATACGCTTCCATGCACAATGCTGTGAAAAAGTATTTGCGGATTCTTCAGTTTCTGTGTATATCTCATACTAATTAGTTTTAGATTAGTTTTAACAAAAAACAACATAAAACAATGGCAACCTGAGTAAACACACAATACAGTTTGGGAAATAGTAACTCGAGGGGCAAATACATTTTCACACAGGCACAAACTTTTTTGGTTCAGTAAATAACTATCATTTAAAATCTCTATTTTGTGTTTACTCAGGTTGCCTTTGTTTTATATTAGATTTTGTTTAAATAAAAAAAAATAGTGTGAGATATACACAAAAGCAGAAGAAATCAGGATGGGGCAAATACTTATAATAATTTTATAATTTCACAATTTCACAGCATTGTAGTTCGACTCCTTTCTTCCTTCCTTGTACTGAATGAGTTATGCTTTTGGGTAAATGATAGAAACAACTCTTATAGTGCTCTGATGAAGCCAGCTGTAATACTTTCTGCAACTACTTGCTTCCCTTCTTCAATTCCTTATATCATAATATACCAAATCCGTGTATAGTTAAAAATATCTCAAGATGTCATGTATATTTGGTTGCATTCAGCATTTGTCGGTAGATGTTAACTGCTAAACTAAGCCACAAGGTGCAAACTGAGATAAAGGACAGTGCTTCAACGATGCAATGCATTCTGGATATTTGCAACAATGTACAAAAAGAGAAAATAAACACTGATTACAATATATACAATACTTTTAAAACAGTTATTTATATAATTCTCTACTAATGTTTTTAGTGTTATTTAGTGTTGACTCCATGTTTTTCCATCTTTTGTTGATTTAGGTGATATGTATTTGCATTTTACAAAAGTTTGTTTATGTTTTTTCCATTGTGTCATGTCATACTTCATTTTCCGGAATGCACTTCCGCTTACAAACATGGTCACCATGGACTCCATTTACATTTATATGCCATAGCGGCTTACAAGTATCTCATTTATATAACTGAGTGGTTAGGGGTTAGGGGCCCAACATGACCTTCCAATCATAGTCCAACAACTTAACCACTGAGCTACCACGACCACTCCAATCCCCAGTTCAAACCCTGCATTCCAATTTGCCGACTATCCATTCTAAATAGCATTAAAGATTAGAATTAGCGTGTCCCAAACTGTAGTATGTTGAAATGAGTATCCTAAAGGTACCCAGATGGTTTACTATTGACAGTAGATTTTTGAGGTGTGGATCAGTGGATACTTTTTCAGATAATATTGCCCACAACTCCTTGGGTGAGGGAGGAGTTTTGTAACGTTTTGCTTCACTGAATTCAAGGATACATTTTAGAGAGGTGTAAATGACATGAGGGGGGAAAAAACAAGGGAATGATGAATTAAATTACAGTGAGGGAAAAAAGTTTTTGATCCCCTGCTGATTTTGTACATTTGCCCACTGACAAAGAAATGATCAGTCTATAATTTTAATGGTAGGTTTATTTGAACAGTGAGAGACAGAATAACAAGAACATCCAGAAAAACGCATGTCAAAAATGTTATAAATTGATTTGCATTTTAATGAGGTTAATGTAGTTTTAAAGGTTTAATGAAGTATTTGCAACCTCCTCAATCAGAAAGATTTATGGCTCCCAGGTGTCTTTTATACAGGTAATGAGCTGAGATTAGGCGCACGCTCTTAAAGGGAGTGCTCCTAATCTCAGCTTGTTACCTGTATAAAAGACACCTGTCCACAGAAGCAATCAATCAATCAGATTCCAAACTCTCCACCATGGCCAAGACCAAAGAGCTCTCCAAGGATGTCAGGGACAAGATTGTAGACCTACACAAGTCTGGAATGGATTACAAGACAATTGCCAAGCAGCTTGGTGAGAAGGTGACAACAGTTGGTGCGATTATTCGCAAATGGAAGAAACACAAAAAGAACTGTAAATGTCCTTGGGGGGGGGGTTGGTTGATGTTTCTCCGTTGGGGGGTGGTTTTTTGGGGGAGAAAAAAGGGGGAACCCCCCCCCCCCCCCCCGGGGGGATCTTGTCAATGATCTCAAGGCAGCTGGGATCATAGTAAGACCAATTCGTAACATACTACGCCATAAAGGACTGAAATCGTGCAGCGCCCGCAAGGTCCCCCTGCTCAAGAAAGCATATATACATGCCCGTCTGAAGTTTGCCAATCAACATCTGAATGATTCAGAGGACAACTGGGTGAAAGTGTTGTGGTCAGATGAGACCAAAATGGAGCTCTTTGGCATCAATTCAACTCGCCGTGTTTGGAGGAGGAGGAACACCATCCCCACCATCAAACATGGAGGTGGAAACATTATGCTTTTGGGGTCTTTTTCTGCTAAGGGGACAGGACAACCTCACCGCATCAAAGGGACGATGGACGGGGCCATGTACCGTCAAATCTTGAGTGAGAACCTCCTTCCCTCAGCCAGGGCATTGAAAATGGGTCGTGGATAGGTATTCCAGCATGACAATGACCCAAAACACATGGCCAAGGCCTAGCCAGTCTCCAGACCTCCAAAAAATCTGTGGAGGGAGCTGAAGGTTCGAGTTGTCAAACGTCAGCCTCGAAACCTTAATGACTTGGAGAAGATCTGCAAAGAGGAGTGGAACAAAATCCCTCCTGAGATGTGTGCAAACAAGAAAAGCCTGACCTCTGTGATTGCCAACAAGGCTTTTGCCACCAAGTACTAAGTCATGTTTTGCAGAGGGGTCAAATACATATTTCCCTCATTAAAATTCAAATCAATTTATAATATTTTTGCGATGCGTTTTTCTGGGTTTTTTGTTGTTATTCTGTCTCTCAGTGTTCAAATAAATCTACCATTAAAATTATAGACTGATCATTTCTATGTCAGTGGGCAAACGTACAAAATCAGCAGGGGATCAAATACTTTTTTCCCTCACTGTAGTTGTTTCTAATCATACATTTACCTGTTAAATCATCTTGTTTATTTCAAATGTCAACTATCTCAATTTTTAGATGCAATGGGTTGGGGGTTGCCAGCCCTTATGCTTGGGGGTTAAGTTCGTGATCAAGGTGGTTAAGTTTGCTAAGGTACTTTTCCTTTTATTGTTTTGTTTTGAAAATTATAATTGAGTGCATAAGTTTGCACACCCTTAAACAAATAAAGAACACAGAACATTTAGGGCCTGGTTTACTAAGATGCCAAATAACATGTACTAATTTACATTTAGTAAAGGCTTTACAATTACAAAAAAAACTGCTTGAATTACAGCACATGCAAAATTATTTTGCACTCAACTGTGTATAGCTATTTGAACTGGTTTGTTTGTTTATGTTTTGTGCTTTGATATAGCTTGATATTTACCTTGCTGTGTGGTTTTCATCTCCCTCCTTGTCTCCTCCCCAACACTCACTGAAACGCAAAGCATGTATTAGTAAATCACTCACAGGTCTGGAAAAAGTCTGGAGGAAATCATTTATTTTAAAGAGACAATTATAAAGAACAACTATCATGTTTATAATGTTTCTCCTTGGTAATTGTAACAAACAAGTGAGCTACACCGGATGCTCCATATTCAAACCTCCACCCCCATGCTCCATTTGTGCCCCGTTTGTGCTGGTTTGTGCCGATAAAAGTTGAAGTAACAATGTAAAATCCAAATAGCAGAACAAATCACATTAAATAGTCTCATTCACTTAATTTGTTACCTATCCACTGTGCGTTTTCAACTTCTAACGGACACAGCAGATCACAGGATGTGTGAAATGTAACACGAAGTCCAAGGTAAGTTTTTTTTACTTGTTACTGTATGTTGTTATGAGAATAACAGTAGTCATATTAACATTATGTCATAAGAAAATACACGCACCATAATCTGTTTGGTGTATATATATACACATATATATACACACACACATATATAGCAAGGACTGCCCTTAAAATAAATCTCTCTTCTTCTCATCAGATTGGAGGGAAATTCACACAAAGGAAATTCTTTCAATGTGGTCTGAAGATGAGTCATGTCAGAAGCCTGTAGTACAGCAACAGAAGTACAAACAAATGGAAATTTCCATTGTGTGCTGAGACTGTAATACTATGAGGAGCAATGTTGTGAAGGAAACACATGCACCTTTTGTCATTGCTCATGTTTGAAGTTTTTGAACATTTGCTTCAACATTGGCTGAACTTGTGGTGATGTTGGTGCTTCGGAAGTGAGGGATCATTACCAATGTCCAGAGTGGTAAGTAATTCACAAGCCAGATTATACTGGGAATAATCTCAAGGACGAAGTGCATAGTATCATGATCACCGTTAGCCACGGCAAGTGACCTGATCTCCTCACATTGCTCTGTCATGTACTGCCGTATGTCTGTGTTCGGTTACATGGATCCACTTCTTCCAGGTCCTCACCCTCCACATCTGGAGTGATCTGTCACATTTTATGTGAATGTGGCCATTTCCTCTCTTTTCCTCTCAACAAGCTGGGGCGGAGCTAAACTTGTTAAGCTAAGCTAACCTTCTGTAGTTTTTCCTGTGTGCTTATAGGCGTTCTTCTTCTTCTTCACCACTTGTGGACTGACTAAAACACTTGGGCCTATTTGCTGCCCCCTTCAGTTCCAGAAGAATTGCAACCTCAGTACCCTCATTATCAACAGAATTAACATTAGTGTAGAAAAACAAGTACCATCACGTTTTAAGAATGTTGGTACTGACTTGGTACCGAAGTATCGATTCTTGTGACATCCCTAATAAGGATAATATATCTTATATTAGGACCAATATGGTAATGTTGACCCCTAGATGCTCAACGTATTAAAAAAAACTAGCATGGGTACCATGTGCAGCTGTAAGCCATATTATTAGCCATATTAGAATTAGTAATGAGTTTGCTGTTCAATAAACATTGACAGACTTAGTGCTCTTGAACGTTATACCATTATGCTTGAAGTTAACTAATAATATTGTAACTGATAGTGTTAAAACATTGTACTTACACTGGCCAGAATTTTGATTGACTAACTATATCGACATTTCCTATACTAAATCAATAAATCAATTTCCAAAAGTGCATCTTGAACATAAGTGTTACTTGCGCCCAGTGGTGGCATGAAGTGTAGCAGATGATACTCCTTGTAAATAAATGAAAAGTTCAATCATGAGAGACCAGTGAATGAAGTAAAGATAATTGTTTATTGAACAAATGATGAGATGATCACAAACAAACCAGCCTATTTGGAGAATGTGGTGGGGATGATGTTGTCATCGCATATAACTTAATGACTAATATTTTAAAAACATAGGAGAAGACTCTGAGCTGTTATCTTGGCAAAGGAAGGTAGCACACAGTATTGACTAAAAGGGTGCCAATAATTGTTACACACCTTATTTAACAAATATATTTTTTGATTAACCTGTGTTTTGTTTGAAATTTTTTGATATCCATATGAGCAGAGTATTTTTGTGAATTCTTTGAACAAAAGATCAATGTTAGACAATAAAGACAATTTTTCACAGGCCTCTTTGCTCATATTTACCAATATTAGTGGAGGGAAAAGTGCATGTGCAAAAAAAGGTGCATGTGCAATGTAAACATGGAAAAATATGTACATATTAATATTTACATTTTGTAATCAAATATAAATACTAACAATTGTACATCCGAAAACTTCTATTACGTACACATTTTTAAGAATTTTTATTAAGCACTTAGTAGCATCTGTCTGTTTCTGTGCTTAAAATGTAACTGATATTCTAGTGGTCATATTGCACTCTATGTGGGTTCTTCAACACAGTTAAATCCTGTGCTATGTCAAGAGAAGTGTTAGAGCAGAGGAAATCATTTGAGATTCTGCATTTAAAAAAAATGTGTAGAAAATGCGGGCTTTTCACAGATATGTTAAAAGAATTCTATTCGTTCCTAGTTGTAGAGTAGTGAAGTATTGTAAAGTGTTACTGATTTTTAGTTTTAGTTTTTGGAGTCTATAATCTGAATTAACATCTGCAAGTCATTGTAGCAGCAATGTAGTAGTGAATAAAAATGTACTTTTACTGTTAGTCCCAGAATCAAACTCGGTGTTTACTCAGCTAAGCCAATTGCACACTGTGCGATTTTTAATAGTCCTTCGCAACTCTTGCTTGTCAGACTGTACGAATATGATCCCAGCTGTAAACCGTGTCACACTGTAGGATCTAGGTTGTTATTAATTTCAGACTGTACGACAGTCAAGACACGAAAAACGGATGCACGCAAGAAAACTCGTACAGAGTAGGAGTAGCCACAATACAGGACTGTGCCTGAAATCTTCTGACACTGCCAGAATTTAATCGGATTAAAAATTTGATCGCTACGGCCATTATTCGGCTGTTGGGGAACACGTCAAACTAGCGATCAAAGACTACAGATTTTGGCCTAAGATTATAGGAGTCTTTTAGGATTCTCAAAATGTACAGTGTGAACCCAGCTTTAGTCAGTTACTCCATTTGGAAGAGCTTGCAATTTTTCAAAATTACCGCAGATTTTCCACAGACTTAGGCCAAGACGTGTCATGTGACATCACAAAGTCCTCTTCAAGTCACATGCATCTAACATGAGTACAGCTAAAATGTATGCTAATAGACTCTAGGACAATTACATACATTTACATTTATTCACTTAGCAGACGCTTTTATCCAAAGCGACTTACAAATAAGCAAAGCGATATATCAAGCAGGGAGCAATACAAGTACAAAAGCATTTCCTTGACCGTTATGTTTGCTTTTAATTAGCTTGCATTTTCATCCATCCATCCATCGTCTACCGCTTATTCCTTTTCAGGGTCACGGGGAACCTGGAGCCTATCCCAGGAATCATCGGGCACAAGGCGGGGTACACCCTGGACAGGGTGCCAGTCCATCGCAGGGCACAATCACATACACACTCACACACCCATTCATACACTACGGACACTTTAGACATGCCAATGAGCCTACTATGCATGTCTTTGGACTCGGGGAGGAAACCGGAGTACCTGGAGGAAACCCCCGCAGCATGTGGAGAACATGCAAACTCCGCACACACATTGCACCGGCGTGAATCAAACCCCGGACCTTGGAAGTGTGAGGCGAAAGTGCTAACTTTGTCCTATTAATTTATGACTGTAATTTAATTATCAGTGATTTTTGTGCATCCATACAAAGTAATTAGAAAAAAGTAATTAGCATAAATAGAAGTATGTATGCATTATTTGTCATGGATGCACAAAAAGCATGGAATTAAACTACAGTCCTAAATGAACAATATATATATTCTGGGGTGTGTCTGTGTGTATTGGGTTCTTTTCTGTTTTGGACAAACAGTTGTGGATAGTTTTAGTCTGAAGTTTAATTTTGTAACACTCAGTTTATGGACAAAAAAAAAAGGGTGCTGAAAGTGTGATCCCCCCTCGATTAATTGAAAAAGTAATCGGCCGACTAATCGATTACGAAAATAATCATTACTTGTACCCCTACTTTTTTTTCCCTCTTTTTGTAGGAGCATAGATATACACTCCATTCATGTGGCAGCATAAAATCATGTAGATACAGGTCAGTGACAAACTAATGTAAACCAAATTGGGTAGCAAAAGCCATTTTCCCCCTTGAACATCGGTAATATCTTGGGCAAATCCAGGGACAAATAAAAATTAACTGCATGCAGCTGTTATTTTTTTAAACGCCTAACAACACTAGATAGGCATCCATTTTATTAATGTGACTCAGCATGTTTTCTGCTGCAGCTAAACTGAAACATGTGCTCAATGCTGTGTTTCAGCTTTACATGAGAAGCATGTAGCAGGATTTGTCAGATGGTTACATACTCAACCAGTGCAGGCAGAATGCATAATATGGGGTAATAAAAAACGTGCCCTCTTTGGAAGCATAGAAAAGCAGTTTTAACTTTTTGGAAGTTGAATTTGACTTGAATGTCGGGGATCATGTGAGAAAAAACAACAGAGACTTGGAGAGTACTTAGAGGTCTTTGTCTATTCCTGTCTGACATTCAAGGGTTAGAGTGGGGAAATTCATCACATATTGGGTAAAACAACACACACACACACACACACACACACACACACACAGTATAACTTAATTATACTTAACATTATTGTACTTAAATAACTTATTAAGTTACTCAAACAAGAACCACAGCTTAACCAGGATTTTGTTATTTATAGGCTACTACAATGTAGTGTGAATTCTTACAAGTATATTATTAATATGTACTAATTTCATTGCACCATCAAACAGGTTATAGGATTTCTCTATAGGACTTTAATACTCATTAATTCTTCTTCTTATTTTACAGTTATTCATTTGTACTATTTATTTGCATTGCCAAATTCAAGAAGTCAGCTTGAGTGTTGCAATAAGGAGCTATAAATCCACATCCTAATCTCTGTAAACTACTTTATGACAATGTACACACTTAAAAAAGATAGGAAAAGTGTCCCACTGATAATGGTGACAGCCACCCACATGTTTGCTAAACCAGTACAGGCTAAACCACATAAAAATCTAATTTTCTGAGCTGTAAAATCATCTCTTTCTGTGAGTCTATGCTGTGTGTGGGTTAAAGTGTCCCTCTGCACATGGCAACAGCCACCCATCTGTGAGTCTTAAAGACTAAAATGCAGCATTTCAGAGCAAAACTCTGAAGGCTTAAGCACAAACTCCTCCTTTTCAGTAGTTATTACTGCTGAGTAATTTAATGCTTTTCAAATATTAAAAATAAAATGAATATCATTCCTCTGCATAAACAAGTCCAACTGGAAATACATTGGGGGTGGGGCTCATGAAACATGTTGGGCAAGATGACAGATAAACAAGCTAGTACAGTTCAGATTAATTAAAGGTCCAAATGCTGCAGGTTACATGAAAACAAAGTAAAAGAGTCTACTCAGATCTAGTTAATATAAATTTTTACAAATTGTCATGCATATTATCTAGAAAGAAAAAAAAGATATCTTCTATGAATAGTAAAATATATTACATATAAAACAGTTACAATATTAAAGGGTATGCCACTCTATGAAAATCTCTTTCTCTGTTTTTGGCTTTTGTAATCTGGCACAGTACATTTAAAGCCATCCTTGATTTACTCAATAGGTGTGTCCTGGTGTATAGAGTGCAAATCAGTCAAAACATCTGTGGCATATGCCAGAGGTAACTAAGGAGCAATTCCAACAAAGTCACTGTTTGTCTAAGCCACTAGTAAATATAGCTTATTTCCTTGATTATGTCTCCCTTCTCCTTTTATGATTTCTGTCAAACCATGCAGGCTACTACACAATACATATAGCTATGAAATTATTATATTAATACAAAAAAGACAGTCACTTGGATTCTGAGACAAGGTTTAAAAAAAAAAAATTATATAAGCATGAATATTTGAATAATAAATTCTTTCTAATTCTATTGGTACAGGTATATAACCCCAAATGTCCAGATGAAAAAAATATATGTTGCTATACTATAGATCCGTCACTTTTAGGGTTGTTTCCTATAATTCCATGGTGTTGATGGATAGGTCTCCAATAAATAGCCAAAATATTACTGTATACATTTAAATATCGATTTGATTATTTGTAAGTCGCTTTGGATAAAAGCGTCTGCCAAGTGAATAAATGTAAATGTAAATGTGCCTAATGTTTGAATAGCTGGATTATGTCCATAAAATACATTTGTAATAGGGCAGAGGTTATAGGAGTACCTGATTTCCAAAAGTTTGATAACCCTTGCCTTGTGCCCGATGATACCTGGGATAGGCTCCAGGTTCCCCGTGAGCCTGAAGAACGAGTAAGCGGTAGAAGATGGATGAATGGATGGATGATAGCCCTTGCTGTACACTATACCTGGCTGCTGATACAGATTACATATAACATGCACTATTTGTATCACTGACACACAGAAATTTGATCTGTGTTAACCTGTGTATTTATAACTACATTATATTTATTGTTAGAATGTGAGCCTAGATTTCTCTGTTGAGCAGTCACTCTACTCTGTTGTTACATTGTACTGTACTGTCGTGTTATACTGAATGATCTAGCCATTTAAATTAAATGGTATGCTGGAATAACAATAAAGTTATTCTTTAACTTGGTCTTTAAAAAATGCAGCTGCATGGAGAGCGCATTCAACAGAATGAATAGCTGCTTTATATGAAACAGAAGTGAACATGATCCCAGTTGCATGTGTGTCCATCCTGCTAAATCTCTTGTCATAGATGGCAATTTATCAGATTGAAACTAAATTCCAGAAAGTCTGAGTTGCTGTACATAACTGAAGATGCATCCCCACATTGAGATTTTGTGACATCCCTGCACAGCAACCAGATCACCCCAGCCTTGGGGTAGTCCTGGGCAACTAACCCACCCTCTTTCTCACTTCACACTGCTAACCTGACATGATCATTTATAAAGCTTTCTCCTTTATAACTACTGTGAGGATTTGCCCCTTGCAACTGATCCAGAATGAAGCTACAAGCCCTGTTTTCAATCTTCCCAAGCATCTTTTATTGCTACATTCCCTCTTGCAGCTTTCGATGTCAGATTTAAAACACTCGTGCTCCCCTGCCAAAAACAGATGCTTAACACGTTACTCTGCTCCAGATTCCCTCTAAGTGTCTAGCATGGACCGACTCATGGAGATGCACACAATTGCTGAACTTAACCACTGCAGTCCAACATAATATTGGTGACATTGTCGTGAGTGCATTCAGTCAGTGCATTCAATCATTTTAATAGTTTATTGTTTTTTAGTATCTTATTAGTTACTTTAGTATTATATTTTACTTCCATCCATTCAATTTCCATACTTATCCTACACAGGGCTCAAGGGAGTTTGGACCCCATCCCAGGGAACTTGCCACAAGGCGGGGGACACCCTGGACGGGGTGCTAACCCATCTTAGGGCACAATCAAACAGACATTCACACACTATGGACAACGCATGTCTTTGGACTGGGGGAGGAAACTGAAGTATCTACAGGAAAGCACAGGTAGAACATGCAAACTCCACGCGACGGAGACCAGGATTCAAACCCCCAACCCCAGAGGTGTGAGGCAAATGTGCTAATCTCGTTTGAATTAAAAAGACAGTATTCAGACAATAATGTCTCCAGAGGGTAAAACTGCAGCAATAGCATATTGTTATATGTTATATGTACAAAACATTCAATGCAAATAAAGTTCCAGTATTAGTCTTTTTGTGTATTTATTTATTTATTCATCCATCCATTCAAGTGTCATCATTCAGTAGTCACTGTGGATCATGAGCCTGTCCCAGGAACATTAGGCGTGAGGAAGTGAGGAAGGAAGGAATGGAGGAAGGAATACACCTTGAACGGGATGCTGGTCCATTGCAGAACACCATGCACAAATACATTCACACACTCATTCACATCTAAGGACACCTTCCAGCCAATCCATCCTCCATCATGAACTCACACGGACACAAGGAGAACATTAGAAATCACACAGGCGGTAAACTAAACTCATTACTGAATACTCATACTGCAGGATACTCATAATGGCATTATTTAATAAACACAGTACAAGCCTCAAAGAATGCAACATGTGAAAGTAAATAATCAAAAGCAGAGTGGTATGACTCTGCTCAGTACAAATGTTGTTCTTTTAAAGTAACATTTTATCTTGCAGAACATCCATGAGACAAGTTATTTCCTGTTTATGTTAGTTACTGTATCACTTACATTACAGCAGCTCTAAACAATCGTTTCCTCACCAGCCTCTCTTTTCTTTCTCTCTTGAAGTTAATAAGAAAAAAACAGCTCATCATCTTACCAAGAAACCAGGAATTGAATAGATCTCTGTTCTGAAGACTTTCCTATTCTGGAAAACTACTGACTGTTACAAAGTGATGACACTGATACTGTAAAGACTCCTTCCATAAATTTTAAATACATGTCTCCTTATTGAAAATTTCACCATATCAGCGACTACATATCTTTTTTTTTTTAATCGATTAAGTTTAGGTTTAGATTTTGTGGAGCATCTGCAATACAAGCCCCTGTGTAATTATTTTTAACTATAACATCAGATTTACTCGTTCAATATTCTTCAGTAAGCGCTTTATCTTGGTCAATGTTGGATTTGGAGCCTATTATGGTAAACACTGGGCACACTGTCTGAGCTGCTGTTATAGAAACTTATACAACACAGATTTGAGAATTCAACAGCACTGTGGTAAAATAATAAATATCTCAAACTGAGCAGCATCAACAGTATTAGTGCTGAACATTGGTAGGGCATTCTGTTACTATTTTCCCTAAGCACCTAAGATGTCAGATGTGGTATGTAATGAGATAGATTTGAGGTTTCACCAAGAACGCATGCTTTTCACTTGTCTAGAATGTATTTTTATTAAATTTTTTACACTCGGCTGCTTTCAAGTTCTTCAGCGAATTTCCAAATGAGAGAGCAAACCTCAGCAGCACCACAAAATGAGTTTTACCTAAAACTCTGGATATCTCGAGCTTCAAAAACAGCCCATCTAATCTGAGAAAGCACGTAATGGTAATTAATTTTGGCTAGGCAAGCTAATGACTGTACAGCTACTTAGCAAAGTTAACTAATTCAGCTAGCTCATCTTGCACATTGTAATGCCTTTTTATTTTTAAGTTTATATGTTCAAAGCTCATTGATATTTTGCAAACTGCAGAGACAATGTCTATGATAATGGTAGGTTATGTGCCCAGATGCATCTGCCTTTTATGCATTTAACGTACAAAAAACATTCCATACACTGTAGGTTTCTTATGCCAAAGTTAGGCTAGTAATCAGAGACAGTTATGCCAATGGTAATGGTACATTATGTACCCAAATGCTCCTGCCTTTTATGCATTAAACGTACAACATTTACAGCAATGTTTAATTTGTTTTGTAATCAAACTATGAAAATGATGAATTATGCATCAAGACCTTGATGCTCACATATAAGACCTAGGATTAGGGTTAGTCTCTCGTTGACGCTTATGTTCCCTCATGCAATCTGCGATCGGTTAGTGACTGACACGCAGTAATGCCTACTCACTACTTGATTTGTTCTCTGGTTGATATATCGCTTTGCTTGTATTTCCTCATTTGTAAGTAGCTTTGGATAAAAGTGTCTGCTAAATGAATAACTGTAAATGTAGATGCCAAGTATGCACATTCACAATGCAGACTGTGTCTGAGCCTCTGTTTTAAGGATTCAGTTGAGTTTTTGATTTGATGTTTCTTTCTGTTGCTTAACAACATATACTTTGGCATTTGCCTGGTTATGTTTTTAACAAATTGCAAAATAGGAATTTACTCACTAGTCACTAGACTAGTTTTTTATAAGATACTTTTTAACTCTTACTCAAGTACTTATCTTTATCAGTACTTTTATTTATACTTGAGTCATTATAATTATAAAGTAACAATACTTTTACTTGAGTAGTGTTTCTGTTTACTCTACCTGCAAAGGATTTGCATCCAAGTATGAACAACAACAACAATCATCATAATAATAATAATAATAATAATAATAATAATAATAATAAAAGTAGACACCAGCAGTCAAATGACAGTTTAAAAATGTCTTGAACTTTAAAAATGCCAAAGGTCTGAGCATCCCTGAGTTCAGGAGGAAGAGAGTTCCAAAGGTAAGGAGCATAGACAGAAAAAGCCCTGTCACCCATACAAGTTGGGTTTACTCACATTTTTAAGGCAGCAGATTTCAGTTTCTAAATTTTACCAACTTGAAATGTCTTACATTGTAGTGGATGGGAAAGGACAGAGGAACAGCACAGGTTACCAACCTTTGACCTGGACTACCCTCTGTCTTAACTAACTGGCCAACAGTCTTTCCTGAGCTGAAGTGGGTGTGGAAGAGCAAGGAGAGCACTAACATTCTGTATCTTGTTGCTGTAATGCACTAATGGAAAATCTTATCTGATTGTTTCTGCTGCCTAACTCCTCTGCTTTGTGGTGAATGAGCAACTAGTGGATCTTTAGTATACAGAGCACCAAACATTACATCATAGTGACTAGAATGTTAAAGTTGGTTTGACTTGGAGATTCACAGATATGTGGAAATTAAGGGACCATCTCTAAAGTTACATATGACATTGTTAAACACGATTCTAAATTCAATAGCATTTGAAGGGAATGACTTAAAGTCATATAACCATATAACCAACTGTAAAGTGTTCATCTAGGTGTCAGCTATAATGTGCACCTCTTAGATTTTTTATATTTATTAAAATAAGCTACTAAATCATACATAAATACTGCCATGTATTTTATTACTGCATGGGCTCATACGCAAAATATACCTTTATTTAAAACTCAATAGCATTTGAAGGAAATTATGTACAGTCACACATCCAACTGTACAGTGTTCATCTAGGTGTCTGATAAATGTGCACTTATATAGCGCTTTTATCCAAAGCGCTTTACACTGTGTCTCATTCACCCATTCACACACACACACACACTCACACACCAATGGTAGCAGAGCTGCCATGCAAGGTGCTAGCTTGCCATCGGGAGCAACTTGGAGTTCAGTGTCTTGCCCAAAGTCATTCCGGCATATGGAGTCACCCGGGCCAGGAATCGAACCTCCAACCCTACGACTAGTGGACAACCCTACCAACTGCGCCACAGCCCCGCCCCATCAGATATGATGCAAACATTTGAGATATTTGATATTTAACAAAATAAACTATTAAATCATATGTAAATATTGCCATGTATTTCACTTGTATGTACAAAATGAGACTAGAAACAGAAGCAATTGCAGATCAAAGTCTTTATTCGCCAACTGAAGTCAATAAACAAGAAACGCGGTCTAGACTGGAATAGATAATCAAGGTTTAAACATGAAACTAGATATGAGGCATGGAACAGAAAACAAGACACAAAAACACAACCGCTTAGCATACTTAAACGTCTTCACCTTTACATTCACTTATTCAGTTAATACTGCGCAAAGTGCACAGCAACAGCTTCAAATAACAAACATAATTACGCTTGAACATAGACAGCTGTGACCCATAATGACACACCCAAAACATCAATGAATGCCTGAACAGGAAGAGTACAGAACCAACACAAAGGCAAGTATCCATAGCAAATAGTTTTCCTTTCGTGATCTCGTGCACGCGCGCCATCCGTACACATCGATGCCACAGCGCCGTCTGCCGGCGAGATTGTGACAATACCATTATTTAAAGCTCAATAGCATTTGAAGGGAATGATGTACAGTCACAAAACCAACTGTAAAGTGTTCGACAAGGTGTCAGGTATGAGGTACACCTTTTAGATTTTTGATATCAAAACCTACAATGCATGAACCAAAAAAACATTCACGGATGCATAAAGAGGGTCAAAATGACCCGAACTGGATTAAATGTTTTTTTTAAAAAAAAAAGATTTATTAAAAAAAAAATATATATATATATATATATATATATATATATATAAATAAAAAAATAAAATATATATATATATAATATTTTTTTTTTTTTTTTTTTTTTTTTTTTTTTTTTATATATATATATAGATATATATATAAATATACACACATACACACACATTCATGCATATGTATATTATATATGGAGGAGCACAAGGAGGAGCACAAGGTCTCCAACATCCACCAGCTCCGTGATGTCATCATGGAGGAGTGGAAGAGGACTCCAGTGGCAACCTGTGAAGCTCTGGTGAACTCCATGCCCAAGAGGGTTAAGGCAGTACTCGAAAATAATGGTGGCCACACAAAATATCGATATTTTGGGCCCAATTTCGACATTTTAACTTAGGGGCGTACTCCCTTTTGTTGCCAGTGGTTTAAACATTAATGGCTGAGCAAATTTACACTGTTACACAAGCTGTGCACTCACTACTTTACATTGTAGCAAAGTGTCATTTCTTCAGTGATGTCACATGAAAGATATAATCAAATATTTACAAAAATGTGAGGGGTGTGTATACGGGTGCTGGTCATATAATTAGAATAGCATCAAAAAGTTGATTTATTTCAGTAATTCCATTCAAAAAGTGAATTATGTTTAATGAAAGTAAGTATAATGAAAGTATAATGTATAAATTCATTACACATAGACTGATATATTTCAAGTTTTCATTCCTTTTAATTTTGATGATTATAACTTACAACTAATGAAAACCCCAAAATCAGTATCTCAGAAAATTAGAATATTGTGAAAAGGTTCAATATTGAAGACACCTGGTGCCACACTCTAATCAGCTAATTAACTCAAAACACCTGCAAAGGCCTTTAAATGGTCTCTCAGTCTAGTTCTGTAAGCTACACAATCATGGGGAAGACTGCTGACTTGACAGCTGTCCAAAAGACGACCATGGACACTTTGCACAAGGAGGGCAAGACACACTTGAAATATATCAGTCTGTGTGTAATGAATGTATACATTATACTAGTTTCACTTGATGATATTCTAATTATATGACCAGCACCTGTGTGTGTATGTATGTATGTATGTATGTATATGTGTGTGTGTGTGTATGCATGTATGTGACTGTAAGCCATTCCTTTCAAATGTTATTGATCTTTAAATAATGGTACATTTTGTGTATGAGCCCATGCAGTAATAAAATACATGGCAATTTTTATATATGATTTAATATTTTATTAAAGATCAAAAATCTAAAAGGTGTGCATCATAGCTGACACTTAGATGAACACTTTACAGCTGGTTACATGACTGTAAATCATTCCCTTCAAATGCTTTTGAAGTTAGAAAAGTGTATAACAATGTGGTATGTAACTTCCCTTATGTGGTATGTAATGGTCCCGTAATTTCTGCATATCCGCGAGTATCGAACGTCCTACGTCAAACCAACTTTATTCCAGTCAGACGGTGTTGTATATCGTACTGTCTATTTTATGTATTATCTACTTTAGTAAATCTTAACCCTCCTTAGTACATATCCTGCTCCAACCCTAGTGCATTTGCATTCCCTAAACTTTGTAACCAAATCTTTGGCAACATGTGTATTTATTATTGTTTGGCATGTCAATAAATGAGCCTGAAGCAGAAATGAAAATCAAGACACTTCGTATCTCAGAGCAGTCGGCAGTGATATGCTTTAAAAAAAAAAAAAAGAAGAAGAAATATTTCCTCTTACGGAGATCCACGGCGCAGCAATTGACGATGAGAAGAAGCAAACACAAACAGTAAGCCATGCTGAATGAACTTTCTGAGCTGTAAGGAAGACTTGTTCAGGCATGAACTGCAAGCCCTGACAAAAATGGCAACAACCTCCAATGCTAAACCTGCGTCAACAAAAGCGAATTGAGCTTTCTCTCTCTCTCTCTCACTCACTCACTCACTCACTCACTCACACACACGCGCGCGCGCGCGCGAATAGCTTTCTGTTTTGCACCGAATCACATACCTGTCCAAAGGCACGTGCACCTTGCTCTCCGTCACTTGCACTGTTTAGCATTACTGTCAAAACAAATAATGCTAGCCGCCACTTGTCATATCAAAGCTTGCATTACAAAATGTGTTTATGTGGTATATGGTGTCAGAGGAAGCTTGACGGCTGTTGTGTGTCTTGTTTCGCTTAAAAAAAAAAAAAAAAAAAAAAGATGACACAGCACAATAACAGGCTGGTGACTCACGCCTTAACACCATAAAACTTCTTAAAAGGCCGAACTCATAGAGCTCTCTGAGATAGAGGGGGAAGTTCTTTTGTGTCATGTCTATGCTAATAAATATAGAATCAAATTACAGAAAAGGTGAATTTGATATCAATTAGTTTAAGCGATATGAAAAGAAAATGGTTTGACGATAAGTGCTTGAGAGAGGTTCGAATTCTGATTTCGATTAAAAATTGTAATTAATTAGCACTTTTTTGGTAATATAATATATTTTGACTTATTCTATTTCATTATCTTATTTGTATTTTTAACAAATAACACATTCATACATATGTATATGGTTCTGTTAAGATGTCGGGGAAAAACTCGAAAGTAGCATTCGGTTGTAAAAAATCGGTGGTAGAATTCAGACAAAACTGAGGTCTAAGAGTCTCCTTCTCGCCGTGAATCCGCAGCCGCGTCTCCATCTCCTCATGAATCCGTAGCCACGCTCCCTTCTCCTTGTGAACCCGCAGTTGCATCCGCATCCCAGAGCGGTGGCCCTGACCTCGCCGCACTCAGGCTTCAGTTGCTGGCTTAATTGAGGTAGGACATCGCCGATATTTTTTTAAAAGGAGTTCCAGGAGCATCAGAAGCACCAGGAGAATCTTCAGAAGACTCTCGGGGATGCTCTGTCTACTATCCAGCATAACCTGCAGGTCATGAAAACACAGCTGGCTAGCGATAAAGTCGCTACCGAGGCCACCATATCAACACTGAAAGGTACTGTTGGGGAGATGGGCACTCTTTCTTCGGTTGCACCGGTGATCTAGTTCATATGAAGACTACTATCAAGTCTCTCACTGTGACCGTGACTCAATTAGAGAATAAATGTGAGGATCTGGAGTCGAGGTCAAAGATTACTATCGAGTCTCTCACTGCGACCGTGACTCCATTAGAGAATAAATGTGAGGATCTGGAGTCGAGGTCACAGCGCAATAACATGAGGATAGTCGGAGTTCCAGAGGGCCCTGACACCTGTACAACCGCTGCTGTAGCGGCCTTGTTAAAAGAGGCGTTTGGTCTGGAGAAGGAGCCGGTTCTGGACCGGTCCCACCGGACCCTTCAGCCGAAGCCGAAGTCTGGTGAACGATCACGAGCTATTGTGTGCAGATTCCACTATCACAGTCACTGTGTTGATATTTTACGCCGTGCGAGAGCGCTCCAGCAGATTAAAGTGAGGGATTTGACCATCTCCGTTTTCCCTGACTACACAGTCAAGATAGCCTGGGCCCGGGCCACGTTTAACGAGGATTGGCGTCAACTTCGTGGTATTGAGGGCGTTCTCTATGGAATACTTCACCAGCTCGGCTTCGCATAACATATAACGGTGTCCAGAAGGACTTTATTTCAGCAGAGCAAGCAGAGACTACATTAAACTCTCAATACCGGGGTGAACTGCATCACCTACACAGTGTAGCATTCTTTATTTATTTATTATATATATATATATTTTTATATATATATATATATATATATATATATTATCTGACTGGGTTAGAGTTTATTTCATTTTAGTAGTTATTTTCTTTTTTTAATTATATTATTATTATTTTTTTCAAATATGCTACACTGTAATATTTGGTATAAGTCTTTAAAAGGTAAGGACATTATATTTGTTAAAGTGCGCAGACCATTTATTAGATTTGAAGTCAGTAGGGAATTTTTTCTTACTGGATTTTTTTTTTAGTTTAGGTAATTTTGTTTAGCTTACTCTAGGTCCACTTTGTGGACAACCCTAGGGGTGAATCACTGCTGTCTCCCTTGTTTTATGGAGACTTTGGGTGTGTGTCCCTCTTCGGCTTCAAATGGCTATTTATATTCCTATGGTTTACTTTATTTAAATGGTGCCTGTTCTTGGGTTTTATAATTTTTTTTATAACCAGCCACAGCTATTGAGTAGCCATGATGAGCCGGGGGAGGGGGGGCGGGGGACTTTTAATTTTTTTTTCTTTTTTTTTCTTCTCAATGAAATATTTGGGAAAGAGAAGGGAGGGGAGAAAAGGTAAATGAAAATGAACCACATGAAAATGAATCACATGAAAATGAACCACATGAAAATGAATCACATGAAAATGAATCACATGTAAATGAATAACATGAAAATGAATTGCATTTAAATTAATCACACGCATGAATATGAATCACATGAAAATGAAACATATGTCCCTTTTCGGCTCCAATTGGCTATTTATATTCCTGTGTTCATTTTATTTGAATAATGCCTGTTCTTGGGTTTTATAATTTTGATATAATCAGCGACAGCTATTGAGTAGCCATGATGAGCCGGGGGAGGGCAGGGATTTCAATTTATTTATTTATTTTTCTCTTCATGAAGTATTTGGGAAAGGGAAGGGAGGGGAGAAAAGGTAAATGAAAATGAACCACATGAAAATGAATCACATGAAAATGAATCATGTAAAATGAACAAATAAACAAAGGCAAAAAAAAAGAAAAATTTTGACATGTAGGAAAATATATATCTCCTGTACCCAGGTAACAGGTACTGTTACAGGGAACTGTTATTATTATTATTATTATTATTATTATTAGGGTCGAAACACAGAAGGTGTGCTGGCACATATTGTATTTGTTGTTCGTCTTCTTATTATTATTCTGCTGCTGCTTCTTCTTCCTCTCTCTTGTCTATGTCAGCCCATAGGAGCGTATGTAGGAAAGTTATAAAATGGCACACAAATCGGGGACTGTTTGATCTGTTACCACAGCGAATTTCAAGTCACCATCTCCTTTAGCACCACCAACAGGTCAAAGTTGCACTCATGTTTATGCTAATACCGTTTGAACTGTAGGAGCTAGAAACAAAATTCTTTCAGCCTAACTAAATTTTCCAGCATGTTGAACGTTCCAAAAAACCTACTTTTTCTAACTCCTCCTAGACCGTTCATCCAATTTCCACAAAATTTGAAAGGGATTATCTTCAGACTATGCTGGCGAAAATTTATCAAAGGCTTTTTGATAGACCAAACCATTGTCGAACAACGCACAAATGAACCCGACAACAAGCATGGCAAAATGGACACGAGGCTATATCCCCGAAACAATTTAGCCTAGTCATACCAAACTTAGTATATGTAATAGCCATCATGACTTGAGGGTATCTGTACAATTTCAAATAAATGCCACCTAATAGTCATGAGGTATGAAAAAGCACATTTTTGCATATATATTATGAATGGTTTATCCTAACTGGTCTCTATAGATTCAATGGGGCATAATAAGTTGTTTGATATTACATTTTCGTATGTCAACCATTTTGAATTTAGTCTTAAACGCTGTATTTTATGAACGATTTGGAGTATTGTTAAAAAAAATTGGTAGGTCTCATCAGGACCATGCCCCAAAAGTACTTAAAATTTTTCAGGACAGTGCTCCCTTGTGGTAAGCAATTGTAATCCAATTGCAAAAAGTGCTCTCAGCTTTTTTGTACTTTTGCACATTGTCATGAGATTAAACTTTACAGATTCCCTGAGTCGTGCCAAAAACAAGGGTACTAATGATGCCATGGTAGGCTAAAATTCCTGTCTGCCAATACTTTTTCGACTTTGTCCTAGATTGTTCGTCCAATTTTGACAAAATTTCTAAGAGATCATCTTCAGATGTGTCAAAAAGTTTTTGATAAACCAAACCATTCTCAAATAAAGTGTGGACGAATTCAATGACGATTATGCCAAAAAGGATGTGAGACTATATCTCCATAATGCATACAGTGTGCAACTGTATCTGTTTTTACTTCATTCAGGAGCTTGCTTAAAAGATACTAGCTGGTGTATTGATAGTGTTACCATCTAACAGTTTCAAGCTCCTGGGTTTTAGCCTGTGTTTGGGTGGCTGTGTGGAGTTTAACTACATTTTCCCCAAATTTCCCTTTTAGGATCAGTAAAATACAACTATCTATCTGGCTTATGTTTGACAGTGCTAGACAATTTCCAAATTAGTATCCATCACTTGAGAAGGTGACTCAGAAATCCGCAGTTATACTGTCATGACATTACAGCGATCCTAAACAGGTGGTCAGTTTCATTGCCAGCCAATCTGAGAGACCAGGACATGTTCATGATTGATAAGCAATACCCTCTCTCTAAACTGACTAACATACAAAACAACAATCTGTTTGACTTTCTTGTGATTTCTTCTCACCTGCCAAAAAACCCCATGCTGGTATTTTTATTGGCAAGGCTAAATTGTTCCTAGGTGTCAGTGCGTGGGCAATGAACTGGTGTCCCATCTAGGATGTATTAACACCCCGCACTCAGTGTTCCTGAGATCAAGATCCAGATGTACTACAACCCTGACTCAGCAATTACCAAAGGCAAAAGAATGAATAAACACAGTCAATATTCTGACTACAGAATCCCCTTAAAGGGATATTGCACCCAAAAATAAAAATTCTGTCATCAATCACTCACCCTCGTGTTGTTTCAAACCCATAACACTTTTGGAAAAAGTTGTGGTTCTCTCGTGTACATGTGTCGGAGATTTATGTGAAAGTGAAGATATTTTGTGAATAAAGACTTCGTTTTAGTTTTTTTTGCACACACAAAGCATGCGTATCGCTTAAAAAAATTGGGATTAAACCACTGGAGTCACATGGATTACTTTATGATGCCTTTATGAACTTCTTAGGGCTTGAACGTTTTGGTTACTTGATTGTTAATATTTACTGTTCATTGTCCTTCTTTGAACATGTTTAGCACTTACATTTATCTAATTTCAGCCATGATATCAGCCTCAGCAAGTCTTGGAGTCAAATTGTGAACAGATGGGGATAGAGTGTAAATGGGTTTGGTCTGTCAGACTGGATCTGCTATGCTAATGCTGCTGAGCAAGTATGAATACTTGCTCTGGTAGACACGAACAGATACAGTGCATCCAGAAAGTATTCACAGCACTTCACTTTTTCCACATTTTCTTATGTTGCAGCCTTATTCCAAAATGTATTAAATTCATTATTTTTCTTCAAAATTCTACAAACAATACCCCATCATGACTATGTGAAAGAAGTTTGTTTGAAATCTTTGCAAATTTATTAAAAATAAAAATGTACATAAGTATTCACAGCCTTTGCTCAATAACACAACAAAAATGTGGAAAAAGTGAAGTGCTGTGAATACTTTCTGGATGCACTGTATCTGTACCAAATTATGGTGTCTCTACGACCAACTCTTTAGCGCCAAAACTAGTTCAAAAATTCATTGTTCAAATGGTTATAATTGTTGAACACTTTGCCCTAGAAAATATTTAATCAGATTACTCTCCTCATGTTGATCACAATCCACATACAGTAGTCACCATTTTGAAACAGAGCCGCACAAAAATTACACAATGCTGATATTCATATTTGTTCAAAGTTATGACGTCATAAATTTAACAATGTTGACCCAAAATTGGATCAGAGGCTGTATTGGCCATAATTTGATCAATCATAATGAAACTTGGTACGCATACTCTGCAGCATGATCTGGGGGGTCCATGCTGAATTTGAGAACAGCACCAACTACAGGTCATGAGATTTGAAAATGACTATTTTTGCCTATAACTTTTTAAAACTTTGTCAGAATCAAATTATGATCTTTGTGTCACTAGATTCAGAGGGTCACTGTGAATCCGGTGATACCACTTTTGCCAGGATTGGATTTACCACCTGTCCACCATTTTGAAATCTGCCATACATTGTAATATCTTTTAAAATATTTGACTTATCTGTACAAATTTGGTAGGGATCATTCATAGCATGTCCTCTAGGTACCTGAGGAATTTGAACACAGCACCAAAATTAGTTTTTGGTGGCATTACATGTGTGGTGCACTGTGATAAATGACAAGCCTTAATTCCAAAGGTCCTGGGTACAATTCCTGTGTGGTGAAAGTTTTTAACCATTTATGTAATGTCTTTCAGGTCTTTTCTTTCGTGCACTACAGTAACCTTTCAACCTCTTGTCATGCAAATACATTCCACTGTTCTGTTAATTTCCTGTTCAAACTTATTCTTAGCTGTGCTTCTGAACCTATATTTATTTAGTCATGTAAATTCTATTTCTCTTCGTGTTCTTCAGGTTCCCTATTGGTGCTTGGCCCTTTTAAACACTGCTTGCATTATTATTATTATTATTATTATTATTATTATTACTATTATTATTATTATTATTATTATTATTATTAGGCATATCTATATGCCAGACATGCAAAAAAGCAGTGACAGGCTGGAAAAAAAGATGGAAAAATCTCCTCTTACCCTGATCCATGGATAAGGAAATGACAGGGAGCAGGACCACAAGAAGAAACCGACAGAGAAACATACTGGACGAGTTATGGACGAGTTACGAGTTTACGGACAAGTAAATTCCTTTAAGAAGCTCTTCCATGCGCACGTACACACTTGTCGAGCCTTCTGTGTCTCACGCACACAAGCACACAAGCACACGAGCACACGCTCACACCTCTCTGTCGTGACGAAATCAGAACCTGATCGGTGGGCTGGTCTGGCTAAAACAGGCTGGCCAATGATTTGTGAAATAAACACCAGCAGCCACTCACACAACGTCAAAACAATCTCAGTGGTTCTCAACCACTAAAATAGTACACATTATTACAGCCTAGCTCTCTTGTTCAAAGTAGTTATAGTGTTCAGAAACATTTTTTATAATCCATGCTCCATACCTGTCTGTTAAATATAGTTTTATAAAAGTCATAAAAGTTATTTTAAAAAACATAAAATTATGAAAAGTACTTAAAAAAGTACAAAAACACAAAAGCAAAAAAAAAGACTATCAAAAACACATATATACATGCTTGATTTTGCTGCCGCTTCTTTTGCAGAAAACTATTTTTTATTTGAATTCAACTATTTGAATAGCACACTTTCACAGTGATGTTTGTTGGTAATTGAGACATTTTAGCTGTACTCATGTTCAACGCACGTGAATCAAAGAGGGCTTTGGATGAACGCGCATTGTGATGATGTCACATGGTGCATCTTGGACAAAATCTGTCATTTTTACAAATTGCAAGCTCCTCTGAAGATTGCAGAATTTGCATGATTTAGCAGTCTCAATCAGCTCCCTAGCTTCCTAGGTTTTGAATCTGTCACAAAGGGCGTGACGGGCAGGAAGTAGGCAGGATGCAAGTGCAGTGGAACGGTGAGGTTTATTAAGAGTGCACAGTGAAACAAACAAAAACAAGTGCCCTGATTAAAGCTCACTAAGCTATGAACATGATACAGGCTAAAGCTAACACTAGAATATGACATGAAACTAAAGCAATCTCTTGGCGCAAAACATGGCAGGAACAATACATAACCGTGTCGCAATCTCTATCTATGCATTTGTGTAATTGTTCACTTAGTTATTGGACCGCGCCGTGTGAAGCACGGCTCACGGTATATATAGTCCTCTCTGTCATTAGCCCGCAACCGCGAACAGCAGTCCGCCCTTCCGTGTATGCACGGCTGATCCTCTGGTCCTCAGCAGGACAGGAAGGCTGATCGAAATTTACAGGAGCAGGAACTCGAGACAGGACCTGCATTTTGGCTACTGAGACCTGGAACGTGGCGAGAGGCGTGGCATGAGACATGGCTGGGCACATGGCGTAGGGCAGGGCTGGGCAAATGGCGTAGGGCATGGCTGGGCACATGGCGTAGGGCATGGCTGGGCACATGGTGTAGGGCATGGCTGGGCACATGGCGTAGGGCATGGCTGGGCACATGGCGAGGACTAAAGGCGTGACCTGGGACATGGCGTGGCCTAGAAGCGTGACGTGGGACGTGACGTGGCCTAGAAGCGTGACCTGGGACGGGACAGGGACTGGGACCTGGGACGGGACAGGGACAGGGACTGGGACCTGGGACCTGGGACCTGGGACGGGACAGGGACTGGGACCTGGGACGGGACAGGGACTGGGACCTGGGACCTGGGACCTGGGACGGGACTGGGACCTGGGACCTGGGACGGGACAGGGACTGGGACCTGGGACGGGACAGGGACTTGGACGCTGTGAACTTGAGATTGGGTCTGGACTTTGGTGCTCTGAGTGTAGGACCGGGTCTGGACTTGGACATCCTGAGCTTGAGGCTTCGAGTTGACCAAGCTTTCCAACTCCTGCCTTTTGGCATGCAGATTCTGCCTCTCCAGCTGCTGCCGAGCAGTCTCACTCCCTTGAGTCGTGCTGCGCTCCTCCGCCAGCTCGGTGCTCAGAGTGTACACTTGTGCGTTTGCCTTCTTCAACTGGTCATTAACGAGATCAATGTTTTTCTGTTTCTCCTTTAGTTCCTCCTCAAGCTGTGAAATACGAACCTCGAATTGCCGCTTTTGATCCCTCAATGCTGATATCTGGGAGTTACAGCTGGACACTTCATTATGCAGCTCCTTCCTCTCCTGTAGGAACTGCCTCTGACGGTGATCAGCTGCAGCCAGATCTTCACATAACTGCATTTTATCAGCCTCCAGACTCTGGACCATGCGTTCCCTTGCTTCGACGCCGCTCCGTATGTCATCTCTCTCTGCTCGGAGTTCATCCACATACCGCGACTGATCCCTTAATTGAGTCTGTACCTTCTCCAGCTGTCTCTGTGCTTCAGCTTGCGCAAAACCATGAGCGCGCAAAACTCACAAAGCGAGACATGATTGTCCTTCTGTGGGTTTCGGGTCGCATAGGCTGCCAAAATATTCCTGACATTGCCTCGCGAAATAATCCGGGTAATCCACGCCGTCATACCGCGCAGGCATGTGCTCAAATATCCTTTGGGCGAAGCACATTGAATCAAAGGCAGGGATACTTAGCGTGGGCTGCATCCATAGAGGCGGTCCGATCTGTCACAAGGGGCGTGACGGGCAGGAAGAAGGCAGGATGCAAGTGCAGTGGAATGGTGAGGTTTATTAAGAGTGCACAGTGAAACAAACAAAAACAAGAGTCCTGATTAAAGCTCACTAAGCTATGAACATGATACAGGCTAAAGCTAACACTAGAATAAGACATGAGACTAAAGCAATCTCTTGGCACAAAACATGGCAGGAACAATACTTAACCGTGTCGCAATCTCTATCTATGTTTGTCTAATTGTTCACTTAGTTATCGGACCGCGCCGTGTGAAGCACGGCTCACGGTATATATAGTCCTCTCTGTCATTAGCCCGCAACCGCGAACAGCTGTCCGCCCTTCCGTGTACGCACGGCTGACGCGACAGAGCGCAGGCATGACGTCACCCCAGAAGCGGTCCAAATATGCGCAACCGCGCACAACGCGCTGCTGCACGGGGGAATCGTGACAGAATCACTATATAGTGTACACAAGTTCTGGCACCAGTAAGAATCCTGGCTTACTATACTTTGGGGCATTAATAACCGAATTTCCGGTGACATGATTACATACTCACATTGTAAAACATCTCCAAAAATGTAAAAAAAAAAATTTAAGTTTTATATGTCTTACAAATTTGTTCATTTAATCACACGTGTATTCATGACGTTTCTGTCATGGTACTTGAAGAAGGATCGTAGACTAGCTGGTGGATTTGAAAAAATATCATTAAACACTTAAACTGTTCACTATAAATCAAATGTATCATTCTTCATCATAACCTTCTCCTTCTTCTACTTGTACTACTCTATGAGATATTTGGTCCACACAGAGTGAACTGTAAAAACTGGTTTGTGTTTTTTGCACTTATTTGGGCATTATCATTATTTATTCAGGTCTTGAATTTCCAGAAGCCTTTTTGTATTGCTGTGTATACTATGTTGCAACTGTCTAGTGAGTAGCTTAGCAAACATCCTATTTAATGTGTTTAGTGGATTGAACTGTTGACTGTTTTTCTGCCTACACTCAGGGTAGTTGCATTTAGTTTCTCTAGATCCTTCCTTTCCTCTATGATTTCCTGCCCTGGGCAGGAAGTTTTCTTGGAAGGAAAACTGGAACAATGCTCAGTTTGACACAATACTACTTGTCTTAAACAAATAGAGCTGGCTCAATTCCGAAATCCTGCAGCTACTGTAAACACACTGTGATAGTGGATGAATCTCCAAGATTAAAACACACCTGCAGGAATCTAGGATTACTAGTTTGTAAATATCCTACCGAAATGCTTACCAAATGAGTTATCAGGGCAAGAACTCAAGAAGAAAGTCCTTACTAAGCAAATGGATTGAATGCACATATTCTGTAGATGGTGTTATTCTTTATGCTGATCATTCAGTGAATAACATTAAGTCACCATCAGTACCCTTGTGATATTTGGTGTTCAGCATTATTCACATGAAGTGAGCCAACCTTGGGGATCAAACCATGGCAGCTTCTTAAGGCAGTGTCATTTTACTCCAGACTTAATTTCGTACTCTATTTACAACCAGTGCCTGATGGCCCCTATTTAAACAAAGGAATGTCTTCAGAAAATATGCTCAGTGGTTTGGAGTGGTACAATCAGAGCCCAGACTTAAATCATATTAAAAACCAGTGGAATGACTTGAGCAGGGCTGTTGACAGGAGATTCTCACTTTTTGATTGATCTGGAACATTTTTACAATAAAGAGTGGAATAAAATTATAAGATTTTATATCACCTCAGGAAATAAATAAGTATATTTAGGTAAATGAAGTATCTAAAATGTCCAGTTTAACTAGAACAGTAACAATTGCACACCAAGCATACAGAGATAAGAAGAAAAACATCTCTCATGCTGGCATTTTCTTCAAGTTTATATCCTCACCACACTCTGCCAATGCCCATTAATCATGACAGCTTGTTGACAAATTTACCTGGAAAGTCTGTGCAACCTGTCAGGACATGTCACGATTTGAGGTTGAGGCAGAACAGTTGCAGATTTTAATCATTTAATGTAAACAAATAGACTACTAGACAAACACTAAGACAACTTGGCAAGATACTATGGTAAGAAACAAAACACACTGACATGAAAGACAGAAGTCTCAGACAACGAAAGACAAGGAGAGAGTGCAGACAAAGACTATATATACACATGGGTGCTTATTAACTAGAAACATGGATCAGGTGCAGTTGTGGTGCATGTGGTCATGTGGTGCAGTGCAGTGGCTGATGGGAAATGGAGTCCAGAGTTTCCAGATATGTGACAGGACAGAGATAAGGAAGGAGAGCGTATACAGCAGATATTTTTGCTTGCTGTTGTTTACCATACTACACACAGTAATTCAGATTAATTTAATAGTGTATGGCTCAAACGGCCACGTTTACTTGGCTAAATTGTCAGTTTATTGTGGGGTTTTTTTCTTCTTGTTTACAGTCACAGTGGGGAGATGAAGCAAAAGAATCTTTAAAAAAATTTAAACATTATGAAATAAAAAAATATATAAAAAAAACTACAGTATTACCATCCACAAATGTAGTGACACACCCCCTGTATATCACAAACTGTAAAGTCAGTAAAACTATTCATTTCACAATTAAATTTACATTTAACAGCAGCACGCTGATTTTCATAAAACTACAGCACTGCTTGCTGATCTGGCTTTTTAGTCTCAAAGTTTGTCATTTTTGCCTTCTAGAGGTCATGTTCAAAAGAAAAATTGAGATTTTAATGATCTTAAATCACAATGGTTTTATATCACTACAGGACTAAATTGTACATATTAGTTAACAAGGGGCAAGTTACTACATGTGTATAGTGTAACTATGTTTGCGATCTTGAAAAGTGGGTTGTTTATTACTCTGTGATGTGACTCTGCAGCTCATGCTGAATGGAGCACACGCGGTCTGTTTATTGGGTCCCTTGAACGTTCTCCAACTGAACTAAATGCTTTTTATTTATATAAAAAATCAAAATGACAGTGGAGTCGCTGTAGAGGGGGCAAAGGTATTCGATGTAAGTCTGAACAGAACACCATGTAACAGCGACGATCACTACTTGTAAACATATGATGCCTTTTTTGTAACTATCCGTTGCAACTATCTCTCATACTAGCTCAACTTTTTTCACCCATGTTGATAAGGAAGCTGTCCCGTTTGCTGCCTTCTCAGTTTCTTCAGTTTTCTTGAATTTTCAGTTTTCTTGAATTTTCTGCCTTCTCTGTCTGTTTGGCATTGTGCCTTTACTGACTATATAACGTATACAACAGGGTTACTTGCATGTCTGGAAATGTAACGAACTTACCACATTCCCTCGCAATCAATTTGAAAACTACCAGCGATAAGCATAAAAACAGGTTTCAGCATACCTGTCTGCCTGTTGTAGCAAGTCTCATCACGATTGCATTGTGACAACGAGACTATCTGACTGCAGGATCGAGGATAAATGAATAGGAAAATTCTCTGACTTTCTTGTGATTTATTTGCTCACGATCGCGCCAGCAGAGGGCGCTGAGGGGACAACGTGCACGAGCGTCTTCAAAGCGCACACGTGCACGCGCTTGAGATGCGCATGGACGCTACCACTGTGTCAAGTGTTGCCAGCTGTCAGCAATTAAGAGATTGGTGACTAGTTATTTAACCCCCTAGTGTTAACCTGAACTTAACCCGAACTTCCCACACGAATCGGGACTGGACTAAGAGAGACAAAGCTAAAGAGTTGCAGTAAAGCAACACCAAGCCAAGCAAGGTGAGTGTTCATGCCATGCCCTAAGTTAGATGAGTGTTTCCTACCATAGTTTAGGGAGTGTTTATGACGTAGTTAAGGAATGCTCATGTCTTAGTTTGAGGAGGGTTTATGTGTTGGGTTAAAGAACGTTCATGCCTTAGTTCAATTAGTGTGTGTGTCCCCCCATTAGATAGATCAGAATATCGGGTTTCATTTCCTGGTATTTACATCTAGATGTGTTAAACAACTTAGAATGTGGCACCTTTAGTGACAGACCACCCAATTTTTAGGTTAGAAAAAGTTTATGAACAGTTAGTATTAAAGTAAATTAAGGTAAATAACCTTGCAATATGCTTGCAAAAGATAACTGCATCAAGCTGACATCACTAAACTGTTGCATTTTTCTTCAGTGACACTATTCCAGACTTGTACTGCAGCAACTTTATTTATTTTTTTGTGGTGGTGGGTTTTTTGTTTTGCTTCTGGCTTTCTGTATTTCACTGCTAAATGGTTTGCATCTTGTGGTATGGCATTTATATTTCTGCTCTGCAAGTCTTTGAACAGTGGATTGTGATACTTTCACCCCTGCCCTGTACACCTTCATCATTGACTGTTATTTTGTGGCTTTTATTCACAGCTCTCTCAATTTTTGTCATCGACTTCTGTTTTCTTTTGCTGACCAGTTCCATGTCTGGTTGTTAATACACAAATAGTTTTTCTTTTTTGGGACATTCCACATTGCTTTATTGACTAAAATCTTGTACAGTGCTTGTGCAATGCTTCTGATTAATTTAACCTCCTTGTTCAGCTTCAAAAAAGCTTGCTTTTCTCCCAGAGACAGCTCTCTAGTCTTCATGTGGTTTTGTACAGTATCAAAGTGGTGTCACGATTGGAGGTTGAGGCAGAAGCAGTCGCAGATTTTTAAACATTTAATATAAACAAACAGACTACTAAACAAACACTAAGACAACTTAGCAAGAGGCGGGGCATGGAAGCGGGGCGACCTCCTTCCTGGGGCAGAAGAGGAACGCGAGGTCCCCCACGAGGCTCAAAGGGGGAGCGAGGGTCTCCGCGAGGCCAGGGAGAGGAGCGAGGTTCTCTGTGAGGCCTAAGGGAAGAACGACGCTCTCCGAGGAGCATGAGGGGGGGAACGGTGTCCTCCGTGGAGCAGGAAGGGGGAGCGACACACTGAGCGCAGCAAAGGAAAGGAGCAACGTCTTCAGCGGTGCATGGAGGCAGAGTGACGTCCTCAGCGAGGCAGGATGGCAGAGAGACGACTTCAGCCGAGCAGGAAGGCCGAGCGACGTCCACAGCCGAGCAGGAAGGCCTGAGCGCCGAGCCGGAAGGCCGAGCAGGAAGGCCGAGCGCCGAGCCGGAAGGCCGAGCAGGAAGGCCGAGCGCCGAGCCGGAAGGCCGAGCAGGAAGGCCGAGCGCCGAGCCGGAAGGCCGAGCAGGAAGGCCGAGCGCCGAGCCGGAAGGCCGAGCAGGAAGGCCGAGCGGCGTCCACAGCCGAACGGGACGGCTGCGTAACTACCTCAGCTGAACAAGAAGGTAGAGCGACATCCACAGCCGAGCAGGGATGCTGAGCGGCGTCCACAGCTGAACGGGAAGGCTGTGCGACGACCTCAGCTGAACGGGAAGGCAGAGTGACCTCCAGAAGAGGGGAGGGAAGGCTGGATTCGGTCTCATCTCCGAGCATATACTCCAACCCGTGTAACTTGGCATATTCCATAACGAACGCCGGGTGTGGTATGGTGCATGCGCTGTACCGCGATGGTATTCCGAGTATGCTGCTACTCTGAGCAATCAGTACCCTCGACCTTCTTCCCTGCTCCGTTATCTTGAGATACCACTCCGCGTAGTCGTTGCACCAGGCGTCCATCGGGGGGAAAAAAAAAAATCTGCTGCTTCTTAGTAAAGGTCTTTCGTTCTGTCACGATTGGAGGTTGAGGCAGAAGCAGTCGCAGATTTTTAAACATTTAATATAAACAAACAGACTACTAAACAAACACTAAGACAACTTAGCAAGAGACTATGGCAAGAAACAAAACACACCGACATGAAAGACAGGAGTCTCAGACGACGAAAGACAAGGAGAGAGTGCAGACAAAGACTATATATACACACGAGTGCTCATTAACAAAAACGTGAATCTGGTGCAGTGCAGTGGCTGATGGGGAAATGGAGTCCAGATTTCCCAGATACGTGACAGAACCCTCTCCCAAGGGTGCTACTCCTGGAGCGCCCAAACCGACACGGCCCCCCCACCGGCGGCCCCGGGCAAAAGGTCCTCAACAAAGCCAGTAGACCGAGCGGCTCCCACAACGGCACAGGGAGGCAAAAGGACGTCCTTGGCGGGGCATGGAAGCGGGGCGACCTCCTTCCTGGGGCAGAAGAGGAACGCGAGGTCCCCCACGAGGCTCAAAGGGGGAGCGAGGGTCTCCGCGAGGCCAGGGAGAGGAGCGAGGTTCTCTGTGAGGCCTAAGGGAAGAACGACGCTCTCCGAGGAGCATGAGGGGGGGAACGGTGTCCTCCGTGGAGCAGGAAGGGGGAGCGACACACTGAGCGCAGCAAAGGAAAGGAGCAACGTCTTCAGCGGTGCATGGAGGCAGAGTGACGTCCTCAGCGAGGCAGGATGGCAGAGAGACGACTTCAGCCGAGCAGGAAGGCCGAGCGACGTCCACAGCCGAGCAGGAAGGCCGAGCCGAGCGGAAGCCGAGGCCGCCGACGGAGGCCGAGCAGGAAGCGACGCCGCGGAAGGCCGAGCAGGAAGGCCGACGCGCCGGGAAGGCCGAGCAGGAAGGCCGGGCGCCGAGCCGGAAGGCCGAGCAGGAAGGCCGAGCGGCGTCCACAGCCGAACGGGACGGCTGCGTAACTACCTCAGCTGAACAAGAAGGTAGAGCGACATCCACAGCCGAGCAGGGATGCTGAGCGGCGTCCACAGCTGAACGGGAAGGCTGTGCGACGACCTCAGCTGAACGGGAAGGCAGAGTGACCTCCAGAAGAGGGGAGGGAAGGCTGGATTCGGTCTCATCTCCGAGCATATACTCCAACCCGTGTAACTTGGCATATTCCATCAACGAACGCCGGGTGTGGTATGGTGCATGCGCTGTACCGCGATGGCATTCCGAGTATGCTGCTACTCTGAGCAATCAGTACCCTCGACCTTCTTCCCTGCTCCGTTATCTTGAGATACCACTCCGCGTAGTCGTTGCACCAGGCGTCCATCGGGGGGAAAAAAAAAAATCTGCTGCTTCTTAGTAAAGGTCTTTCGTTCTGTCACGATTGGAGGTTGAGGCAGAAGCAGTCACAGATTTTTAAACATTTAATATAAACAAACAGACTACTAAACAAACACTAAGACAACTTAGCAAGAGACTATGGCAAGAAACAACACACACCGACATGAAAGACAGGAGTCTCAGACGACGAAAGACAAGGAGAGAGTGCAGACAAAGACTATATATACACACGAGTGCTCATTAACAAAAACGTGAATCAGGTGCAGTTGTGGTGCATGTGGTCAAGTGGTGCAGTGCAGTGGCTGATGGGAAAGGGAGTCCAGATTTCCCAGATATGTGACAAGTGGATACTCATGATTCAATTCATAAATCATCTGCAGGAGCATATACATGAGAAATTTAAATGTATTCATGAAAATCTAGCTTGTAAAACATTTATAGCCTAAGAGTTCATGCGTTTTTAGGAAATATATGTTTTAGGAGACTCTGTAATGTGAACCTCAATCGATCAGTTTCAAATCTTATACATTCTGCATTATATATTCTATATATAAAATTTCATTAATGACAATTATAAGTTCAAAATCACTTATTTTCAATTACACACAACTGTAAAGAAAATGTAAAATTTAGTTGTTTCATATTAATGACAGAAAGCAAAGTATTGAAGGAATGCATTCTAAACCAAAACCATAAATATAAACAAATAGGACTCAAAATAAATAGAAGAAATGGTGCCATATAAGTTTATATCTATGGCACCTGATGTGCTGCAATGGCTGAGATGCATTTCTAGAAGATTTCACTCACGGCTTGCTAAGGAGGTGTTTTTTCAATGTTTGTCATTGTCATGTTCTGCTCTCTGTCAGCTTTGCCTTTTATTGAATTTTATGGGCATGGCTTAAATGCAAATCATGTTCATATTTTTAAAAATACTAAAACCCAATTATCTTTAGCGAAAACAAAAACATACGAATTGACCTTGGTGTGAATATGCTTGGTATTTTGTGGGCGATTCTCATTCAACAACATACTTTCATCAAGGAAGTCAGTATAACTATCTTTGTAAATAAGGCTGGAATTTGTATTTTAGTTTGGTGTAACATTTATCCAACTTTTGTAAATGATTGATAAATGTGGTGCAGTATCCACACCACATACTGTAAATTACAACACCATGGTTAACCCCAGAACAACTTCCACATCTCCCGAATAAAAAATAGAAAACAAAAACATTTATAGAAATGTTTCAGCAACCTTTCAAGCAAGCCACATATCCTGCCTCTGGCTGGAAGTGGTAATGTATGCTGGCAGAGCAGCAGAGCTTTGCTAGAAAAGTGTGGTTTCACGTCTGTAATGCTGTATGCCTGTGATTTATTAAGAATAGTTATATAGTGTAAATATCCGTAATATTGAACATGCAGTGTCTTGCAAAAGTATTCGGCCCCTTGAACTTTTCAACCTTTTGCCACATTTCAGGCTTCAAACATAAAGATATAAAATTTTTATTTTTTTGTGAAGAATCACCAACAAGTGGGACACAATTGTGAAGTGGAATGAAATCTATTGGCTATTTTAAACTTTTTTTAGCAAATAAAAAACTGAAAAGTGGTGCGTGCAAAATTATTTGGCTCCTTTACTTTCAGTGCAGCAAACTCACTCCAGAAGTTCAGCGAGGATTGAAGGCCCTAATCTAGCCTGTTACCCAAAGGCAATTAAAATTAGAAGCAAATACTCGCATCCGTAAACCCAATTGAGATAGAAAAAGAGACGATTAGCCATGAGTGAGGAAAGACAAGGGTCCAGTTTTTATTTCGGTCCACCACACGAGATCCACACCAATGAGAATTCCCAGAAGTGATCTGATAACTGGAGCTTAAGCTCCAGTATTTATAACTTATGTACAGAGAATATTACCAATAAATTTCAGAAAGATTGGGATCTCATTACCAATAGGGTTAAAAAGAGCTCATCTATATTTACCATGAGGATTAAGAAACCCTCCCCAACAGTTACCATTAGAACAGAAAACAATCCACTTGCGATAACCATTATGTTTGTTTACCAGCCCCTCAAGATTACCATTAGGTTTGATTTCCCTAGAGCGAGAAAACATAACAATTTTGAAGCAACGAGAGAGAAAACGTAAACAATTTGGAGAACGACCTTGGTCACACAGGTGTAGTGTGATGCAGCTATTCGTATAAATAGCTCCTCATGGTTCTTATGGTTTTTTTTTAAACATTTAAAGCCCCCTGTCTACAGCATGACCCACCCTTCCAGAGAGACAAGACTCTTTTCTCTTCAGCATTATGAGTAAGTTCCATTTATCTTTTACTCCTATTTGTCTGGTTTATAATTTATTTCTACATCCATTTTATATTTCTTTTTAACTATTATATTAACTATGATATGTATATTTATATAGTTATACTACTTGCACATGGTTTACTGTACTCCCGAACTCATAATATTAAATATTATCCTAATATCTATCCTTACCTTAATACTATTTATTCTTGTACAGTTCTAATGGTTCCTATTTGTCTGGTTTATAATTTATTTCTACATCCATTTTATATTTCTTTTTAACTATTATATTAACTATATGTATATTTATATAGTTATACTACTTGCACATGGTTTACTGTACTCCCGAACTCATAATATTAAATATTATCCTAATATCTATCCTTACCTTAATACTATTTATTCTTGTACAGTTCTAATGGTGTGTGTGCGTTCGGGCCTTCGGGAGGGGGTGGAGAGAGAGAGAGAGAGAGAGAGAGAGAGAGTGTGTGCGTGCCATGGTTGCATGCCTGACACTGAACGTGCAAGAGTGTGTGTGTGTGTGTGTTATCTATGTGTGCGCCTCCCTAACTCTCCTTCTCTGTGACTATTAAACCCTAGTGTGTCAATCCCAAAATGTGAATCCTGTTTATCAATATCCATCTAATACCTCCTCTATGTGTCTAGGTGCCCATTTATTGGAAGGTCTGGATTTGGATTCGAGCACCCGCCACCATATTGTGCATCTCACTGCTGATTTTCAATAAAATTACCTATTATTCCTACTCGGTCTCCCTTACGTTTATTTTATGTATATTTTTAACCACAACAGGATCTCTGAATGATCCAATGTTGTCCTAAATGACTGATGGTGATAAATAGAATCCACCTGTGTGTAATCAAGTCTCTGTATAAATGCACCTGCTCTGTGATAGTCTCAGAGTTCTGTTGTAAGCGCAGAGAGCATCATGAAGACCAAGGAACACACCAGGCAGGTCCGTAATACTGTTGTAGAGAAGTTTAAAGCCGGATTTGGATACAAAAAGATTTCCCAAGCTTTAAACATCCCAAGGAGCACTGTGCAAGCGATCATTTTGAAATGGAAGGAGTATCAGACCACTGCAAATCTACCAAGACCTGGCCGTCCCTCTAAACTTTCAGCTCAGACAAGGAGAAGACTGATCAGAGATGCAGCCAAGAGGCCCATGATCACTCTGGATGAACTGCAGAGAACTACAGCTGAGGTGGGAGAGTCTGTCCATAGGATAACAATCAGTCGTACACTGCACAAATCTGGCCTTTATGGAAGAGTGGCAAGAAGAAAGCCATTTCTCAAAGATATCCATAAAAAGTCCCGTCTAAAGTTTGCCACAAGCCACCTGGGAGACGCACCAAACATGTGGAAGAAGGTGCTCTGGACAGATGAAGCCAAAATCGAACTTTTTGCCCACAATGCAAAACGATATGTCAAACATGGTGGTGGCAGCATCATGGTTTGGGCCTGCTTTTCTTCAGCAGGGACAGGGAAGATGGTTGAAATTGAGGGGAAGATGGATACAGCCAAATACAGGACCATTCTGGATGAAAACCTGTTGGAGTCTGCAAAAGACCTGAAACTGGGATGGAGATTTATCTTCCAACAAGACAATGATCCCAAACATACAGCAAAATCTACAAAGGAATGGTTCACAAATAAACGTATCCAGGTGTTAGAATGGCCAAGTCAAAGTCCAGACCTGAATCCAATCGAGAATCTGTGGAAATATCTGAAAACTGCTGTTCACAAACGCTCTCCATCCAACCTCACTGAGCTCGAGCTGTTTTGAAAGGAAAAATGGGCAAGAATTTCAGTCTCTCAATGTGCAAAAGTGATCGAGACATACTCCAAGCGACTTGCAGCTGTAATCGCAGCAAAAGGTGGCTCTACAAAGTATTAACGCAAGGGGGCCGAATTATTTTGCACTCCCCACTTTTCTTTTTTTTTTTTATTAGTTAAAGTTTCAAAAATCCAATAGATTTCGTTCCACTTCACAATTGTGTCCCACTTGTTGGTGATTCTTCACAAATTTTTTTTTTTATATTTATGTTTGAAGCCTGAAATGTGGCAAAAGGTTAAAGTTCAAGGGGGCTGAATACTTTCGCAAAGCACTGTAAATGTGCAAAGCACACTAAGTATTACAGTCTAGTATATCTGACCTCTACCCCACTGGAAGTGAAACAGCCTCAAACACAGCAGACTGAAGAGTGAATTTAGCAAAGATGAACAACTCTGACTAGGAAAAACAGTGGAATGGAGTGATAAAGATTTTAGCAATGCAACACTTGAGTAATGTGGAGGAGGTCTGGTGGAACTGAAGATGACTGTGTTTGAGACGAAGGAAATGGAAACCGCGTGTGTGTTTGTGTGAGAGAGGGAGGCACAGAGAGTGAAAGCAGGAGAATGTGTAGGCTGTCATTAATGTTCACTCAGTGATTGACTCCAGACTAAAGCACTGAAAATTTACCTGCCCTGACACACGTTTTTATTATAGTTTTTCCTTCATTTGCCATGGCTCAACTAGTTCAGTTTTTTATCTCGGTAGTAAACAGCATTCTTGTGGTTTTCATTGTCCTTGTACCTGTAGATACACAAGGTAAGTCAACTTCTTATTTAGTTGTTGTTGTCTTTAAGGCACGCTGATCATTTGTTTATTCAGTTTATCCATTTGCGCTTATTAAAATCTGATTTTGCTTTGCCAGGTTGTTAAAATTGTTGAAATTGCTCCCAGATATTTTAAGCTTTCACTTACAGCTTGTTTTGTTTTTTGCTTTATGTCATTGTTTCCAAACTGTTATTTAAAAAAAAATAAAAAAAAACATTTAATGGTGTGCTTTGTCCTCTTGAGTCTCCCACTTGGTAGCCTAACACGAAATCGTGACACATGGTGGTTTAGTAGATTTTCTCAGCATGTCCTAGAAACAAAAAATTTATCCTGAAACATAGTAAACTTTTTTTTCTTCTTCTTCTTACATTGAGTGCCACATGTTGGTTTAAGGGACAAATGTTTAGCAGTGGAGTTTATGATGTACCTTCTGAGCATGAGAGCCAAGAGATGAAGAGCAGGCCTGGCTTTCCTTTTAACTCCAACTAGGGCATTAGCACATGGCTAACAAAGTGTACTGTAGAATAATGAACATTTATTGTAATATAACTGATAATAGTAATAATAATAATAATAATAATAATAATAGTAATAATTATTAGTAATAATAGTAATAATAATAATAATTATTATTATTATTATTATTATTATTAATACTACTACTACTACTACTACTAATAATAATAATAGGGCGCACAGTGGCTTAGTGGTTAATACGTTCGCCTCACACCTCCGGGGTTCGAGTCCCGCCCGGGCCATGTGTGTGTGAAGTTTAGATGTTCTCCCCATGCCACGGGGTTTCCTCCGGGTATTCCGTTTTCCTCCCCCAGTCCAAAGACATACATGGTAGGCTGATTGGCATTTCCAAAGTGTCCGGGGTGTATGAATGGGTGTGTGTGTGTGTATGTGATTGTGCCCTGCGATGGACTAGTGTACCCCGCCTCGTGCCCGATGCTTCTTGGTATAGGCTCTAGGTTCCCCGTGACCCTGAAAAGGAATAAGTGGTAGAAGATGGATGGATAATAATAGTAATAATCATAATTATATTAATAATAAACTCATCAATAAGTTATCCATCTATCTATTCATTGCTTGAGCATGGACTGTATTCATATTTGGAAATCATATTCTCTGTCTCTCTCTCTCTCTCTCTTTTTTTAAGTAGAAATTAGAAAATTTTGTGTTTCAAGATAAACCTTCAGGCCATACAAGATGATAAACTGCTTTAGTTGCTAAACTTGTATTTTGGGATAAATAGTGTAAAGTCTCATGGACTGCAGCTGGTTAATTGTGAAACATTTTATGCATCCAAGTTCTCTGAATGAACACATATTCAGAGCTGGTGTGGCTTTTACATGTGTAAAATAATTAATTAACCCTAGAAGTAAGACATATGTTTGTTTACTGATGTCACTTAGCTTTGTTTTTAATCTTACTTTATACTAAATGAAGAAAAAAATCCATTATTTAAAATATAAGGCAGCTGCATGTGGTTTGGGTAGACTACATTTCGCATGACACACTTGAACTGAGCAAGATTGGTCTGAAGCATGCATTTGCAACACTTTTTGCAGTTCAAAGCTCAGATAATGACCTCTATCAGCACCACACATGACTGACAGACTTTCAGTTTTGTCTTCTTCCTCTGTTTACAAAAAGGTCAGACCTTTTAAATCAAGTATCAGTAAAAACTCCATGAATGTTTGGTTTGGGTCAACATGCAGTAATTTTTATTGCGAAATTATTTAGTGTATTAGGGGTCTTTTAATGATAATCTGAATTCCATCTGCTTCCTGTAGATCCCGTTGCTTCATGTGTCCCTGAAATCAAAATTCGGAAGAACACTGTTTACACGGTCACAAGTTTGAGTATGTTGAACATCTCTTGCCCTATGACATATTGCGAGGAGATTCCTGTTGTTGGATGGCTTAAAATTGATGATACAAGCAAGTTTATACACATCAGTGGAACAAATCAAGTAACAATTACACAAGAACAAACAGGCTTGAAGGACATAGTCTCATATTTGAGCTTCAGGAACATATCAACACATGATAATGGCATTTACAGATGTAAGATTTCCAAATCAAACTTTTCATTAGAAAGCCACAATATTAATGTCGATGTTTCAGGTAAGGAATGGATACAAATCTTTCAAATATTCAAAATTATTGTTGTTGAATCTGATACTAGTTTGAATATAATATGAAATAATGAGCTTTAACTGTTTTCCATAGTTTTCAGATACCACGACAATATAAATAACACTATTGTATTTGAAGAGGAAGTGTCAGGTGTCAACTGGCTTCTGTATGTCTTCATTGGCTTCGGAATACTCTGCCTGGTCATGATCGTAATGTTGATCTCTTTCCTGTGCATAAATCTTTGTGAGTGTTGTAATTATGCATTATGAGCTGTACTCTAAAATTGAACATTCTACATTTAATTATACGTACATCCATTTTTTTCTTTAGATTCAAGAAAATCTAACAGCCACAGACGCAAAGTAAGCTTCATCAGCACACAGTATAATTCCTTACACATTCTTTATGTAACTTTAAAAACATATTTATGTCCTCTCTAGAATGCAACGTGCTGTCCAAAGCCACTGAGCGCCACCACATCAGGAAAGTCCCAGGAAATTCCAGAAGAGCAAAATAACATCTATGATGCACCTACAGATGATTTACACCCAGAATTGGACTCTCTGTATACGTGGAACGATCAGGAATGCACACTTGACATGAGGAATGGAAACAGGATTGGTGATGGATCACAACAGATTGTATATGCAACTCTCCAACATCCCACACCCCGAGAACCTTCTGCAGTCCGCCCTCAATCAAGAGAAAAGTTGTCAGAGTATGCCTCCATCCGAATTAGCTAAAAACCTCTGGGAATAATTCGGGGGTATTTCAGAATTTCAGTTAACTAGTAGTAGTGTAACATTGTGATGTGAAAAACAGGAGCTGTAGGTATTGAAAAGTGTTCTCAAATACAGTATGCAGAACATATAATAGCACTCTTTCCAGAGTAAAAAAAATTCCAAAGAAATTCTTATGATCACAGCACAGGTTGAACTTTTCTGGTTTAAGACCAAATGTGTAAATATTTGCCATTTATGAATTTATTCATGCTATTAGAGAGTTTCTGAATTTTAATGGGCATTCTACTCATTCAGATGTAGATTTGAAACATTGTGTATCACACTGTATTAACAGCACTTCCATGTCTTACATAAAATTTAATAAAATATGTATGTCTATACATTATTCATACTTATATTGGTATATATTGTACATATGGGTGATTTCATGATTGTGGTTACACTTGTACTTGTAACTCCTACAATGCCAACTTTTTTAAGTATAATGTTTCAACACAATCTAAGAAATCATGCATTTAAATAATATGTTAAGCTACATTAAACTGCACAAAAGTGTAGTTAAAGTGAGCTGGGACTAGTTTAGGTCTAGGTGCTGTAGAGGAGAGTTTTATTAAGGTTATTTATCTGAAACATGCACATAGGTTGTCGTGAAAGACACTTTAATTGTGTTTAAAATTAGAAAAAGTTCATCTGGTCCTTTTCCAAGCTTCACTGTCCCACTGTAGCCATTGTAGCCACTTAGCTGATGGGAGTGTAACCTAATGTTTTCTTCTTGTTGTAGCCCAGCTGTGTGAAAGTTCGGGATATTGTTTTTTCTGAGATTCTTTTCAGCAACTGTGGTTATAAAGAGTGATTATTTGAACTTTCCTATGAGCCCATTCTCCTCTGACCTCTCTTTACTGAACAGGTGAACGTATTAGTAATTAAGTGGGTGAGAGCAGTATTTGTAAATGTAATATGAATTTGACGCACATGACACCCAAATGGAAATCACCCATAACGTGGTTGTAATATATATTATGTCAGCCTCTTTTTACATATGTACCAGTGTGTTTAGGTGATACATTGAAACACTGAGTAGTACCACCTGTTTTAGTTTTAGCCACTTAGTTGTTGTCAGGGTCTTATGTAAACCCCTTCACACATCACAGTGGTTTGGACACCCCTTCTCTCACTTTAGCATACATACAAAGTAAAACAGAAAGCAGCCATTATTTTTGCGTGTTACACAGCATGTTCACAAACTCCAAAAAATGTGCAAGGTTGAACTGATTACATATCATCAGTGTAATATTGTAGATTTGTACATAGTATATGTGATTATAGTGTGTGTGTGTGTTTGAGAGACAGAGAATGTTTTTATATATATATATATATATATATATATATATATATATATATATATATATATATATATATATATATATATATATATATAAAATCATATACACTTCTGTTTTTTGTAATAAATGTGTTCAAGTCAATGGAAAAAAATATGCACAGTCTGAGAAACTGGTGCCTCATCTACAGTTAAGGTGTAGGTGGAGGAACGTGCAGTAATAAGAGCTGAGAGCACATGGTGAACACAGAATTGTGATATGATTACTAAGCCTGGACAACTATTATCTTTACAGTGGAACTTTCCAGCTTCTGCTCAATGAATGTTTTCCACCATGATGTACAGAAAACAATTCAATCAATTTATTTTTCTTCTGTTCATGAAATGCCTGTAAATATTTTTAAAATTCTACTTTTCACTCTGATAATATCATTTGTAATGAAAACTGTTATATTAAATTGAAAAAGAATTGTAAACAGAATCATTTCACTAGTGCTCTCAGAATTTTTTAACCTATTGTACTCTATGTGTGGTGATAATGAGAGAGAGAGAGAGAGAGAGAGAATACTGGCTGCATATTTTTAATAATGAGGTGATGTAAACAAAGAGAAAGAAAGAGAAATTTACTCTTGGGAGATGACTACAGCCTAACTCAACATGCCCAGTTCAGGGTCCAGGGGACCCAGGGACGGGGTGCCAACTCATCACAGGGTACATTCACACACCCTTTCACACACTACAGGCAATTTAGAGATGTCAATTCCAATCAGCTAGACTAGATTATTGTAATGCCTTACTGTCTGGTTGTTCCAGTAGGTGCATAAACAAGCTCTAGTTAGTGCAGAGTGCAGCTGCTAGAGTCCTAACTAGAACCAGAAGATACAACCACATCAACCCAATCTTATCAACACTGCATTGGCTCCCATGAAATCATGGACTGATTATAAAATACTACCATTGACATATAAAGCACTAAATGGTCTCGCACCACAGTACCTAATCAAACTTTAGGTTTTCTATGATCCGATATGCCTACTTAGATCAAAAGGGGCAGACTATTTGTTGGTACCTAAAATAGCGATGGCTACAGCAGCGGGAAGAACTTTCTCTTACAAAGTCCCGCAGTTATGGAACAGCCTTCCAGTTAGAGTTCTGGACTCAGACACAGTCTCAGTGTTTAAGTCTAGACTAAAAACGGATTTGTTTACTTAAGCCTACCATAAGTAGGCTATCTTTTACGCAAAGCACAGTCCTAACAATCTTTCCCTCTCTTTATCGCCCTCTCCCTCTCTCCTTCTGTCGAGCCACACATGATTTTATGGAGATGCCAGTGATCCTGATCCTGTCTGATCTCTGGACCTGCCTGATCTGTTTGGCTGCCCTACCTCTGGATGGAGCTCTCATCAACTCAAATTCCACATGGACATTCTCGCTGTGGTTGCTGGGACTATGGTTTCTACTATGGTCCTTCATTGTTATCCTCCTTTACCACATGCCGTTTTGCTCTCTCCCCTTCTTTTATCATTGTACATTTTCACAACAAATATACTATAAAAAAATAATAATTATCTTTCTTTTTTTTTTATTATTTTTTTTTTTACCCTTATTGGGTTGTTGTTTGTTTTTTTTTTTTTTTTTTTTTTTTTTTTTTTTTTTTCTTTTTTTTTTCTTTGTTTTTTTTCTTCCCCCCTCCCCCCCCTTTTTTTTACACACCCAAAAACCAAAACCCTTTTTTTTTTTTTCCTTTTTTTTTTTTTTTTGTTTAATGTAATTTTTTAATAATAAAAAAAAAAAAAAAAATAATTAAAAAAAAAAACCTATAACTTTCTCCCTCTTGCCCGGGGGGGTATTGGTTGTGGGAGAAACAAGAAACCCCCAAAAAAGAGCCCAAAACCCACAAACACAAGGCAAAACCAAGGAGCACACCCCCAACCCCCCCCAACCAAGACACAACCCAAAACCCCAAAAATGCAAAACAACCCTTTTTATTTTTTTTTTTTTTTTTTTTTTTTTTTTTTTTTTTTTTTTTTTTTTTTTTTTTTTTTTTTTTTTTTTTTTTTTTTTTTTTTTTTTTTTTTTTTTTTTTTTTTTTTTTTTTTTTTTTTTTTTTTTTTTTATTTCCTTATTAATTATTTCTTTTTTCCCTATTTTTTTTCCTTTTTTTTACATTTTTTTTTTTTTTTTTTTTTTTTTTTTTTACTTTTTTTTTTTTTTTTTCTTTTTTTTTTTTCTTTTATTCTAAATCATTTCTATTTTTATTTTTTTTTTTTTTCTTTTTTTTTTTTTTCTTTTCATTTAACATTTTTTTTTTTTTTTTTTTTTTTTTTTTTTCTTTATTTCCTATACTAAAAATTTAATTTATATTTATTTTTTTGTTATAAATTTTTGTTCTTATTTTTTTTTTATATTTTTTTTTTTATATATTTTTCCCAATACCCCCTTAACTATTTTTTTTATATAATTTTTTTTATATATATTGCTTTTTTTTACATTTTTCCACATACTTACCCACTTTTATTTTTTATTTTTTTTTTTTTTTTTTTACCAGCCGCCCCCATACCCCCCCTTTTTTTTTTTTTTTTTTGCTCTATTTTTACCTTCTTACCCTGTCTTTTTATCTTTTGTTCCGCTCACATTCGTCGCGCAATGCTACTTTTTTTTTTTTTTTTTTTTTTTTGCTTTCATGCCACTTTCAGTGTCAGGCAAGGCATATTTTGGTGCAACATGTTTCATGAAACTGTACATATTTTGTAAATACCTAAGCAACAAAGTCAGTTAAATCAATATGCAAAGGTTTGTCTGTGAGAGAGACAGGGCTCGGATACGAGCCTTTATGAAAAAAATTACGAACATTTCGCATGCTACTGTGCATTTCAGAAAGTTGCATCCTGATGGTGAACATGTGACATTATGTGAAGAGAGTTATTTTAAGAAAATTACAGCTGAACACTGAAACCACACACCCTACATGTGGAACAATTCAAATGTGAAACATAACGTGAAGAGTGTATAAAAAACGTGAGAATTAAACCAAAACAAAACAATATTCATCAATATAGGAAAGCAACAAATAACAAAAGACTTGTTAATATAACTTGTGGATTGCTAGGGGCAAGATTACAAATTACTCCTTTAAAGTTCTCGGTTTAAACATTTCATGTTACTGTACACTTTTCTATGTTGTCAATTAAGAAATCTACTTTGTTTAGTTTTAAAATAATCGATTAGAGACAGATTTATTTCAGCTTTAATTCTATATCAAAATTCCAGTGACAAGTTTATATACACCAAGTTGACTGCCTCTCTGTGAACTGTCTCAGTGAACAAAGTGAAATTGATGAAATGAAGATTCTGGTTGGCCAGTTGTCATAGTTAAGCATTGTCATAGTTAAGCGTAGCCATATAAAAGTTTCAACCTTTAGAGCCAGTGCCTTTTTGCTCTCTATACAATGGAACTCAGCAAGCAACTCAGCTAAAAGCTATGGTAAAAAATTGTGGCCCTCCGTAATGTTGGTTCCTCTTTAGGAGCAATTTCCAAACAACAGAAGACATCGTGAGCATCTGTACAAACAAATATATGCAAATAAGAAATCTTTACACTGCATCATTCAGGAAGGAGAAACAACTGGTTCAACTGGACCCCAAGACCACAACAAAGAAATTGGTGAAGGAGTTGGAGGCATCAAGTACCAAAGTATATATACTGCTCAAAAAAATAAAGGGAACACTTGGAGTTACATTTTGCTTTTTAAGTGTTCCCTTTTTTTTTTTTAGCAGTATACATCCACCATTAAGAGAATCCTACATCGCCATCACCTGAAAGACTGTCATTCAATGAAGAAGCCCTTACTCCAAGACAGAAAAAAAAAAGCCAGTCTGAAGTTTGCGGTGATCACCAGCCTTTTGGAGGTGTGTTCTCTAGTCAGATGAAATAAAAATGGAACTTTTTAGCCATAATGATAAGCACTCTATATGGAGAAAAAAGGGGGAGACTTTTAATCCTCAAACCCTATTTTAACTGTGAAGTAAGATGGCAGCATCATGCTGTGGGGGTGTTCTGCTGGAACATCTGAAAACATATGGCATCAGAATCTTTAGAAAATAGATGGCGTCATGATGAAGGAGGAAGGTCTAGAAATAGTGAGCTCTGTACAGCTCTAGAGAGTGTATAGTTGAAAGTCAGATAAAATAAACTTTATTTGTGCTTGGAGAATTCAGCTCTTGTGATTATAAAGCTTGTACGGAGCTCATCCCAGCACTCCTATTCCCAATCTGTTCACTCTGAACATACTTTTTACGCACTTACTTATGTTTGACTTTAGATTGCACAGTTTCAGAAGAAAAATTATTTATAATCCTACTATCCATTGCCACCCAGAGGAGGATTGGTTCCCTTTTGAGTCTGGTTCCTCTCAAGATTACTTCCTCATGTCATACACTCCCCTACTTACTGAACCTGCACAATTGGTTTGGCCAGGAAGAATGCTACCCATTCTGAAGCAGTCCAAATGCAAGTTATCAGCACATCTTATAAAGCTGCAAGGTTGCGCTACAGGTGGTGACAAAATCAAGTCCTGAGCAGATTCACCAAGGTGCTGGATCTACCCCTATCATCTACCCAGTAAAAGTAGGATGCCATGGCTTTGTTGGAACATCAACTACTTGCCTTCTGCGGGATATGGTAGTAACTGGAGCAAACCAGTAAAAGGCCCAGAAAGACCAGGCTGAAGAGGAAGAGAAAAGCAGCTTTTGGTTCTGGGTGAGAAGAAAGGAGAAATGTTGGGGTAGTACCATTTTATCCATGGTAGTTGCAGGGGGTATCAGGGATACATCCCTGCCACTGCTTCACCACCAGAAGACATTCCGGGGATAAAGGAGCGAAACGTTGTTGGGCGGTGGTACCCGGATGACGACCCTGCAGCTGACCTATGCCATATGCAACCAGAGGCTCTGACCATGCATTAATAGTGCCTGTGGGGCTGTTATAGCCTTAGTCACTGGAGACCTGTATGGCTCTGTGTTCATAGTGGCAAGGAAAAGCAGTAATCCTATGGGCATTGGAGGAGGGGCGACAGGCAGCAATGCCAACATATACCTATGCAATTAAGGATCTTTTTTATTACCATCGTGTCTTCTGGATTGCTCAATGGGCATCTAAATCTACATTAGGATTTCTGAAAAGCTGCATTGTGTCTTATTTCTGGTTTTAAAATCACTGTATAAATAAAACTGAATTGAATTGAATCAACTGGTTTACATTTCAGATTTTAAAACAGAGAAAAGCTGACAAAGTTGTGGAGCCATTCTATTATTTATGGGACATGGTTGCATTTGCGGGCGCACGGTGCCTTAGTGGTTAATACGTTCGCCTCACACATCCGGGGTTCGATTCCCGCCAGGAATCGGCAGGAATTTTTTTTTTTTTCAAAAAAAAAAACAACCCTGTGCTGCGGGGGTTTCCTCCGGGTACTACGGTTTCCTCCAAAGACATGTATGGTAGGTTGATTGGTGTGTCTAAATTGTCCGTAGTGTGTGAGTGTGTATGTGATTGTGCCCTGCGATGGACTGGCGCCTTTTGCCTGATGCCCCCTGGGATAGGCTCCAGGTTCCCCATGACCCTGAGGAAGGAATAAGCGGTAGAAGATGGATGGATGGTTGCATTTGCAGAGTATCTTATTTGGGGCAATGTGAATGGCTACATGATTACATTATTGCATTGGCTTTATAGACGCTATATTTTGCCTCTTAGTAAAAAGGGATTTAGTCATTACAATCATGATTTACATACAAAATGAGATATGAGAGAATAATGAATATCTCAGAGACTGGGGTTGCAAGACTTCTTTCTCATTTGCCTCTGGTTGAAAGTTTCCATTCTTTTTACTTCCTTCCATCAGGATTACTTCTCTCTCTCTCTCTCTCTCTCTCTCTCTCTCTCTCTCTCTGTCTTCTCTCTCTCTCTCTCTCTCTCTCTATATATATATATATATATATATATATATATATATATATATATATATATATATATATATATATATATATATATATATATATTACCGTGAATGGGACTCCAGGTCCTCCACTTTATCGGTGAGGTGTTTGTTAGCTGAAGCTAGCTAACCCCCAGGGACCCCGTAGGTTCCGTCCTTTTGACTCAATACCCGATTTAAAACTTTCAAAAGACGCGATAACTGGAGCCTGAGCCGAGTTAATAGCCGCTGTCACCTGCGCTGCGATGGTAGAAGTCATGTGATTAAAGTTGCGTAGATATTTTCTAAGTCCAGAGGGAACTTGTCGCCATGACTCGCCGTGCTTGGTGTAGATTTAAGTTTGCGTTGTCTTTCAGACGCCATAACTCCCTTCTGGTTACAATTGTAAACCAAGTACTTGAACACAAAGGCACTAAATGCCTCTGAAAAGACAGAAAAGGTTCAGGTTGCCTAAAAAGCAGAATTAAAAGAGAAAATACTCAGGAGCTCCCTTCATGCGTGCCTTCTCCCTTACATGCTCAACCGGAACCCCACTTCTCTATATTTTGACTTAAATCTTAATCTCACTGTCATCCCCTACTAACAATCTGACATGATTCACCATGTAGAAACTGAAAGAGTATGACTATGTTTTAAGATTATACTAAAAAAACACTGCTCAATCAGTGCTAAAATATTTGATAGGTGGTAATAAAAGCAGGAGGAAATCTTTTGCCATATAGACTTTCATACCAAAACCACATACACCGCTGCTCAGTTGAGACAGTCCATTCAAGACCACGTGCTTTCTATGAGTTCCGAGAAGAGTAAATTTAACTCAGGTGATCTTCTGATGTGCAAACCACACAGTCTCTCACATCAGCCTGAGTTCCTGTTTCAGAAGCATGATCTTTACATGTGGGGAAACAGGGGTCAGGATGCCTCACTGGAATACTTTTGAGAACTTAATTTGAATAAACTAGACAGGAACATAAGAAACTATGTAGGGACATAAGATAGATTAGCTAAAACAGCCCTGTAGGTATAAATTGCTTTGCGTTATAACTGTGCTCAAGCCAATGTCAAAAGTGGTAATAACATACAGTTTAAGAGTTTAAGTAAAAAAAAATAAAAAAAAAATAAAAAATAAATTTGCTGCCTGCCTCAATGCCTGTACAACTGAACAGGAACATAAAAGAGGATAGCTGCATATCATATGGCACACTTCATATATTTTTAGTGGCAGTCATATATTAATTTAAGGAAATCCAGTGAAATGTACTGTACTTTTACATAAAAATGAATAGATGTACTAAAATAAAAATAATAAAAGAAAAAACACCAAAAAAGGAAGGAAGTCTTGCTGGACGCTTTTTGCATCTGGCAGTCATAGCCTGCTCTATGGACTAGAAAGTGCTACAGTCATTAGAGGGTGTTGTGATCACAGGAAAAGCAAAAGCTGAAACCACACACCTTGGGTTTTAAAATCAGCAGTTTTTGGATGGTGTTCTGGTGGTGAATGACGCATGGTACCAAACAGCATTTCACAAATGTGTAAAATATTTTAGGCTGTATTCAGAGTTAATGCCAGAGGTGTGCACAGTGGTACTACACACCACACCCATAACTACAGACTGAAGCACTAATTGGACAGTTACTGAACAATTCTCATTTCTGGACAATTCTGACTTTGAACTAAAGTTGATTTTTCTTGTACAATATTTTTTTTCAAGAGTGGAGCAGTATCAATTGTAAATGAGAAACACCATCTGTGACATGAAACAGCGCAATTGAACTGTCATCCAACACTGAATTCCCAGTCAGGAAATTGCACAACATCTAACTTGCCTGAGTTTTTATACATCAGTACACTTGACCTCAGAACACACAGTCGATGGTAAAATTGTTTCCCTTTGCATGCTTTTCTATTTGAAAGAACTTGTTTTTAATTGAAATGTAACTTTTGTGTTTTAACATCTCACCCGTTTAAAAAAAAACTTTTTTGACTTAATCACTTTATTAAAGTCCACAAAAAAGTTATTTTTTTAACATATGAGATCAGAGGACAGAACATGTGTCACGGTTTCCCCTTTAAGCAGCGCGCTGGACAGCATGTGGGTGCACGTGCGCTATAGTTTATGTTTCTTGTTTTGTATATCGACCCTGTTTTTCATGACTACGACATTGATTCCAGCCTTGCCCAGTTTATGCCGTTTGCCGATCGCCTGACCCTTGCATGTTTGTGGATTACGTTTTGGATTACTGTTTGGTTTTACCTGCCTGTGTCTCTTTAATAAAACTGCCTACTGCACTTGCATCTGTCATTATCTTCGTTACGTCTCGAGATGTGACAGAATATTCCTCCCATGGATGAAAGTAGCAGGATAGCACCTCATCAGGAACCACTCGGATTACTGGCTGCATTTTTTGTCCATGCAGCTCCCTCAAAGGTATGCCTTCGAACATCCGCCGGAGACAGCGGGATTGGGGAACTACCCGCTGGAGTTCCTCTTCAGCTGCCAGGAATATTTCTGCAGCCTGGCATATCCCAAGTCTACTAAGAGACAGTGGATCGCGTTCTTGGTGTCCAGGTTTTGCAGTCCGGCCCGTGACTGGGCGGAGCAGCTGGTGAGCATTGGGTACTCTGCCATCCATGATGTCACTCAGTTTGCAGAACATTTTATGGAGAAGTTCACACAGCCAGGGCAGCTACATGGTCTGAATTTAATGGGGTGGAGTGTCAGTGGACAGCCCCAGGCTGACCTGCCATTCAACCTCTATTATGAGGGGACTGACAGGGCAGCCTCCACCGATCCGCTTCAGGTTCTGGCCAATGTGGTGAAGGTGGCACCGACAAGCATGTCTGAGGGCTGCAGGAGGGAGACCAAGCTACAATGCCCTACCTGCAAAAAACTGAGTCTCCAGGGAGCATTCTACTGCTCTCACGAATGCTTCAAGAGTAGCTGCCGAGAGCATAAAAACTACACCGGAGAGCCCGTGCAGAGATCCAGCCTGAGGTCAACAGGGTGGAGGCTTGGAGCTCCTGTTGGAGGTCAACATGGCACCCTCAGAGCTCCTGCCTGAGAACTGTGGGGAGGTCTCAGTTCCGGAGCTCCAGCCTGAGGTTAACCTGGCAACCTCTGGGACATCGTCTGAGGTCAATTTGGCGGCCTCAGAGCTCCAGCACGAGACCTATGGGGAGGTCTCACCTCCGGAGATCCAGCCTTGTTAATCAGAGACAATGCTTACACATATTATATATGGATGAAATAATAAACTACATTTACATAAAGTAAATGTAAACATATGTATGCTTGCTGAACTTGTCGCAACAATACTATAGGCACGTGAACCCAAATGTTGCCATTATTTTATTGGTACAGGACGTCAAAATCACAAATTATAAACATGAATAAATACCCTACATTCCACACAAAAATAATTTAATGACCTTGCTTTAGTATCTTCTGTCAACATTATGTTCAAAATTTACTGTGTTGGTGGACAATGTAAAATATTAATAAATATATTTGTGCTGTTCAGTCAAACGCTGGAAATCTAAACCCTGCAGAAGGTTCACACTTTCTGCCACTGCACATCTATTCAGTCCCTCCAGGAACTCGCAGAAATTAACACAAAATCAAGCATATTTGGAATAGCATGCAATTTCTGAAATTTACCAATGATTTTCTGCAGATATGGGCCAAAATTCACCATGTGATGTCATCACAACCCACATTCAGCTAAAGCCCTCTTCGATTCACATGCGTTAAACATGAGTACAGCTTAAAGGACTCGTTTACCAACAAACCTCACTTTGAAAGACCAAAATGCTTTCGGTTGTTTGTGTGTGTGTGTGTGTGTGTGTGTGTGTGTGTGTGTATGTGTGTGTGTGTGGTGTGTGTGTGTGTGTGTGTGGGTGTGTGGGTGTGCACGAACATTTGCTCCATGAGACTCACACATGAACAGGTACTAGAGATGTAACAATCAGATGATTTGGATCAGTACACTGAATGGTATTGACTTTGTTCCCATTATTAATCACAGTGAACACAGTGTAAAAGTTGCCAGTAAGTAAAAATTGCTGCAGTTGGCAATCTAGTAGTGCCTGAAAACAGGTAAGTCCAGTTCTGCAGTCACTGTAGGTTTTAACAGGCCAAGCACTAAAAGAAGAACAAGCTTTTACCTTTCAATACATACATGACTAAAATATGTTCCTCCAAACACTCTTTTACGATGATGTGGTGGATATTATTTTGATAAGGGGTAACCACAAATTAACATACTGAGGTCACTAGGTAGGCAAATACCAGTTAATATATTAAAGCCACAAATGAAGTTTCTTCCACATGGTGACTGTGAAATACTTGTGGAAACTATTTCATGAGAGAAATCATTTAGGAGAAATCAATAAAATTTGACCACTGTGGCCACAGGAACCCAAGCATTAATATGATTCATAATCCATCCAGCCATTTTCAATATGGCTTACCCATCATAGTTCACAATCACACACTGCGACAATTTGGAGCAGACAATCAGCCTACAGTGCATGTCTTTAGACAATTGGAGGAAACTGGAACACCCAAAGGAAATCATTAAAGCACTGGAAGGACATGCATACTCTCTGCACGCAGGGCGGAGGCAGGATTCAAACCCCAACTCCTGAGATGCAAGGCAAACCTGCTAACATACTGATATCACTATAGCATTGTGACATCAATGTACCATTAGCCTGCATCACATTAAGCGAATTCTCAAAGTGAAGAGACTTTTTCACTCCTTCCAACCAAATAGTTAACTAGAGGTCACATATATTAAGTATGAGACTTCACAACTTATTAAGATGTGGGCACAAGTTACAGAATGTGTGGGCAAGGTTTTATAATATAAAACCTCCAAATATAAACTCCATTATATTCATTCTTGTCCAAACAATATTATTAAAACACACACACACACACCAAAAACCCACTATGTCACCTCAGAAGCTATGTACTCTTGCAATGTTTGGCATTTCCTGAACACTCATGAGTCTCTGATCAGTGTATCTAGTGACTGTTTCTCTTTATAACTAGACCCACATCTCCCTCTCCTGTTGATTTAGTCTCCTTGCAACTGACAATGCATTTGTGAAAAGATCAAAATATCTTCACTATTAGAAGTAGTGAAAAATGAGTGACAAACAAAACACTGCATCATGTATCTATTTAGTTTTATTTAGTGTTTGTAGAAATGCTGACATATTTCAAAAGATGTTTTTATTTTCTAACACTTATTTTGTATAATGTACTGTGGGAAGAGTTAGAAAGCCTTCAAGTATTTGTTTGAAAAAAAAAAACATGTTTGTTTTCTTACACAATATGGTGCATATTTGAGAATTGTAAAACACTTAAGCACATTATAAACTAGTTCCATACCGAACAATACAACAACGTTGAGGTAACAACGCTGACTTTCGCAAATAAAATTTACACTAAACATCCTCTTTATTAGGAACTCCTGTATGCCTGCACATTCATGCAATTATTCATTCAGCCAGTCATGTGGCAGCAGCTCAGTGCATAAATTCATGTGGAAAACAGTCAAGAGCTTCAGTTAATGTTCACATTAAACATCAGCTTTCGGATTGTAAAAAATAATAATAATAATTTATCAAATATCTTCTTGGTACAACCATGGTGAGCAGGAAAACATCTCAGAATAAACAACATGTCAAACCTTGATGAATTGATTGCCTTACTCTAAAACCATACTCAACACACCAGCAGACAACCACATCAGGTTCCACTCCTGTCAGCCAAGAACAGGAAACTGAGTTTGCAGTGGTTTACTAAAATATACAGTAGACTGGAAACACATCACCTTATCTGATGAATGTCATCCCTGCCTGCTCCTCAATCAACTACAACTTCACTGGACAGCTAGACTCAAATACACACAATTCAAACAGGACAGCCAGAAACCTTGTGGAATCCATGCCATGAAGAAGTGAGGTTGTTCTGAGAGCACTGGGGTCCTACTTATTATTAGTATAATGATTATAATAAAGTGGCCAGTGAGTGTATCACAAAATTCAGAATATCTGCCGTTAGGAATATACCAGATCTGCTCTGTGTCACGGGTCGGGAGGTTGGAAGGTTGCGGGCAGAAGCAATCGCAGATTTTAAATATTTAATAACAAACAAACAGACTACAAAACAAGACACTTGGCAAAAACTCTGTGGCATGAGACAAAGACACTGACATAAACAACGTGAGTCTAAACAACGAAAGACCAGGAGAAAGTGCAGACAAGGACTATAAATACACATGAGTGCTCATTAACAGAAACGTGAATCAGGTGCATGAGTGGGCGCATGTGGTCATGTGGTGTAGTGCAGTGGCTGATGGGAAATGGAGTCCAGGTTTCCCAGATACGTGACAGAACCCTCCCCCAAGGGGGCGCTACTCCCGAGCCGCCAAACCGACACGGCCCCCCACCGCGGCCCCGGCCCCCGGGCCAAAGGTCCTCAACAAGGCGATGTCGGAGCGGCTCCCTCGCAACGGCACAGGGAGGCAAAAGGACGTCCTGGGCGGGGCATGGCGCGCGGGCGAGCTCCTTCCTGGGGCAGAAGAGGAACGCGAGGTCCCCCACGAGGCTCAAAGGGGGGGCGAGGGTCTCCCCGCGAGGCTCCGGGGGGCGAGGTTCTCCGCGAGGCACCGAGGGCGTAGCGGTTTCCGCGCAGGCACACGGGGAGCGCGAGGTTCTCGGCGAGGCACACGGGGGAGCGAGGTTCTCCGCGAGGCCAGGGAAAAAAAGGTACTCCCGCAAGGCCTAAGGGAGGAACGCGCTCTCAAGGAGCATGAGGGGGACGACAACCTCCGTGGAGCAGGAAGGGGAAGCGACACACTGAGCGCAGCGCAAGTAAAGGAGCGACGTCTTCAGCAGAGCATGGAGGCAGAGTGACGCTCCTCAGCAAAGCAGGATGGCAGAGAGACGACGGCGAGCCGAGCAGGAAGGCCGAGCGACGTCCAACAGGCGAGCAGGAAGGCAGAGCGACATCCACAGCCGAGCAGGAAGGCAGAGCGACGTCCACAGCCGAGCAGGAAGGCAAAGCGACGTCCACAGCCGAGCAGGAAGGCAGAGCAATGTCCACAGCCGAGCAGGGATGCTGAGCGGCGTCCACAGCCAAACAGGAAGGCTGTGCGACGACCTCAGCTGAACAGGAAGGTTTGCGTGACGACCGCAGCTGAACAGGACGGCTGCGTGACGACCTCAGCTGAACGGGACGGCAGAGCGATATCCAGAAGAGGGGAGGGAGGGCGGGATTCGGTCTCATCTTCGAGCATCCACTCCAACCCGTGTAGCTTGGCTTATTCTACCACGAACTCCGGGTGTGGAATGGTGCATGCGCTGTACCGCGATGGTAATTTGAGACTGCGGCTAGTCTGAGCCATCAGTGCCCTCAACCTTCTTCCCTGCTCCGTGAGCCGGAGATACCACTCCGCGTAGTTGTTGTACCAGGCATCCATCGTGAACAACAAAAATTATTTAAATCTGCTGCTTCTAATTCGCAGTCTTTCGTTCTGTCACGGGTCGGGAGGTTGGAAGGTTAAGGCAGAAGCAATCGCAGATTTTAAATATTTAATAACAAACAAACAGACTACAAAACAAGACACTTGGCAAAAACTCTGTGGCATGAGACAAAGACACTGACATAAACAAAGTGAGTCTAAACAACGAAAGACCAGGAGAAAGTGCAGACAAGGACTGTAAATAAACATCACTCGTTCTTAAGTGCGCTTACCTCCTTCCTTCTTCCGCTCCGTCACAACTTGTTGTCAGTTTACAGGTGCTTTACTGTATTGAAGGACTGTTGAATTCTCCTTGGTTTTATTATTATTATTTTTTACATTATTACTCCACAATTATCATATATGTCAGCTGTGGTATTCATCATATATAATGACAATGATAAATGATCACAGCACAGTGAAATTATTTTCTTTGCATACTCAGCATGTCAGAAAGCTGGGGTCAGAGCGCAGGGTCAGCCATGATACAGCTCCCCAGGAGAAGAGAGAGTTAAGGTCCTTGCTCAAGGGTCTAACAGTGGCAGCACTGTAGCTTGAACCTCCGACGTTCCTATCAGTAACCCAGAATCTTAACCCAAGCCATCACTGCCCAAATACAGTATTAATAACAAAGTTACTGTTGCGCCATATTGTTTACCCCTTTAAAAAAATTATAACTGAATGGTGCTTTATGATGTTCAAGAATTTAGGAAGTTTGAGATTTTTTTTTCTATAATCTCAAATTATGATATTCATGATGCTTTTTTTATGTTCTCTAACAAACTCTAAGGGATTCATGGAACATGTGTATTTATATTGAGATCATGTGACATGTTAATTGTGCACTGGCCAACTTAATTCAACAAATTATGTGACATTTTATTGCATCTGGTTACACCAGAACTAAATCAGGTGTTTCACAGCAACGAGTTGAATATGTATTAATATCTTATTTTTTATTTTTGCCAATTACATTTTTTCTCTTGCTTAGATATAATGGAGTATTTTGTATAGAAACATAACATAACTGTAATTAACTCCATTTCAGTTCCAGGTTGTAACATTACAAAACGTGGAAAAGTTTAATGGGATGAATACTTATGAAAGGAAACACACAGAAAGACACATCTACCCACTGGCACACACACACACACACACACACACACACACACACACACTCACACTCACACACTATCACACTCACTCACACCACATCAGCAACCACAAAAGAATGCATACAACTTCTGCACACACTCAGAACCGTGAAACTGAATACACACACACACACACACACACACACACACACACACACACACACACACACACACACACACACACACACACACACACATACACATATCATCATTTTCCCCCACAATTTTGAATGTCTGCATGTGTAAGCAGGCCCTGAAATGTTAACACATTTTCCCTCGTAGTTAGCTTCTGTAAAAAAAAAAAAAAAAGAGTCGTTTTTTTTTCTTTCTTTTTTCTAACCCAACATCTGAGAGGAAATGTTGAGCTTCCTGTTTCAGTGGTGAATGAGATCTCTGACTCTTCACAATCATTTCTTGGTACAAATATTCTTAAAGCTACACCAAGGTCACTGGATCTTTGCTTCATTTTTCAGCTACTCTGTTAATATGTTTGTCTTCTTCTACTTTTATCGTTTTAATTTAATGTGGAACTGGCACCAGATGACTTCTTCTATAATAATATACCCGATCAATAATCTACACTGTATACATAAAAAGCACCACAATATAAATATAAATACACTTAGATATAGTATTGTTATCATTGTTATCTGATGCCATTTCCTTATTTTAAGTGGATATTTAAATTTTAGGAATTTTAAGAAACTACTGCATGCTGTTTAAAGAATTCCTACTTTCTGATTTATGTGCAAAGTCAATGTTCTCTTTTTTTCAGTCTGGCCATTTTGTGCAGTTTGGGGATCCAAAACAAGGAAGTGAAGTCGTCTTTGCCTCAAATAGAACACTTTTATTTTAACTTATTCCTAGACAGAGAAAAGGGGGGGGGGTTGTTAACCTTCATATGAATATATCACATTATCTCACATCTCATAGCCTCATACATGGAAATTCCTCTTACACACACACACACACACACACACACACACACACACACACACACACACACACACACACACACACCTGAACACCTGAAGCAGATATAGTGTCAACCTCTAATATAACATCACGTCAAAAATGCAAATAATCTGTTTTTTGTTTTTTAATTTGCATATGTGGAGTGATGCTATCAGATGTGACCCAACCATGGTTAACTTAATATAGAAACATGATGTTATAATTGGCATTGAACTTGGTAAGGGTGATGATAAATGCATTTGCTTTTTAGAATAAAAATAACAATAATAAACTGCTGTTTAACAAGAAACAGCTCAAATGTGAATGTGACTGAATAAAAAGAAAGTTTACATGCAAGGGGGGTTCATTTCCGTTAGAGAAGCATTGCAATGAATGTTTGTCAGATCTGTGTATAAGACCATATGCAAACCACAGAACACAGGAAATAGAAGGAAACACAAAAACCCTCTTGTTGGACCTTTTGTATTCTCTCTCCCCTTCTCATTCTCTTGCTTACTCTCTACATTTCCGCTATTGATGAAAGGAGGTGGGGTTAACTGTCTAGCTACAGTAGTACATCTTACACAGTGGGCTTTGGGTTATCTCTTTAATTCTTCACTTATTCAGACCACAAATTCACACTACATACGAAAAAGGATTCTGATTATGGGAAATCTCTCATGCTTCACGGGAAGGTAGGTCATTGCTGAACTTATTTACTCATGATGTACATAGACAGAGTTACAACCATCATTAGCAGATAGGTACTACTTCTGTAAACGCAATGACATTGAATACACTCTAAGAAAAGAGGGTTGTAAACAGTACTTTTCCTGTCACTGGAGTGAATGTGCATGTAGTGATTCTTTACACTAAATCAACTATAATCAAGTCATATATTAAAGATTCAAAAAAAGAAGTACTCTTGATGGTAGCACATCAGTGACAAGTGAATGTACTATTTCTTCAGAGAATTCCAGAGAAATTCCACCAACTCAGTGTATATAAACTGTGTACAATGGTCAACTGTAGTAATCCTGTATTCCTGTCTCATTTCCTTAGAAAGGACAAATATCAAGGTGATGGTAAGGATCATTTTATTTGTTCCTCTTTTATCGCTATTAAAATACATATCAGTAGCATTATGTCCACCAAAACAAGAGCTATAAAGATCACACACAGCCAAAAATTATTTGGGCGCCCAATTTACAACAAAGTTTGTGATCCTGGGTTAAAAGGTTGGTCTTATCTGGAAAATATGTACATATATTCTTTTCTGAAACAATGATGTGTAATTACTGCATTGTGTAATACCCAGCCATGTGGTGCAATATGGCATTGTGAGAATAGCAAGAAAACTGAAGCACACTGGAGAAATAAGATATTGTATATTTGATTCTGAACACTAAATAACAACACTTCAACATAAGGTCATAGATAATATATTAATCCTCAATTAATGTTGGCATAATTAATAATGGTATTACTTAAGTATAAATATATTGTTAACTCATTTTGTTCATTAATATCATGACTGCAGTATTAATAAAGCTCTTTACATTATGAAGGGTGAGTTAAGCCAGATTGATAGGCAATAATGTAGGTTCTGGGAATTTGGCACCCTTTAGTAGTTTTCCAGCATGAAACATGTTGTTATGTTTTTCATAATTTTTCTAAAATCACATCTATACACAACTCTAAGCATAGGTTTGGCCTTAGTAACAACTCTTATTAGCATGTACCCATTTTTATAACATCGCGCCAATATAATTGGGTTGATTCTGTTTATTGTGTTGTCTCAAAGCAAACTTTTAGTAGTGCTGGCTTCAAATTACAAATGTAAACAACCTAACATTTGGGTTAATCTACACTGTGTACCAAAAAAGACACTTAATAATGTAAATAATTTTTTATTAATTTACTTTATTAATACTCTAAATCATAAATACATTTTAATGAAGAGAATAAGTTAACAGTATGGTAATACTTAATTATTACCATTATTAATGGCTATTCATACTGTATATAACCCAGAGGCTTTTAATGTATATGCTTTGTTATTTCCTGGTGCACTAAGGATTACAGCATGTATGAACTCACCTTTATGAAAGCATTGGTTAAGTATTAATATATTGCTGATTTGTGGGTCTTATAGTAAAGTGTTGCCATTTTACTTAATTGTCAGGTAGTAGAAAGGCACTATGACTTGTGATATACTGTGGAAAATTTTCACTACTCAGCCAAGAGTAGTCAAGGTTTCATGAATTCTGAAAAGGTTCAGATGAAGAACTGATAATTACTGATAAGTGATAGATCATCTTTAAGATTATAAGACAAGACTATCTGCTCTGATTTGGAAGACTAGTTGACCTAGAATATTTGACATTTGTCTAGTAATGTAAAATAATGTGTACTTGATAATTGATGCTTGCTCGCACTCACTCTTTTCTCTCTCTCTCACTCTCTCTCTCTCTCTCTCTCTTATCTCCCTTCCTCCCCCTCACATGATTGCTGTGTGTCCACATGTACCGACTGCAGCAGGACAGGTGAGGATGCCACACTGAATTAACACACATCTTTGTTATGAGAATAGCTGGTTACAAGGATAGGTTGTGGAGCAAAAAAAAAACAACACAATCTTATTAGAAACACATTTGAATACAACTAAATTAAATAGAATGTATTGCAGCTGGATTTCTTTTAATATTTCACAAATGATATTGGATGTTGTGCAAATTGTTACATATTTTTAGTAAATCCTGCATAATCAGGAGAAGCAGGTTCCCAATGAAAATTATAAATAGAAATACATGTGCAGTGGGCTATAAACCTAAAACACAATCATAATCAAATATGGCATCACACTGAGGAATATCCCAAAAACAGGCCTAGACATTTTCAGTCCTGGGTCATGGTAGCAGCAACTGATAGCAGTCACATTTCACAAGTTTTACTGTATATAAGGAGATTTGAGAACATCATTATTACAATTCAATTGTTTTGTCACTTTTCCTTCATAGTAATGAGTCTAATAAATCAAAAGTATGTCTCTGAAACGTCCCAAATGGGTGTCAAATTATCATCTAGCACCAGGGTTGGTTACAACGTAACTGTTACAATTGTGACATATGGTCACCATAACAATTTATGTTAATTTGTACCAGATTGACTTTGCTCAGAATTGATTTGCTCATGCAGCAGGAGGTTACTCATGTGAGCCACGACTGGCAAGAAAGAACCAGAACTATAATCAAGTACCTGCCTATATTGTTATGTCAAAAGTTTAATTCCTTTGGTTTTAAATGAAAAACAAATTACAATCTTGAGAGTAATTTTTTTTTTACAAAATGTACCTGTAATCTGATTACTTTGTTGTTGTTGTTTTTTTTTACATAACTGTAACGGATTACAGTTACCAGTTTTTTGTATCCTGATTATGTAACACTGTTACATGTGTTCCATTACTCCCCAAACCTGTCTAGTACTGGCTATTTTTACATTCTATCTATCAAGTTGTATTGCAAATGCTTTACTGAAAAGTATCATCAGTAATGAAATTTACTTGTGTTTTACTTTGCTTGGAATACGTGGCTATTTATCACCAATGAGAGGCCTTACCTGAACAAAAAAGTGTACTGCAAAGCTTAACTTAAGTCAACAACATTATTTCATGTACAGCATAACAAACACAATGGGCTGTATTCTTCTGGAATTTGTGACCAGAAATTACATCATTATTTATGTGTATTCAGAGAGGTTATGCTCCTGCTTAAATCAATTTTCTGAGTATGGCGTTCAGATTATACAAATTACCACACATTCAATATTGGCAACTTGAGTAGAAACGTCAGACACAGGGTTCAGAAAATAGTGTCCTGACCACAGCCATTTAACACAAGAATCAAAACATCTGAATGTAAAAATGCAGACTATTATATTATGACAAATATAATACAATGTAACATCAAAGTAATTAGACAATTTAAAAATAAAATAAAAAAAGACTAATACATATGAAAAAATGGCAAGCACTGACAAACATCTAACAGGAGTCTAGCATATTATTAAAATGTTACTGCATAAATAGTCCTAATAATTTTGTGGTTACATCACACAATCTAAAAGTGGCGCAATGTTGGCATAAATAAGCCAAGAGCAGAAATTTCTTGAAATTAAATTAATAATCTCCTATGATATGCTTATGAATTTATACTTCCATGAATATTCTTTACGAATGGAATCATAGGACCTGAACAGTGTGGGTGATTATTTTAAAGAAGCAGCAGTTTATTTTTCTTGCAATCTGTCGTTGGTTGTTTGACATTCAAATAAGCCACACAATCTCGCCATTGTTTCTATGATGTGAATAGCTACAACCTGTTAACACTGATGGCAGTCCTGTGTTTTTGGTAATATTATACTGTTGTGACTACCAAGTACCAGCAAAATCATGCTGATCTTATTTTTAGTATTTAACTGAGTAAACCAGGCGTGATGGAAACTACACCCCTTCATGATAAGTATCATGAAAGTGGGACAGGAAATGTAAAAACAATCTTACCAATAACAATGTTCAGTTCAGTTAGAAAACCTAAAATGATATATTTTAAAATGGTTAAACATACCAGTTTGGATAGTGGAAGCACATTTTAGTGCCATTAATATGTTAAATTTACCATGTCTTTCTAATGCAACTACTTTAATTTTAGGTCAGTTATTTTGTGCATACATGTTTGTGGTTTTTTTTGTGTGTGTGTGTGTGTCCTTAAAGTTTTAAAAGTTGTTTGCTGTTAGTGGATTCACTCTTAACTGCCATGTAGTTTGTGTTGAACTGTTTTAAATGATGTTATTTAATGTCATGCTAAGATATTTATGACCTTCTCAGAAACATCAAACCAAACCACAATCCTCCCACACATTACTTACAAACAAAAGTTCTCAAAATACAATACCAAGAGACTTGTTTTTAACTTAAAAAGTTAAAATAACAATATGATCATGTGTTTTAATATTTGTTTGAAAACTCACAAGAAAACATACAAGAATATTTGTATACATACACACAAGAATATTTAAATGTACTGGAAGAGTGCAGTCTGAGATGCTATTTTGGCTGAGTGCTATTTTGATTAGTTGTGAAAGAACTGTAGAACATTAGAAGAATAACACTTCTGTTTTCACCCTGTTGGAGGATAAGTACTTAGAACAAATGAACAAAGCCTATTAAGTCAATATTATGCTACAGCGATGTTGATGTCTCAATTCCAGTTGCTCAGAAACTGTTGATTAATTTTCTATAAAAGTAGCTGTTCACAGTATTGTGGTATAGAGCTGTTCTAACATAAATAATGAAAGGAAATAACGTTTTACTGACATTTCATAAAATTAAACACACAGTGTATTATTCTTTAATAAATAGAAACTTATTAGTGATGTCAAAGTGCTTTGCCCAATTATCAGACCTACTTAATCCTTTTAGGTCAAAATGTTATCCTTTGCCTGTGTCAAACATTCTCCTTTCTTTACATTGACAGAAAATGAGGGCACTGCATCAGTGCATCTCTCAAGCAGCCCGAGCACCTGCCAAAAGTTTAGGTCTATTAGTGTAAGATGGCAGAAAAGGGGGTGACAGTTAATAATGGAGAATTCAGAAAACCTGTGCAGTTGCTGATTGATTCATGTGCTGTTTTATGAAGAAAAGAATGCGGCTCTTTTGGCTTATTTTTTAAAGAGATTAAAGCATAATCCAGTTTTGAAATGCACATTGTCTGATACAGTCGTATTTATTTATTTATTTATTTTCACCTTTCACGCAATTCCTTTGTACCTCATTGACGGTACATACCTCTGGTCCAATCTATCAATTAGAGTCATATGGACATGTGCAATGTATCAAGCAAATTTAAATCCACAATTTTTCTGGGAATTTACTATTTTGACTAAGTTGTCAAGATTTTGGTGACACTATATATTGTTCCTCTAACACCTAAATAAACAATTCATGTAACTATAGCATAGTGAGACTAAATATGAGACAAATACATATATATGAACTTCAGTTTTGGCTTGCGTAAGTACACAAACATATCTTAACTGTTGTAACAGGACATCAGGCCTCACTTAACAGTATGTAGGGTAAATAAAGTTATTTGACATGCAGATATGCTCATAGCAATTACAGAGTATCTGACAATATAAGTATACATTTATATATAGGGTCACACTTATAAATATGTATATGTATACTTATGCCTTGCGAAAGTATTCGGCCCCCTTGAACTTTTCAACCTTTTGCCACATTTCAGGCTTCCATCCAACCTCACTGAGCTCGAGCTGTTTTGCAAGGAAGAATGGGCAAAAATTTCAGTCTCTCGATGTGCAAAACTGATAGAGACATACCCCAAGCGACTTGCAGCTGTAATCGCAGGCTCTACGAAGTATTAACGCAAGGGGGCCGAATAATTTTGCACGCACCACTTTTCAGTTTTTTATTTGCTAAAAAAGTTTAAAATATCCAATAGATTTCATTCCACTTCACAATTGTGTCCCACTTGTTGGTGATTCTTCACAAAAAATTAAAATTTTATATCTTTATGTTTGAAGCCTGAAATGTGGCAAAAGGTTGAAAAGTTCAAAGGGGCCGAATACTTTCGCAAGGCACTGTATATATATATTTATATGTAAGTATACATATACTGTACCTCACAAAAGTGAGCATACCCCTCACATTTTTGTAAATATTTGATTATATCTTTTCATGTCCCAATTTGGACATTTTCACTTAGGAGTGTATCACTTTCGTTGCCAGCGGTTTAGACATTAATTGCTGTGTGTTGAGTTATTTTCAGGGGACAGCACACAAGCTGTACACTCACTACTTTATATTGTAGCAAAGTGTCATTTCTCCAATGTTGTCACATAAAAAGATATAATCAAATATTTAAAAACTTCTGAATGTTCCAGTTAGCCACTATTGGAGCTCACTTTGGTGAGGTGCAGTGTGTGTATGTATATATATATATATATATATATATATATATATATATATATATATATACACACACACATTTATTTATTTATTTTTACAATATGTGGACAGTTCGCAAGTAAGTCTGCATACAGGTGTGTAGGTATGCATTGGGAGATTGCAAAGCAAATATTGCTTTGTAACCGTGAAGGTAACCATTTAAAATGTCCTGTTATGGCTTTTGACGCTATAACTGTCATGTACTGACTGGAGCCAAACCTGAAGTTTATACACGTGCATTTATATATGTCATCATCTGTAACTGGGCACAAATGTACTGTAAAAATTAATGTAATTTACTGTAAATTTACAGTAAATGATTGAAAAAACATGTTTAGAGTACTGTAATATATATATATATATTTTGCATTATTTTACCGTATGTTTTCAAGTATTGGATTGTAAATTTAAAATCCAAATATAACCCATTATATTTACTCATTAGGCTTACACTTTTAGCCAAAGCAACTTCTGAGCAGTTGAAGCGCAGAGCAGTTTTTTCTCAGGACTCAACTATGGCCACTAGTGCTCAAATTTGAACTCACAGCTTTCTGACCTGTAGCTCAACAGCGTACCCACTGAGCAACCACTTCCCTCAACGAAGTTGCACCAGTTCAACCACCTGAATGAATTAACTCACTCTAAAAGACTCATTTGAATGTTTTATTAAATCACGTATTTTTACTACCATGTAACATTACCTGATAAACTGATTAATTCACAATTTTATTACATTTATACACAGACGTCACCTAAGGAGGATGTTCTCTATGCCACCATTGATCATGGGAAGGAACATACAGCAGGGCATGACACAAACACTGACAGAAGAAACTCCATGGACAATGACTGTGATTATGCTGAAGTTATGCTTCCCTGTGAGACAGTGAAAAAACAGGACAATATTGAGGACTGTGCAGATGACTATGTCCTGATGACTTGAGCTTAAAAGCATTGTGTGCTTAACTTATGCAAGAATAATGTTAGCTATATTTATGGAAAGTATAATCTGTAAAATATTTGCATTTATATATACAAAATACATGTATTTTTGATCTCATTTACATGACTCATCTGGTTAAACATGTGCATCACATCTTTATCAGCAGAGCTTCAGCTCTTCATCTGATCTTCTTTGACAGTAAGAAATGTTAATGGATAACAGGACTTTTTTTTAATCACTAGGATGACCTTTGGCTTGCCTTTATTTTTTGTTGTATAAGTTTAAATATTTTGTATGTGCTTTTAATTTTTTTGTCCATAATTATGAGGAAATTGCTTTTGTATATAATTATGGGACATATTGAATGTATCTCCTCTATAACTATAATAATATACACTTTTTTTTGGCCAATATGAATAATGTAATTATGTAAATACTATTTACCTGGATAAAACAGAAAAACCTTATTAAAAATTTCTTACCAGTTAGTAAATTTCAGTGTGACTGATTACTTTAAGAATAGAATATCGCCTCTAGATGACGCCACACGCTTTTTAAAGAAGTGACACAAAACCTACTGACATGACTGAGCACGAAAGCTCAACCCAAAGAGAACTATTTCAGTTCAGCTTATGGGGAATCCCAAATTCAGATTAATAATTTTTTTTTAAGTATGCTGTGGTTTCCTTCCTAGAGGCGAGGGTGTGAGAGAGTAATATCTCACAGGTTATATGAGCTTTTCTTTCCTATCACAATGAGTGAGAAATACACACACTTCACCATCAGTTTCCATGCATTCACTCTTTCAGCCATAATCCATAATTCATCTCATACATTTAAAAGCAAGGGTAAGGTTTTAGCTCTGACACACTTGAATATGGCATCAAATAAACACAATACAGTCTGGATTAATTATGACAGTTTTCTTATATACATTAATTAATACAGTAACTTACAAACATGTACTAACATGTACTTAAAGTTGCTGGGTCACCCATTACTTTAAAAGACTCACACTGTAGTTAAATTTAGCTCTTCAGTTATTATATACAGTTAGAGAAGCTTTTGTGTACTGTTCAATAGCAGAGTTGTTTTAACACATAAGAGTAAACTAAATTTTAACCCAACCTCTTTTTTGTGAAGAAAAAAAAAGATAAAATTGCAGACTATTTTTCTGTTCTGTTTTACCTTTTCGTGTTGACTCTCTCACTCGTGATATTGCGAACTTATTAAACGGGAATCATTTCAAATGTTTATATAATTTGCCATATGGATCTGCATATACAAAGATCACTGGATGAGGGAAAAAAGTATTGAACATGCTAAGATTAAGCAGTTCTCCAAGACAAGGTAAGGCAGATAACAACTGAAATATGTAAGTAATTATAGCCCCTATCTGTACAAATTAATATCAGCTGAGTTAGTAAATTGATGGTCTATAAAAATACTTTTCGTTAACAAGGTGTCACACAAGAAACATCTCATGATGGATTAAAGCAAAGAGCTCTCCCAAGACCTTCACAACCTTATTGTTGCAAAACATATTGATAGAATCGGATACAGACGTATTAAAAACTTCTGAATGTTCCAGTAAGCCACTATTTGGAGCCATTATCTGCAAGTGGAAGCAACATCACTCCGTCATCAACTGGCCATGCACAGGAAATTCTCGCAAGATTTCTGACCAGGGAGTCAGACGAATAGACAGAAGAGTAAGCCAAGAGCCAAAGACTATTTGGAAAGCATTGCAGAAACACTTGGAGGCAGCAGGTCAGGTCAACAGGTCAGCCATCGTCACAGAGAAAACAATATTCAATGTACTCCACTGCTCACGCTCACACCGCAAGACTCCATTACTAAAGAAAAGGCATGTCGAAGGTCATTTAAAGTTTGCTACAACTCATGTGGACAAGCCTATGAAATAATGGGAGAGTGTAGTCTGGTCAGATGGAGCAAAATTTAACTTTTTGGCTGTTTACTACACACCATGTTTGGAGAAGAAAAGGCACTGCACATCACCCTCAAAACACTACACCAACAGTGAAGTTTGGAGGTGGAAGCATCATGGTGTGGGGCTGTTTTACATCACATGGTACTGGTAAACGTCATATACTTGAAGGAACGATGAATGGAGCCCTTTACCCGGAGATTGTGCTGCCATCCACCAGGATGATGAAGATGAGATGTGGGTGGACCTTCCAGTAGGACAACGCTTTAATTTCTTCATATCCATTAATTTCTTCATACAGGAAGCGTCTTGAAGCTGTCATTAAAAACAAAAGCTTCTCCACTAAGTATTAAATAAATTTCAGTTAGCATGTTCAATACTTTATTTCCTGTGTCATTCCACCTTTTATTACACAAATTTATTTATGGACTTTAATGTTGTAAATTCTTTATATTTGTGCATTTCTTGGGTTAATACTGATGTCTGGTGAAAGTTTCATGTGAATAGCCTCAATGGAAATATATTTACTGAAAAAAATGTTGCATCCTGTAGTTACCAGCAGGTTGCTAGTGCCAACCATTAGCAATGTCATGCATCCATGTCCTTTTAGCTACTTGAAGCAAAGTGTCTTACTAAGCTATGAACACTTCTTTCTAACTTATAAAGCAACCAAGTAGTATTTGATTACCTCTACCTGCCTGCACAGGTTTGATGACGAGTTTTATATAAGCTGCTTGTACCGTCTCTCTGGGAAAACATAGCTTACACTGCATAATAAAGCTGTTGCCTTTCTTGCGCTTGAAGCTGAAGTGGTCACTTAAAAATAGCCAGGGGTTCACTTAATTTCCTTCGAGTTAAATTTGAGCAGAATATGACAGGGATTGTAACAAGCTGTCTGACTGTCCATCTTGATCTTTCATGTGATTTTAGCAGCAGTTTGTTCTCCTGCCCGTCATTCAAATTGCATGATTGTTTTCCTTGCATTTTTATTTACATTTTTTTTTACTCAGTAACAAATGTGATTTAAAATGTAGCGAAGTACAATACTTCAAACAAAACATACTTTTGTAAAAGTAAAATTACACATTTTAAAAACAAATTTAGAAAGTAGAAGTACCCAAAATACTATTCAATTACATTAACATGAGTAAATGTAATTCATTACTTTGCTTTGTTTTGATTTGTGGAAGTTCCATAGCATTCAATGTAACGACATTTCATTCTTTAGTAAAATGTGGTATAAGAACATTAAAACACTTCAGAACAGGCTGTAATTGGAAAATAATCAACTTCAGGGTTTCACAAACCCCTTGTGATGTATTCCTTACTTACTTATGAACAACGAGACTTTACTACAGCTGTAATAAGGGAATGAGAAGAAATCCAATTTCTAAATGTGAAATAAAAATGTGCAGTTGGTCCAATGAACTTCCTACAAGAACTGATTCAAGCTTTTACATTGTCTTTTCTTCTTTATCTCTCTTTTTATGGGATTCTTTTCAATTATATAATTATATAATGCTTATTCGCTCCATAATAGGATGTACTGCGTAATTGTAGGCCTGACAATTATCAAGTTTTTTCAGCATCCATTAGCACAATGATAACTGTAAAAAAAAATAGTTATTACAATGTACAACAGATTGTGAATGAGAAACGTCAAACAGAATTAGAAAGACATAATGGAACTACTGTCCTAGAAACATTTATTTTTCTAATAACTTGAAATGAAAACTAGTCATGTTGATAATTAGTCTGAGTGGTAGAATGGTAAATTAAATTTTTTTAGAGATGATAAACCTAATTTTTAATAAATCTAATGTAAATTTTGACTGTGCAGAGGACATGTCTATTAAGGAATATGCTACATGTCAATAATAATCACACAACAAGATGTGGAGTCCATTATCTGCACAGTTTTGCATATATATATATATGTGTGTGTGTGTGTGTGTGTGTGTGTGTGTGTGTGTGTGTGTGTGTGTGTGTGTGTGTGTGTGTGTGTGTGTGTGTGTGTGTGTGTGACAAAGTGGAAATTCCTTCACCCTTAGAAAAATTAACCCATCAAAGTTCTTTGGATGCTTAAGTAGAGGTGCCAACATGGATATCAAGAATATCATACACTGTCAAAGATTACATTGTAGCAGGTGAAAATATCTTGAATATGCTCAAATGTATTTAATATTCCCTATTATAAGAATATGATATACCAAATATACTATAAATTAAAGAAATCTATTTCTAGGCTTTTTTTTTACTATATTAAAACTTGAAGTCATTTTTGTTTTATTGCCAGATAAATAAACTTCTTGATTAAGCTTTAATGTCCCGAAAGAAAATAAATGATCTGCCAATAGAAAACAGAATAAGAACATTTAAAGTAAAATATTTCCTGTAAAAGCATCTGAAATCAGGCTGATGATGTATAATAAGCATTATAAGAAATATTAGCTACATTTGCCCATATTTTCACTTGCTAAGATATCCTTTTTTGCAGTATAGCAAGCAGAAAGGAAAAAAATACCCCTGAATTTTACTACAAAAACCCATGCATATGTCTTTGCATGAGATGCTAGGGCTTTTTTTAGACGTTCCTAAAGCAACAGTAAGAAAAAAGCCCTCAAATCTTTTGACCAAGGTGCCCATGGTCCCGCCCACAGTCAAAATTCATCTAGATAAATTCATGAAGTGAAAGTAACCGCTACCAAAAATAAACGAGTATCGTTCACATCTCATGTACTTTCAATTTCAATGAATTAGCTGTTTTTTTGCAATACAAATTTTATTTGCGATCTGTCTGATTGCTGCTTTAACTGAAAAAACACGTGTCTTCTGTAAATGCTATGACTGTTGGCACCTCTGTGAAAGGTTTCTGGTTTGAACTCTTTCTGAAAAGGAAACACAAAGATGTTTCCTTAAGAAGATTCCTTAATTAAACCTACAGTACTAATCAGGCTGCTTGTCTTCTGTATATTGCACCAGCTCACATGCTGAAAGAACACAATAAATTTCACATTGACATGTCACACTTCTAAAATCTATTTTAAAATGTCCCCTATTCCACTTTCATTGTTTCATGTGAGTCCTAATTATACAGCTCTCACTGAAGGTTCTTTATATTGTGAATTGAACTGAGAGTAGAAAATTTCCAAATAATGAGACAATCCTTCAGTTTCCACTCCTTTTTTCACTTTGACTCACTCTGGTTGGTGTTTCTCTCATCAGACTCTGCACATTGGAGGATGTTCTTTTGAAAGGGTTTCATCAGCTCTCATTAACAGCAGTACTAGGACTCGTGTGTAATTTCATCCACAGAGTAGGTGTGCACTGATGAATATGCATTTCCCGAGTGCAAACCTCATGATATCGTAGGCACATCAGAGATCTTCTTTTATCAGAAATGTCTTTGTGCATTCGTGTAAGTCTGGAGTGATTCATGCGTTGAAGAGTTCAGCAGAAGAGTTGTAGATGGAGTTCACTCTTTGCACGTAACTGGCATAGGGTTGCAATTCTTCAGGATCATAGGGCTGAAAATAGTCATCACCAAGAAACTGATCACCGCATACATCAAAGTGTTTCATTATCATTATTAACTGGATGAAAAATAATTGTGTGAAAGGGAAAGGAATATATTTTACCTGTTGAGGTTTTTCATCATTTGGTGCAGGGATGTCTGGTTTGCAGCAAATCTTTCTAAAAATGCTGCAAATCAATGTACAAGATCATAAATGCCTCATTTTGAATAACATAATGCTGACTAGATAAAAAAAAAGTCAGCATTAATTATCACACATATTATTAATATGTGGACCAGGAAAAATTTCTATCCAGCACTTTATTTTAACAGCTCTATTCAATACATCAATATTGTTCACGGCGTTTGCCGTATTAAATTATAAAGTTAAATTTAATTTAGCAATCATATATTAGAACAAAATTGAAACTTTAAACAAAATTTATTAACTATAATTGAAACTATGTCACTTTAATTGAAACTAAGCTCAGTACAATTCAGTTACAAGCTGTTCGTCTGCTTTATAGTAGTATATAGTACTATAGATTTATAGTAATATATTTATTTATTATTATATATTCACTGTATAAGACTACTCAATATTTGCCATTAATTCAAACTGGTGAAGCACAGAAATGTTTCGCAAGAAACTAGAAGGGAAAAACTTGAAATAGTGATTAGAAGTTAAAATTTACACAAAATTTATCTTGCAGTTATGTCTAATAAATGGTTGATTTACATGGAAACACTTTACAATACAGTATATGAATAAGCATGCACTAATACCTGAATTAATACTTACTTAAATATGAACTAATGATAAGTTAAGGCTCATACTATTCACAGACTAATGAAGGGCTAACCTTAACCAAGACGTGAGTCTTAATGAATGCCTGCATGAATAACCACTGATGTTTGTGTATGCAGCTATATATGGAAAATTATATAAATTTGAAATTATGCACATTTAATTCAGATTTGTTCTTATAAAGCATGATAGATTAATTAAAACATTAACCAACAAACATGTACTAACGTACTTACAGTTTTCATTATTCACACATGAATATATAAGACTCATGTCGTAGTTAAGGTTATACCTTCATTAGATTAATTCACAATTAGTACATGCCTTGACTCATCATTAGTTCATATATAAGTAAGTATTAATTCAGGTATTAGTGCATGATTATTCATGCTGTTATTGTAAAGTGGTTGAGCAAGTATGTACAAAACACTTACTGTATGCTATTTGTGTAACTGATATTACATTTACAAAAATGAATGTAAATTATATGGAAAAAACTTTGCAAACACAGGTATGGTGTCCTTCACAACATAACTTAAACGATTAATAAAACCTCTACAGAATTTACAAAGCTACATTTTTGCCAGTCCCAGTCCACTATCACGACATTTTGCTTTGCTTGAAATATAATCATTAAAATACTTCAAATGTATTATTTCTAATAACATTTGTATCCATTTCACATCTAATGCTTGATACACACTGCAAAATGACAGCAATGGAATGTTGCAATCTTGAAAATATTCAACACAATAAAGCAAATATATGATTATTAAAATGATTTCTAGGAAGAAGAAAAGTGCATTCTCTCATTCTTTTTCTTTATTTTCATTTTGATGGATGAGGTCATTAAAAATAAAAATAAAAATAATTAAAATCCCTGTTACCCTAATTATAGATTGAAAGAAAACTATCAATAAAATACATTGTAAGTACATTATTAGAATGCCCTTTATGTTATTATTATATTAGCTTGGATGATAGTTAATAGCATTTTGTACATTTGCTAATTCTATTTTTTTTTAAAAACCTAAACCTTGTTACTTTCAAACGTATTACTCATTTGAGAACAAAATACAGCCTGTCAAGTGAAGAAACCATTTAAAAAATAGATTATTGCCTGAGATTGGTTAAATACATATTTTCTTAGATTAATTGCATAATTTCTTAGAAGTTAATGTTTATCATTTTCAAGTATCAAATGGTATTACAATCATGCGTTCAGCCATAGAGTATGAAGAATCAGATTAACCCTCTCACTGGTGTAGAGAACTACTCTATCAAATGTGTTCACCAACAGTACCTTACCTTAATGGTATGAGATTTTTGCGCATGATGTAGAGTCCAGTTAAAATAGCTACAATGGAACAGGTGGCACAAACTCCCACGAGAACAATGGGCCATTTGACATGTACATCTGAAAAGACAGGAGGTGTAACATATCAAAACATCTGGTCAAATATTTGTACTTTACTTAAATGTCAACACTTATAATTCTGTAGAAGTCAGAGGTAAAGCAGTAACTTTATGTTTTCAGACATGTTTTCGATCAGGGATTTGCCATTTTCGTTTTATGTCTAAGTTCATCAGAGAAAGAAAAAAAACGACTGGAAACGACTGTTTATAGCTGCTATAATGTATATAATAAAAGGAGCTTGTTATTAGTGGATGTTACACAATTTTACTTGAATAACTATTACTGGATAAAAAGTATGACATGGCATGACAAAAAAAATGTAATCATTGGCAAATTGCTGTGGTATGGCAGGCCACTTTGGGATGTGCTGTGATAGGAAAATTATGCATAATAGTGGTAACTGTAACTTTCTCCATCACATCACCAATCATTGATTACATTCTTATAATTGCATGCCCCCAGTTGGCGCACAGTGGCTTATTGGTTAGCACGCTTGCTTCACACCACCAGGGTTTCTGGCTTTGATTCCTGCCACTGCCCTGTGTTTGCGGAGTTTGCGTGTTCTCCCCGTGCTGTGGGGGTTTTCCCCCAGGCACTCCGGTTTCCTCCCCCAGTCAGATTGGCATGTCCAACGTGTCCATAGTGTATGAATGGGTGTGTGAATGTGTATGTGTTTGTGCCCTGCAATGGATTGGCACCTTGTCCAGGTTTCCCACACCTCCTGGGACAGGCTCCAGGTTCCATGTGACCTTCAAGGATAAGCAGTAAATAGATAGATGCATGCCAACAAGTGTTTTCTTCCTTACTTGTTTGCCAGCATTCCTAATCCCCAAATGTGTGTGATTTCAGACACAGGCATCTTTTATATTGTGACACTATCTTATACACTTTGCTTATTTTCAAAGGAGATTTTGGAGTATGTCATTCTGTGCTTGAACTTAAGTAAGGAATTGGAAATAGTTTTTTTTCTTATTTAACTTAATGAGAATTTGTGCAAGAGTCATTGCAGTTGTTGTTTTAATTCACCCTACAGTATATGTATTTAATTCACCCTACAGTATATGTAGACCATGTGCAGTATATTATGTTTCATTATATTTTACCCCACTGTATCAGCTTATTTCAATTGGATAACAATAATGTTCTTTTAAGTAATGTACACTGTAGAATCTGGATGGATTACCTTTAAATGTGAAGTTACTAAATCGAGTCTTGGTGTGCTTGAGGTCACTGGCAGTGACCACACAAGTCAGATTTCTATAAGGAGTATGTCGAGGAAGGTATAAGCGGCTAATCACTGTAGAACCCTGCCCAGTAGTCCCAGATGCTTGTGTGGTGGGAGAGGACAAGTTCCATGGTGTTTCCCAGTAGATAGAGGCTGTTGGTTGGCCTGTAGCTTCACACACAGCGACAGGATGTCCGTGCTCATATTCCAGCCAGCCAGATAGTGTAGGACGGGCTAGGGGAGACATTTTAATAAGATAATTGATGTACACATCATCCTACCCATGCCTATGGTATAGTCTATATCTTTACAGATCAAGCTTAGCAATTTGCCATATATTGGATATATTTAATCTGTTAATCACACACCCATAAGTGACTGCATCATGCGCACAATAGACAAACTACAAGTGACATAAGAAACTTGTTGCATGCAAGTGTGAAAGGGTAAAAAGTGTAACACAACAGGAGCATTCTATTGCTGCATGGGTGTTTTTAACTACAAACCTAAAAAAATATATATATACTTTCAAAATCTGGCCTATTCAGTCAGTCAATTTAGTCAATAATTTTCAAAAACAAATTTCTTGTTAAATATACTTTATTATTTTACTATTACTATTTACTACTTTACTATTAAAGAACATGTTAAAATTTCAATCCTTATCCATATACAGTAGACATTAGTTGTAATCAACTGTAATTAATCTAAAAGAAAATAAAGTGCTTCTTTAAGTCATTAATAAACTTTATTCCTTTTTGGTTAGCAGTTTAATACTTTATATAAAATACACTAGTCCCAATGTAATAACCCTCGCTGTCTTTTTAGATGCTTTATTGATCCTATAAGGGCCAAATATAAAGCTGTATATAATTCGCAACCATTTAATACAGAAACATTTCACAGTAACAATAAAAAGTGAGACCATCATAGCAGTGAATTTTCTTTATGTTCGCTGTACAGAGACTGTCCACTTACCAAATGCAGAGACACTGATCATTTCCAACCAACCACCTGATTGGTACGAAATATCACAGATGTAATTTCCTTCATCTTTAACAGAAAAATTTGGGATGATCAGGTGGTAGGTTTCCTCTGATGTGTTGGCAAACTTTTTCCCATCTTGGCAGGTGTCGTGGTCTGAGTCATTTTTAGCCACAGCAATTATACACTGTTTGTCTTGCAAACAAATTTTCCAGATGACAAAAATAATGTCACGCCATGCGATCTTTGTGTTGGTACAATTTAAGGTGACAGTTTTGCCCAATTCAACAGACTCATTCCTGAAAACTGGAAGACACATTTAACACACAGGAATTTAGATTTTTAGTAAAGCGTCTAAAAGAACAGCAATTTACACAACACCAAGCTCTTTAGGCGTTTTGCTAGTTGAGCAAAAAAACCAAAAAACCTTTCTCATCTTGTTGACACACTTGGTCATTTATCTTTCCTGTTTGTGCCAGACTAGTCTTATCCATTTCTGCAATTTATAACTGGGTACATGTGACTTCCTCTTATTCTAACTATAGCACAAAGTATATCTGGTCTGACATAAAACCAGCCACAAACACACACACACACACACACACACACACACACACACACACACACACAAACTATAGCATGTAAAAACATGTAGTGCTAGTAGAAAACCTCAAAGAAAATAAAACCTGTTAAAAAGAAGAAGATGGAGTAGGTGTTATTTTTAAAGATTTTTTTTTTTTTTTTTTAAGAATGATAGATGAGATTTTGTACAAATGGTCTTGGTTAGTAATCATTTTGGGAAGCCCATGGAAGAGAAGCAATCAATTAGAAGGGATGAATTCTAAGTCTTTACCTGAAAGTTTTTCATTGGTTGAAGTAGTGCAGGACAGTGTTTTGTTAGCATGAAGAGATGCTCTGCCATCTGCTCCTGAGGGTTACGAGTCCATAGAGTGTTAGTTAAAGTTAATGTGAGAACAACATAACTTGAGGTGTAAATTAACAAATTATTTTTGTTAACAGAAAGTGTTGTTAAATGCTGTTATTCATCAAGTTAATGTTAGCCATGGATCTTTTTTTTTTAACATTTGGTTTGCTTTGTTAGTTTTTGGAGTCATTTTGTTATTTGAAAAATCAACTGCAGGCTAAATGTGAAGTTAAAACAGAACAAAAAAAAACTAAACAAAGCATCACATTCACAAGCAAACTTGACAGTTACAATAATCAAAATGTCATCTCGTTCCATGTTTTAACTCTTTGATCTACTTTTGCATACTTTTTTCAGTTCTACATTCAATGGTGGTCTTACACACACAAAAAATAACCTCAACGAGTGGGTTTCCCACAAGAATCCCCCAAAGGAGGAAGACAGCTGCGTCATGGCAGACGGTCTTAAAAAGGAAACAAACATGTATAGTGAACATACAGCTTATCTACAAAAAAAAAAAAAAAAAAAAAAAAACCAAAAAAAAAAAAATTGTGGGTTAAACTGTGCCAACAGATGATTAGAAATTACAACTCATAGTAGTAGAATCATTTCTTTGAATTCTTTCATAACAATTAAATAAAAAATATTACTTTTTAATAATTATTTAAAAAAAAAAATAAAAAAAAAAAAAAAACCCACAAACAATGATAAGTAAATAACATAATTAACAAAAAAAAAAAAAAAAAAAAAAATTCTTCATAATAAGAAAAGTGAGGTGTAATCGTTTCTCACATAGCGGTTTACTATCCTTGGGGGTTCTGGAGGATTTAAGAGGTTTTTTTACTCCCTAAAGTGGTTCTTTCAAAAGGGGAGCCCTATCTGAAAGAAATAATCAGTAGAACTGTACAACATTTAAAAAATAGAAAAAAAGAAAAAAAAAAAAAAGGTTTCCCGGAAGGACTAAGCTACGATGATTAAGCTAACTAACCTTTTCTTTGTATATTGTTGAGCTAATTATGAGCTAAATTGCACTATTTATTTTCAGATTTTATTTCATAACATATTCCAACAAACACCTTGGTCTTCTTTGCGTGATCGTATCCCCAAGAGAACACAAATAAAATGAGAACAAGCAATAAGAAAACATAATGAGCAAACCTGATGCAAGACTTCTTGTAAGACAGAAAGCGAAGAGATAGACAGCTCTCAGGACCAGTTTTCTCTCCATGGCTCTGAAACAGATCTCCCAAACAATGAAATATGTCTTCTTTTGTTCTTTTCTTATGTCTTGTCCTTTCTTTCCTGTCTGTCACACACTATATTGTCTGTTTCCCTCCTCAGAAAACCTTTGATTCACTTCAAAGTGCTTGATGTGATGTCAGAAGAGCCAGCACCACAAAAAAAGTCTTTCACTCTCAGTCTTGCCTCTCTCAATCTTTCCTCTTAAGAAAGCTGAACAAATACAAACGCAACACGAAGGCTGTAGTTTTTCAAAATACATGGAATCATTTGTATTTTTGTGGTACTTGGAGTTTGTCCTTCTGCTTCTTTGAGCTCTCCTCCTTCTGCTGCCTTCAGCACTGTGATGTGCTTCTTGTACACTCCTTCATTACTTGTTTTTTCTCTCTCATACTTTTTTCTTTTTTTTATCTCTCATACTTCAGCTCCTACAAATGACAATGTCGACTTCCTGCACCCAAAACCTCTACAGTCACATGAAGGCATTTTCCAAAGTGCACAACTTCCAGTATATTTCTGTCTCTCTCTCTCTCTCTCTCTCTCTCTCTCTCTCTCTCTCTCTCTGATCTCTCTCTCTTTCTCTTCTGGCACATCTAAATAAGTCTTGTTATTGTATGAAGGCTTAGTGTATGAAGGCTATCAGTTACTTTTTAATATTTTGAATAATTTTAAGGCAAAATTGCAAAGTCAAAGCCTGGTTTAAGCAGTGAAGATAAAAAAAAATTGGCCTTTTTTTTAATTCACTTCCTGTCTCCTGTAAAAATACACTTACTGTAAAAATTTTGAGTGATTACTTATGCTTTAAACCTTATAGTATAGAACAGTCGTAATAGTAATGAAAACAAAATTTTCATTTTTATAAAAAATTTAAATAAAAAATGTAAATCGTGTATATTTCAGTGTGAATGTCTTCAGGACATATTGGTGTTTTTCTGATCAAAAAAATACCTCATATGTGTAAAGATTATATTAATGCTAAGGCTGCCTGATTAACGAAAGATAAATACCATTTGAAAATCGCATTGATAACTTTATGTCCATTTTCTGTTTATTAGATTTCAACTAAATTCACACTTATTCATGCACTGTGAAGATCCAAGCACCACAGGTGGGAAGTAACAATGCACAATTGCTTTGTTACTGTAAAAAAGGTGAGCTCTCTCACCTAATACTTGACATCACCTAAGACTTCACCTAATACTTGACACTTGACTCTCTACATTCTACTCACCACATTTTTAACATCACTATATTTCTGAATAATCATACAGTCCGGTCCATAAGTATTTGGACAGTGGCACAATTTTTGTAATATTGCTTCTGTACACTACCACAATGGATTTGGAATGAAGCAATCAAGATGGGATTGAAGTGTAGACTATCAGCTTTAAGTCAAGTGGTTTAACAAAAGTCCCTCAATTTTCAGAGGCTCAAAAGTAATTGGACAACTGACTGATAAGCAGTTTGGCCTGTTTCCTCATTATTTCATGAGAAATTAAGGAGATAAAACGTCTGGAGTTGATACCAAGTGTTAAATTTGAATTTGGTAGCTGTTCATAGGAACTCTGAATATGCGATCGAAAGATGTGTCAATGCAAGTGAAGAAGGACATCATTAGGCTGAAAAACAAAACATATGTATCAGAGAGATAGCAGAAACTTTAGGAGTAGCCAAATCAACAATTTTGTACATTCTTATGAATAAGAAATGCACTAGCAAACTCAACAACGGCAAAATGACTGGAAGACCACAGAAGACAACTAAAGTGGATAATCACAGAAAAATTTCCTTATTGAAGAAAAACCCCTTCACAACATTTAACCAAGTTACGGACACTCTAGAGGAGGAAGGTGTATTATTGTCAAAGTCTACAATCAAGAGACACCTTCATGACTGTAAATACAGACAGTTTACCTCAAGATGCAATTCACTGCTAACACTCAAGAACAGAAAGGTCAGATTAGACTTTGATAAAAATAAATAAATAAGTAAATAAATAAAAACCTCTGAAAAAAGCATGACCAGTTCTGATGCAAGATTAACTTGTGCTAGAATGATCGGATGAGAAGAGTATGTAGAAGGAAAGAAAGGGCTCATGTTCCAAAGCATACCACATCATCTGTCAAACATGTGGAGGAAGTGTTATGACATGGTCGTGTATGGCTGCCAATGGAAAGGGGTCACTGGTGTTTATTGATGATATGACTGCTGATAGAAGTGGGAGGATGAATCCTAAAGTTTATAGAGCTGTACTTTCTGCACAGATTCAGTCAAATGCTGCAAAACTGATAGGATGTTGCTTCACAGTACAGAGGGATAATGACCCAAACATACTGTCAAATCAGCCCAAGAGCTTAATAAGGCATGGAAATAAACTTTTCTTAAATGTCTGATGTCTGTAGGTTAGGTGAGCATGGTGTGAGCGTGCATAGAGGCCATGGCAGTGGAGTGCAGTGCCTATTGTTTTCTCTGTGACGATGGCACCTGCTGCCTCCAAGTTTTTTTGGAGCTCTTTCCGAGTGGTCTTTGGCTCTTGGCTCTTCTATTCTTCTGACTTCCTGGACAGAAATCTTGAGAGGATTTCCTGTGCGTGTCCGGTTGATCACGGAGTGATGTTGCTTCCACTTGTGTATAATGGCCCCAATGGTGTATACTGAAGGATTCAGAAGTTTTGAAATACACCTGTATCCAATTCTGTCAATATGTTTTGCAACAATAAGTTTGTCGAAGGTCTTGGGAGAGCTCTTTGCTTTTACCCATCATGAGATGGTTTTTTGTGTTACCTTGGTAACAAAAAGTATTTTTATAGACCATCAATTTACTAACTCAGCTGATATTAATTTGCACAGATAGGGGGTGTAATTACTTTCTAACTGCTTAGAAAGTAGTGTTCAATAAATTTTTCCTGTGTCATTCCACTTTATTACATATATTTATAATATAATATAATATGATATATATTAATGGACTTTAATGCTGTAATTCTTTTATATTTCCAGATTTCTTGAGTTAATACTAATGTCTGGTAAAAATTTAACATGACTAAATATATTTACTGAAAAAAATATTGACGCGTTCGATAATTATTTCCCCCGCTGTATGTAGCTATATGATGTGTCAGGCATATTTAGGTCTTATCTGATTGAAAACTCAAAACACAGAAACATAGAAATTATTCTGAAGATCAGCTACTGAGCAGCTAGAAATTTAAAGATTATCGAGAAATAGATACCGTGTGTGTGTGTGTGTGAGTGAGTGAGTGAGTGAGTGAGTGAGTGAAAATTCTAAAGCAGATGCCTATGAGAGTGATATTACCTATATTAAGTTTATACTAATGTTACATTGATTCAATTGATATACCATATTACATACAGTGCCTTGCGAAAGTATTCGGCCCCCTTGAACTTTTCAACCTTTTGCCACATTTCAGGCTTCAAACATAAAGATATAAAATTTTAATTTTTTGTGAAGAATCACCAACAAGTGGGACACAATTGTGAAGTGGAACGAAATCTATTGGATATTTTAAACTTTTTTAGCAAATAAAAAACTGAAAAGTGGTGCGTGCAAAATTATTCTGCTCCTTTACTTTCAGTGCAGCAAACTCACTCCAGAAGTTCAGCGAGGATCTCTGAATGATCCAATGTTGTCCTAAATGACTGATGGTGATAAATAGAATCCACTTGTGTGTAATCAAGTCTCTGTATAAATGCACCTGCTCTGTGATAGTCTCAGGGTTCTGTTGAAAGCGCAGAGAGCATCATGAAGACCAAGAAACACACCAGGCAGGTCCGTAATACTGTTGTGGAGAAGTTTAAAGTCGGATTTGGCTACAAAAAGATTTCCCAAGCTTTAAACATCCCAAGGAGCACTGTGCAAGCGATCATTTTGAAATGGAAGGAGTATCAGACCACTGCAAATCTACCAAGACCTGGCTGTCCCTCTAAACTTTCAGCTCAGACAAGGAGAAGACTGATCAGAGATGCAGCCAAGAGGCCCATGATCACTGCAGAGAACTACAGCTGAGGTGGGAGAGTCTGTCCATAGGACAACAATCAGTCGTACACTGCACAAATCTGGCCTTTATGGAAGAGTAGCAAGAAGAAAGCCATTTCTCAAAGATATCCATAAAAAGTCTCGTCTAAAGTTTGCCACAAGTCACCTGGGAGACACACCAAACGTCACACCAAACGTTGAGAAATGGCTTTATTCTTGCCACTGAAAGTAAAGGGGCCGAATAATTTTGCACGCACCACTCTTCAGTTTTTTATTTGCTAAAAAAGTTTAAAATATCCAATAGATTTCGTTCCACTTCACAATTGTGTCCCACTTGTTGGTGATTCTTCACAAAAAATTAAAATTTTATATATTTATGTTTGAAGCCTGAAATGTGGCAAAAGGTTGAAAAGTTCAAGGGGGCCGAATACTTTCGCAAGGCACTGTACTAATAATACTGAGTGTATTTGCATCAATGTTTCCACTTGGGGTTTCAAAATGAGCTATTAATCATACAGTAAAAACATCAAATGGCAATATGATTTAGATTATAATGAAAAACATTACAGTTACATGCACACAGGTAAACATTTTTTTCAGCTCAAAAAATAGTATTTTTTTTATTTGTATTTTTACAAATGATATTCAAAGCACATGTTAAACATGCTATTGATAACACATAGTGACCAACATACAGATCGGGTGCATCAGACTTAACAGTCTCAAATTCACAGGAAGGAAGGAAGACTTAGATCATTATGAAACGATGAAAAACAGATGAGTCTACATAATTACACTGGCTGAGGGTGAGTCGTGGTGTGAGTGGATTTAATATATTTGAATGTTTTTGCTAGAGCTTAATTTTAATTTAAAACAATTCCTAGTTTGTAATTTAGAACATAAATGGACCTCACTTTAGATGCAAATTTCAGAGAATTTCAGAGAAAGTCTGAATTAATCCTCAACACGCCAACCAGTAACATGAAACTTCATCCACCCCTAAATTTTCTTTCATTTACCGCTTATACTACAAAAGGCCACTGGGAGCCTGGATCCTGTCACAGGGAACTCAGGGCACAAGAACTGTTTTTGGACAGGGGGAGTAAACTGGAGCACACAGAGGAAACCCCTGAAACACAGGGATTTCTATAAGTCAATCAGTAGTTCAATAGTGAGTTTTTACTATAGGCTACTCATAAATTAGTCTAGAAGTAAACGTGTATAGTTAGACATGATAATATATCAAAAGTTAGTGTGCTTCTCTTCAAGTATACATAAAAACTTAGTATACTTCTGTGTAATTATATACTGGAAGCTTCTTGTAAATGTGAGAGTAGTCAGAATTACGACAGAAAGAAATTACTTCATGTGATACAGTATATGTGCTTATGAAGCTGAGTGCATAATGTGCAAAATGATCATATAAATGGTGCACAAATTTCAACCAGTGTGCACTTTGAGACTTATCTCACAGGATGTGGCTAGAAATGCCCCTTTTGATAGGTTTTATTAATGTTGAGAAGAGAAAACGTGTGGTGAAATGTCACAAGGCTTGCACGCTGCTTGCAGAGTGGAGCTGACGGTTGGCCTTTTTTTACGCTGAAGTATGGAAACACAGGATAGACCCTTAAACCACAAGGCCAGCACAGTATGACTCATCTCTGCTTGTTTTGATTACAAACAAGTTACATTTACAATCATTAACAAAACAAGCATACAAAATGATGCTGAAAATGACATTAAATATAAAACACTTCAGATGTCTGAGTCAATTTGAAGATATTAATATCAAGGATAACTTAAAGGATATCAAATAAACCCTCATTCCTACCATATCTCCTAAATGACATAATGTACAGTTGTGTGTTTGAGTTTATAAAACTTAAACTGTTGTAGATATTAATAGTTATGCTCTGTGTGTGTGTGTGTGTGTGTGTGTTACTTTTTTCATAGATCCCTAAAACCAGAAAACTAGCCATTTTAAGCTTCATGAGACATAAGCTGGCAGTCACCAAAGAGGAAGATGAAATGATATTTTGACATGTGACTTGCCACAAACTGAACTGCATATGGAATAGCATACAGCAGTGGCCTTTCGAGCAGAACAACATTAATAATGAGAACCATTATTAACTCAATAGGCTTGACTTATGCTATAAGGGTACTATATAGTGGGTTTTTGCAGTAACCTCATAGTTTGCTGTTCAAAGTCAATAAAGTAAAGTCATCCAGCATACATTGCGGCTTGTTTTGAGAGGATTTAGATGCACCCTTGTTCAATTGTATTTGATACAGCAAGTGTTTTCCCATCACAGTGTATGAGGCACCCATAGAAGAACTAATATTATTAATCAGGTTGCTAGGTTTTAGAAAATTTACTAACCCAACTATAGCTCAAAAACACACAAAAGAAACTAGCCCAAAAAAGAGAGAAATGTTTAGACTGAATGTGTTTACACTTTGTTTGCATAAATTTGCAAATCTGGCCTAAAAAAATCTGGCCTAAAGTAGCTTAATCTGGCAACCCTGTCATTAAGTGTTTGCTGCTCCTCCCATGAGCATAGGGTAGCATGATTCCTGTCCCTTTGGGCCTCTATTAGCATTTGTTGCAGTTCTCATCACTTACCACAAAGTGGAGCAGTGAGCACACTGACCAATGCACTGACCAATGATTACACAATGTCTGAAAGGGTGAGCAAATCTATGGAATAGCTCTCAAATCGTTTGTCACTCAAAAGTGATAAGTAATATCTCAACGTAATTTAACATGTATAGAGTTGTAAATGAGGATTTTATGAATATACAGTATACAGTATATTTCTGACAAGTAGACATATTCCTGAACTGAAATACAGTATGTTTCCCTTTATGAATTTATTTCAATCAAAACTAAGGTTCTAGCATTTTAAAATCTGTTTCCCTTCAAAAGTGAAAAAGGTCAAAATCACTTTCAGATTCCACTGAAAGACATCCAAACTATCTCTACATTTACTGGTCTACATATGAAAAGAACAACTTTATTAAAGAATTATATGTTTACATTGGGAAATGAGCTCTCGGTCTACAGACATGATACATTAAATTGTCTTTTGATGATGATGTGACAGCACAGTCAGTATCTGATTAGGTTGATGCCCGTTTCATTACAGCATGGCCAACCATCCATTTTCTGTACCACTTATCCTACACAGGGTTGCGGGGAGCCTGGCGCCTATCCCAGGGGACTCAGGGCACAAGGCGGGGGACATCCAGGACAGTGTTAGGCTAAATTCGGGCCTTAAGTGTGCCAACCCATCACAGGGTACAATCACACACACACACACACACACACACACACACACACACACACACACACACACACACACACACACACACACACACACACACACACAAAGGACAATTTGCAGATGCTAATCAGCCTACAACGCATGTCTTTGGACTGGGGGAGGAAACCGGTGTACCCGGAGGAAAACCCTGAAGCAGAAAGAACATGCACACAGGGCAGAGGAAGGAATCAAACCCCCAACCCTGGAGATGTTAAGCAAATGTGCTAAGCACTAATCCACCGTGAATCCCTCATTACAGTATGTAACTATCTTAAAATTTCAGAAAATTGTGAGGAAAATCACACTTAACTAGCAACGTTTAGTTAGACTAATTTAACTCTGTGTTTGTAAAACTGGCTTGTTACTCACAGCTAGGGGCAAGAAAGCCAGTATCAGGTCCAGCAATGATACTCAATATTAGTATTACTTTTTTACTTTTAAACACCCGAGTTATATGTAATATGGATATTTAAATATTTTGCTATAAAACATTAATAAAAGATAAGAAAAGGCGGAACATATATTCCTTTTTTCCCCCTGGATATAATTGATATTGCATTTACACTTGTATACTTTGATTAGTAGGCATTATATGTTAATATATACCATAGTCCAAGTCAGCACCTGTGCTGGCATTTATTTGGGAGACGGGAGTAAACCTTAAGCAGAGAACCTTAAGCAAAGTAATCCAATCTCAGCATTGAAGTGAGGACCCTAGAGCTGTGAGGCAGCAACAACACTTGCTGCTTGCTACAAAGGCCAAAGCTAGAAAAATCACACACATACTGTAAACCACAGGCATCCTGTGCACTAGCCACAGTGGGCTGCATTGGTGGGCTCACTTGAGATATTGAGAGAATTTAGCACAGATTGAAGCTATACATTCAGATTAAAACCCGGGAGGAAGTGGACATGTGGGCTTGGGGATAGGGGAAAAAACAACAATAAACCCACTGTGTGCCCAAAAAATCAGAGTAAGGGTGTTCAGGGTCAGAAATCAGGTCAGAATGCATAAAAGAATAAACATTGTGTGAGCTGTGGAGAACAGCACCATGGCAACACTAAAACAGTTTTAAACTGTTTCTGTGGTTACTTGCATTGCACTGCTTTCACAGATCTAAATCATCTCATGCACTAATTATGAAACTTCTCAGTAGTTGTAGTGTTAGACCTTATAATCGCATGTGACAAGACAATTATATTACTGTTTATATTCTTGTGAATTACTTATAGATCTGTCTACATATGTAATCTCTATACCATTCCAAGGAAAGTAGCACTGTAACAAAAAACATTGTGGCATGTGTGTTTTCCTAAAAAAAAACCCTGTAAAAACCTGACATCTACTCGTGGGTGTGAAAGAAAGTGCAGAGGTGAATAGAGTTCTGGTATACTGTAAGTAAGACATGACCTTGGTTTGTAACCAAATAGAAATATGTTATTTGTATAGATGAAGTGTTCAAGATATGAATAAGGTACAATTCGGGGAATAAGAATTAAATACGTCAACATTTTTTCCAGTAAATATATTTCCTATGAGGTTATTCACATGAAATTTTCACCAGACATCAGTATTAACTCAAGAAATCCAAAAATATAAAGAATTCACAACATTAAAGTCCATAAATAAAGTTCTGTGTAATGTGTAAAGTGGAACGACAGGAAAAAAGTATTGAACGCGCAAAGAAAAAACAGTTCTCCAAGGCAAGGTAAGGAAAGGAAACAGCTGAAATCCGTAAGTAGTTAGAAAGTAATTATACCTCCTATCTGTACAAATTAATATCAGCTGGGTTAGTAAATTGATCATGTGGACAAGCCTATGAAATACTGGGAGAGTGTAGTCTGGTCAGATGAGAGCAATATTGAACTTTTTGGCTGTTATACTACACACCATGTGTGGACAACAAAAGGCACTGCACAGCGCCATAAAAACACTACACCAACAGTGAAGTTTGGAGGTGGAAGCATCATGATGTGGGGCTGTTTTTCATCACATGGTATTGACAGACTTCATATACTTGAAGGAACGATGGAGTTCTTTACCAAGAGATTCTTGAGAAGAATCTGCTGCCATCCACCAGATAATGAAGATTAGACGTGGGTGGACCTTCCAGCAGGACAACAATCCAAAGCATACAGCAAAGGAAACTCTCAATGATTTCAGAGAGAAAAAAAATCAAGGTGTTAGAATGGCCGAGTCAATCACCTGACTCGAATCCAATTGTACAAATTTTAAAGACAATACGTTTAGAAGAATAGGCCAAAATCACACCTGAATACTGCGGCCCATTCTTTTCTTCATACAGGAAGCGTCTTAAAGCCGTCATTACAAACAAAGGCTTCTCCACTAAGTATTAAATACATTTCAGTTAGCGTCTTCAATACTTTTTTCCTGTTTCATTCCACTTTATTACACATAACTTCATTTACTGACCTTAATGTGTGGATTTCTTAATATGTGTGGATTTCTTGAGTTAATACTGATGTCTGGTTAAAATTTCATGTGTATAGCCTCATTGGAAATATTTACTGAAAAATATGTTGACACGTTCAATACTTTTTTCCCCCGCTGTATCTGCTTGAGGCTAGCAGTGTGCATCAGGACTGGGATCATGCAGGACACAACAGAATAGTCTTAGTGTGGTGGGGGTTTTTAGTTTCATTAGTAACTGCCTGGCGAGAGTCTCAATGATTTATATTATACAACTAGTTGGTAGGTAGAACCAACTGAACTCGTTAGAAAATGTTGTGAGCAGGTAGGTCCCACGTGCACCTCTATTTCAAGAAAATAAAGTCCACATTTAAATCCGAATACAGATACAAATATTTGGAGAAATAAACAGATACTTACACAGATAGTGGTACTGTGATACAACCATAGCAATCTTTTAGCACAAGTGACAATTATAGCTCTATTTATTATTAACTGATAGTTTAGCTAGACAGCTTTATAAATTCAGATTTGTGATCATTACTGTTGCTATAATAAGTATTGTAAAGTCTAAGCAAATGATATTTGATGATTATATGTAACTGCATTTGCTACATTCATTTTATTTGGTATAAAACATCAAGTGTACCTTCACAACAATCCTGCTTGAGGGTTGTTAATTGGAATCTGATGATTAGACACAGAGCTGTTACATTGCTATACATTGTATAGAAAATGTTCTTGCTAAACATGCAGTGACTAGCCTAAGAAGGGGTGTTAGGGTCATCTGGTATAAATGTGTTAGCTAAGGTAAAAATACATCCGTTTAAGGATTCATTTTGGCCTCCACATTAGCTTGTTTGCTGCTAAATGTCCTGATGCTAAATGTCCTGATGTGGATTATTTGGGATATTTGTACATATATCGACTGCAACAGCACCAGAGAATGGTGTGAAGAAGCGAACCTGAGGCTGATTTCTTTTTAGCTCAGACTGTATATTCATGAAGACTAGGTCAGGTGATTATACCATACTAATGAAATGTCTAATGAATGTAAATTTACTTTTTCTTTTCCCCCCAGAATGCCTTTAGAGAATAAACTAAAAGCAGACAGACTAAGCACACATTGTCCAATTAAAGTTCAAAACACAAAAAGGACAGATAGAAATTAAAGTTGATTGTTTGTGGGGGGGTTTTTTTGTTTGTATGTTTTGAATAAATGTGTTACAACAAACTAGTTTACCATGTTTGGTCTTCGGAGGAAACATGTATGATTCCAGTAGAGCATTCCAGACTTAAAACACTTGACGGAATAAAAATCATGGGCAGATTTCATGATATAATTCATTGATCTTCCATCTATCAAATATAACAACCATCTGTGACTCATTCATTATAATCTGAAACCAAAGCACAGCCCTTGAAACTGTTAACTAAAAATATAACTAATGTAAACAAGACAATGTCTTATACAGTACACTGAATTTACATTTTATCTTTAAGAGTACTTAATTTAGCAAAGTACTAAGAGCCTACTATTATGGTAAACCTCTTTTCAGATTCGATACTCACCAGATACTCACCAGATTCATACTCAGATTGTAACACACACACACACACACACACATTTTCGTTATGTTTCAGAGTTCCAAGTGTTAGAGTGTAAACAACACTCATGCTGTATGTGTGTGTATGTGTAAACACAGGCTTCACTAAACAAATAACATTACTGGTGGTGGGTGGTGATGGGGAACCTTTGCTCACATTCTGCTGTTGTTTCATGCAGAGTCAGTAACCTACAACAGAGAAAAGCATAATAGTCATAGCTCCTTCCCAGAAATGACACCGCATGGTGTAGAGAACCAAGCTCATTAGTGGAGGAGGAGGAGGAGGAAGCGGAGGTGGAGATGGAGAGTGTTCAATAGCGGAGGATGAAAGTGCATAGCTATGTGTGTGCGTGTGTGTGCGTGTGTGTGTGTGTTCATATGGAGCTCCAGAGATGTGGCTGATGAGTATAGAGACATCAGCAATTAATCCAGGCACCCCTTCATCTTAAAAAAAAATTTCATGGACCTTTCACCACAGATTTTCTTTCTATTGAAATAATAGGGTCATTATAATATATACAATGTTATTCTCAGTATTTACTGGAGATTTTTATTCCAGACACTTTGAACAAAACAACACATTTGGTGCAAACTGACTTGTGTCACTAGTCAAATAAGCTAATAATGATAAAATCTTAATAATAAATGCAAAAAACCCCACTGATTTTAACACCTATTATGCTGAAATAATCTGCAATTGTACACATCCATTCTGGATTACTCAGAGGAAACCCCTGAGGCACAGGGAGAACATACACACTCCATACACACACAGGGCAGAGGTAGAAATCGAATCCCTGACCCCAGAGGTGTAAGACATTACATGCACTCGGTGCCCCCTATATTATATATTATATTATATGTTGTGTTGAGTTGTGTTTTATATTATATTATATTATATTATATTATATTATATTATATTATATTATATTATATTATATTATTTATATTATATTATATTATATTATATTATCCATCCATCCATCCATCTTCAACCACTTATTCCTGCTTCAGGGTCGCGGGGAACCTGGAGCCCATCCCAGGAAGCATCGGGCACAAGGCGGGGTACACCCTGGACAGGGTGCCAGTCCATCGCAGGGCACAATCACATACACACTCACACACCCATTCATACACTACGGACAATTTTACCAAGCTGCCAATCAACCTACCACGCATGTCTTTGGACTGGGGGAGGAAACCGGAGTACCCGGAGGAAACCCCCGCAACACGGGGAGAACATGCAAACTCCGCACACACATGGCCCCGGCCCGGACCCTGGAGGTGTGAGGCGAACGTGCTAACCACTAAGCCACCGTGCGCCCCATATTATATTATATTATATTATATTATATTATATTATATTATATTATATATTATATAATATTATATTATATTATTCTCATTGTAGCAAAGCTCATTTGTCAAGGGCGGTTAAATTTAGTACTAGCTGCAGTTTTCTGTACACACAAGCACAATCGTGCACACACACACACACGCATTCAGCATGTGAGCAAGTCTGAAAGCACAACCACAGAAAGATACTCATCTATCATCAAGTGTCATTTCATTTACAGAGAAATGCTGCACATGGTTGACCTGCAGTGTGTGAAAGGGCTGCACATATCACACGTTTGTTTGGTGCTCATGTGGGGGAGTCTGAGCTCAGAAAATCATGTGGAAAATGCACCTCTACCCTGGTGTCTTTTTCAACCTCAGTATTGGAGACATCTATCCTTTGTCACCTGAACATAACAGTGTCTTACAGTCCTCATAAAAGGTGATATAGATGATTAATAAGGACATGTATTTGATTTAAATTCCATTTTTTAACCATTTAGTGTTCCTGCATGTGTAGGAGTGCACACCTGCTGCTGCTTTTGCAGAAGTGCAACTCAACAGATAGAGCAAGGTGTTAGGTATGATAAGATCATACAGAGTCTGAAAAGAGTGTACACTGTGATCTGAATTTAAGCAGACACTCTGAATAACTAGGTACGAGAACTTAACTAAAAGAGAGAGTCAGAAGGCAACACAGGCATGAAGGCATCCTGCAGCTCCACTGTCAACTACAGTATCAAAACAAACAGCATCAATCCCATCGACTTGTAATACGAAGGAATCTTATAGTGAAAGTATAACTGAAAATTGAAAGGGTAAACGTTAACATGACATGGTTCAAAAAGAACAACATGATCTATGATCATCTGTCAACCAGTTAGCATGCTGATTTGGCCTGAGATTATATAGTCAGTTATTTTTAATAATTTGAAAATAAGCACATACAGTATTGCTAGCATGATGAGTTCCTGCCAACAATACTGCTAACATCTGTAAATAAAACAGATCAAAGCGTTAAGTGGAAAACATATCTGCATGTGCTGCTGGGGTTGTAGAGGGAATATAGGTGGCTAGTGGCCCTGGTATATTGGGTTTGAAGCGTGATACATTAAATGATGGCGCTAGTAGGCAATGTTGTGGTAAATTGATCATTTATGTAACCTCTTTGATTTGTCTTAGGATCTTGGATGGGACTATATGTCTCGGGCAGGAGTCTCCAACTTTTTTTAATTTGTGAAAGTGGCTGAGAGATACTCATGTCATATGTAACCCCTTCCTGGCGGTGTTAGAAAAAATGAAAAAGTATAAGTATGGTGATTATATGTTGTTATACATAACACAGAAATGTATGTAAAATAATAATATGTCCACAAAATTACCCCACTCACACACTATAGCGTATATAACAATAAGTATAACTAGCCAAATATATATAAACCTTATTAAATAAAAAACGTCCAGTAAAGCCAGGTAGTATGTATAACAAAAATAAAACATTTATTATGCTAAACAAAACTTCAAGCTGTATACATGTATTAGAAACAAAATTTAGTCCAGTAACGCAAACACTCCTTTCTAATTATGAAACAACAGGAACAGTACAGTTTGGATTTTACCACTTAGACCCTTTTTAACTGTCAAACCTTCACCAAGCGCTTGGGTTTTCTGTTGGGGCCGTGAGTTGGTGCTCATACAACAAAAATCCTCCTTGGTTCCTTTAATGAACGCTACAAAACTCTCTTACTCACTCTGAACAGAAGAATTACACGGTGGTCACGAGCTGAGAGAATGAATCACGGGCAGAAGGTTAATACATAATGGAGTTCTCCTTAAACAGTAGTACTACTATGTACCTAGCACAGTTCCCCCATACTTCTATTCACACGACACTGCTGGGGTTACAGATGTGTCCCTCACGAGACCATAGTCCACGAGTTACAGATTGTACTTAGCTTGTTTTTCCCAAGCTAGTGCAAAACAAACAAACTAATACACTTCACCTTACATTCACAAATTCACCGGTGGATAGTTGCTTTCCTTTCGCTGAATAAAATGATATTTGTGCCACTACTTTAATGGAGTTTAGTCTACAAACATCACCTCTGCGTTAAAACGCTGTTCTTTTTTTTTTCCCCTCTCCTCCCCGTGTTTCTCCCTCTCCTGTTCGCTACCTCTCCCCCTCCTTTCCTTTTTTCCCCTCCCCCTCCCCACAGCCTCTATTGCTAGTTATTAAACACACCATTATAAATGAACAAATTGCAACGTATTCAAAACACCATGAAATGTAGTCTCACTGCACACCCAAAAATGACAACACACCATTTATTCAACAATTTTGGGGGCCTCAAAAAGCCCCATTTCTTTCATTACTAATTAGTAATCAAAGTGATAACAATATATGAGACAATAGTATCTAACAAACTTGCATTGAGCAAAAGTACACCCAGAGATGTGTCAGAAATATGTGATAATGTATTCTACTTACACTTGAATACTTCGTTTGTCCTTATTTTCTATCGCATGTAGTGCAAAATTCAACAACATTTCTATCCCACTCTCACTACCCAATACATATGGTAACCACTACAACTGACTCTACCTGGTATGTTACTTGTCATCATCTCTTTAACTTTCCGGTTATTCCAATAATGGCATACCGACTCAGAAACGTGGGGATATCAACTGGAGGATCATTTTTCTCAACATTGGAGTTGCTTCTACCGTTCTCGCCTGAGAGCTCTTGGAGAAGGGGTGGTACATTAGGAAAAGATGATTGCGGTGATGCTTTGCTGCCCTCAGGTAAAAAGGAAAAGCTCTCACCACAAGGATCTTCAAGACCTTAACAACACCCTGACTTCCTGCGATGGTTGCACTATGTCACACACACGGGAACGTCAATGGGTGAACCGGTATGTACTTGTGTGCAACTCTACAAAAACTATTTTGGGCTGGGTTAGGTTCTTTACACATGGCAACATCTCTTTCACCACTCTCTCAAAATGGAGGGAATTGGAATAGTGAACCCCACAAGTATTGGAGGTAAGTTTAGTCAACAGTGAGGTCATCAAGGGCGACTAATTGCCTTTCTGTGCCCTATCACGTTCACACTCTCTCATCATCTCAAAACGCAGACAAAATTTTATCAAAACAATTATTGGACACAACTTTACAACCATCTCCAACTCCACTCTAAAGAGATTAAGCTGAAAGACAGTACACAGCAAGTCCACGTGATGCCTACACTTTACATCCATGGCAACAATGAGTGCTCTCCCACTAAAAACAACACCACCTAAACGGCGCTACCCATAATAAAAGTTTAAAATATTTGAACTAAACAGCGTCAATAAAACGAATGACGTACCCATGTTAACCCACACAAACACAACCGACATTCCTTTGACCTAAAACACAGTCTAATATTATGAAGATAACAGACTTGAAAGTGTAAAAAGCCAAACCCCTATATCCACCAACATATTCATAACTACTGGGTGCCCTCCAGCCTGCACTTAGTGTGTGCCAAAACAAATGATGAATAGATCACAACACATTCCCTTCAAAACACAAGAAAATCCACAACTAACGAAGTGAAAAGGAAACATGAGGAATTTCCGCGGTCGATAAAATAAACATATCACATATAGCAAAGTACAAAGACATGAACAAGCGAATAATTTACATGCACACTACAAACAGTCAACGTGGGTGGACAAGCAAACACCCTCAAGTTTGGGCTGTACTGTCGTTAGTCTAACTCTCCTTTAGATGCACAATACAGAAACTTATACGTAGGGCACATAGGAGTACAAGTGTTCTGGTGGTTTTTTAGTCGGACAACATGCACTAGAAGACAACTCACTATTTCTGCTAAAAAAACTAGTTGTGTAAGTATGGGGGCGCAGTAACAACTTTCCCCCATAGAAAGGACTTCACAATCGACTCACCACAATAAAAAAAACAAAAAAAACATCAGAAAATATTGAAAAGGATTAAGTAACTATAAAATAATAACAATAGCGGTGACAAAAACACACACAATATGTTACCCCCAAATAGAGTATAACTAGGCAAATATATATAAACCTTATTAATAAAAAAACTAAAACATAGTATGTATAACAAAAAAAAAAAATTATTATTAACAACATTAACATATAAACAAAATTTACAGTAACAACACAATTAGACAACAAACAACATATTTTACCACCTTACTGTAACTTACCATTTGTGGCTGAGTTGGTGCTCATACAACAAAAACCTCCTTCAATACTACAATACTACCCAGAAACAAAAAAAAAAGTAAATATGCTACCTAGCACAGTTCTCCCCAGTACTCGTCCTTCAGTTTCACAGCGACACTGCGACTGGCGGTTACAGATGTCCGTCCCTCACGAAACCATAGTCCACGAGTTACAGATTGTACTTAGCTTTTTTTTTCCCAAGCTAGTGCAAAACAAACGCAGCTAAGCTAGCACTTCACCTTACAGTTCACAAATTCACCGAGTGGATAGTTGCTTTCCTTTCGCTGAATAAAATGATATTTGTGACACTACTTTAATGGAAGTTTAGTCTACAAACATCACCTCTGCGTTAAAACGCTGTTCTTTTTTTTTTTTTCTTTCCGCTCTCCTCCCCGTGTTTCTCCCTCTCCTGTTCGCTACCTCTCCCCCTCCTTTCCTTTTTTTTCCTCTCCCCCCCCAACAAAGGTGACCTCTGATTGGCTAGGAGTTTAATTAAACAGGCAACCCATTGGCTTGAACTACTCAATGGAAACAAATTGCAACGTATTAAAAACAAAGGACCATGGGAATGTAGTCTCAAACTGCATCCACCCAAAAATGCAGCAAGCACACCATTTATTCAACTACATTTTTGGGAGGTGCCTACACATATAATACCTGCAATCTTTCACATAATGTATCATAACTCTCAAATTAACAAACTGATATACACCTCAAGGAGTCGGATAAGATAACAGAATCAGAGAATGCAGTTCTTTATGGAAAACAGCACACTTTGTTATAGTTGTCTACACAATAACTATACGGTTGTTTACGTATATACATTAATGAAAGTCCAAACTGAATTATACTGGAATATAAACAGCAGTAGCATTTCAAACGTCGGCCTGCATTCTGAACTGAGAAAAGTGCATGATGGGCCACAAGTATGACATGAAGTGCATTCACACTTATTTACAGTTAATGAGCTGACTGACAATGCATTGATTAAACAAGTGAAGTATATGCTGGTGTGTATGCACTTAGGTTCACTCTTATCACTCGTATGCAATCATTTACATGTCCAGCTGTCAGTCTTTTTCTGAATTGAGATTTGATTACATTCATATCAGAAAATGCTTCTTCACAAAGGTATGTAGATCCACATAAAGCAGATGCTTTGAGGTCAGCTTGGTGAATGTTCTTGTAGTGTAGTTTTCTGGGTCTACCAGAGTCCGGAAATGTTGTGAATATTGTTGAGATTTCAGCTGGATATGATTTTGGAGATTAATAACCTCCATCTCTACAGCATTGCTCCAACTCCAGCAAGAGACTCCCGCGACCCGATTACTGATAAGCGGTTGAAGATGGATGGATGGATGGATCTACAGCATTGACATTGAACAGTTCAGCTATCTGCGTTGAAATGTGATCAATGCCTATTTCTATGAAAGGGTTGGCAATGAATGCCTCAGATGGCTCAAGATTTTCAAAATCACTGAACCTTTCCTCAAATTCCTGCCCAAGCCTGGACAGGAGGTCACAATACTTGAGTACATCTAAAACTTTGGTTGCATTTGCATGGCTTTCTAACATCTTTACCAATGAGGGAAGTGTTGCAATCTTTTGTTTTTCAATTGATGAAGGTAAAATGACAGTTTTGATTTAAATGCCTTCACAGCACTGATCATATCACGAATGGTTTGTCTTTACCTTGTAACTGAACATTGAGCTGATTCAGTTTCTCTGTCATATCAGCCAAGAATGCAAGATCAAGCCGCCATCCGGCATCAGACAACAGGTTAGTATCCTCCCCCCTTGCTTCCATAAAAGCATTAATTTCACACAGCAAGGAAATAAAGCGGTGAAATACCTTACTCATACTCAACCATCTGACTGAAGGAGGAGATCGCATTATTCTGTAGAAATTTCATCAATGTTTTCATTTCAATGTGATGAATCGGTGTACTTGAGTGATACAGTGGGCTGTATCATTCAAGTCCACCGATTCATCACATTGAACTGAAAACCATTTACATCTTTGCATGTCCAGTTCCAATCTCCAAGGCACACGGTGGCTTAGTGCTAATGGCTTAGTGCTAAGGCCTCATGCCTCCAGGGTCGGGGTTTGATTCCCACCGTGGCCCTGTGTGTGCCGAGTTTGCATGTTCTCCCCATGCTGCGGGGGGGGACAAGCATGGTAGGCTGATTGGCGTGTCCAAAGTGTCTGTATGAATGGATGTAGTGTATGAATGGGTGTGTGAGTGTGTGTGTGATTGTGCCCTGTGGTGGACTGGCACCCTGTCCCGGGTGTACCTTGTGCCCGATGGTCCCTGGGTTAGGCTCCAGGTTCCCCGTGACCATGAAAAGGGTAAGCGGTAGAAGATGGATGGATGGATGTCCTGTTCTAACTGTCCCATCGCATCTGAAGAAAGCAAGGAAACTCTCCTTGCCACTGTGTTGGCACTGAGCTTTCTGTCTTGCTTTTGTGGTCCCTGAACAAGATTTCAGCCATCGCAGTCATCTCTTCCTTCACCATGACTTCTTGTATTTTTTCAAGATGCGTCTCACTTTAAATGATGCCTCTGTTACCGAATTTCCTCTCTTAATCGGTTTAGTGAATAAAATTGTTGTTTTTATAATGTTGCTTTCAGCTGCTTCACTTTTTCAGTCCGTAGCCTGCTGCCCACAGGAAAGTCCTGTGTAAAGTTACCATGAACTTGAGTGAAATGGCGATCCACATTGCATCTTTTCAATCGACAGCAACGCTAGCGCCACAAATTAGGCTCTTACATCTTCCGCTTACATTGTTGAAGAAAAATTCACTCTCCCATTCCTCATGGAAATAGTATGTTCCCTTTCAAAGGGAACTTCAACGTTGCATTTAGCATAACAGTATGGGAAGCGCCTTGCGCGCATGACCGGTATCTGAATCTTGTGTAAAATCATGCCTCTACTTATAGGCCTGCCATGATCAGGTGACGTGGCAATTAAGCGCGTCGCATGATATATATGGCACCTGTGAACCCCGCCGCCAGCCTTAATATCTTCAGCGAGACTGCATGTCTGTTGTTTGTGGAAAAGAAAAGAAACGCTTCATTTCTCCTCAATATTTCTCAATATCTCTCAACTTTTCTATCCCCTTTTTAAGAAAAGTAAAGGAAAGAGCAAAAGAATGAGCGAGGGAAAGTTCAGAGAGTGTGTTACGCTTTGCCCCCGTTTCATCACGGGAGGAGACGGGCACGCTTTCTGCATGAAGTGTTTGGGCATAGCGCATGCTACAGCAGCCCTCGAGGAGTCTGACTGTCAGCATTGTGAACGTTTCACGATTAGGCAACTACGCTCTCGGCTCGCTCTCTTCTCACCTGATGGGAGTTGGGTTTCAGAGCCTTGCGGGTCTGGGCCGGCCGCTGTCGAGGCAGCCAGCCATCTCAGGTCCTGGTGTTCGTGTATGGATTTGGAAGAGGAGCCTGAGACGAGTGCAGCTCTATCTCTTGCTCTGTCTTCCGGGTCCGGCTCTCCGCCTGACTTTGGAGCTCGCGTTGCGACTCCTCCCTCCCCTATGCAAAGCCAAAACACCCTTGCTGACTCTGAGGAGGCGGTAGAGGGCGCCATTTCACCAATAACTGACAGCAGCTCTCAGGCATATAAAGAGCTGCTTGAGGTGATCACTAGGGTGGTCGCAAGTTGAATTAATGCGTGGGGAAAAAAAAGGGGGGCGTGCAGGCTGCAGAGTGAGCCTACCTCTACAGTGAAAATAAACACAAAGCTCCCCTCAACAAAAAAAACTTTTTTCCCAAAAAAAAAAAAAACTTCTGGGAAATAACTCAAACTATCCTTTATATTCTCCCAAAAGTGCATATAGTTTACCGATTACTCAGCCATCGTGGGGGTGTGTAGCACAGCTATGCGGTGATGCCAAAGGTGGAGGAGGTGCTTGCGAGCCACCTCTCTCCATCTACGGCGGGTAATTTAGGGAGGCCAACCTTACCGTCTAAACCAGGTAAAGTCACTTCGGGGTTGGTGGGCAAAGCCTATGCGGCGGCGGGTCTTGCTTGTGGGTCCCTGCATACAATGGCAGTGTTGCAGGCCTACCAGGCAGACCTGCTGGGTGAACTGGACACTGGTGTGGGAATTGGGCCAGAGGCAGTGGCAGAGCTGCGCCACGCCACAGATTTATCTCTTCGGGCAACCAAACAAACAGCTTGTCATATCAGCCGTTCAATGGGTAGTGTTGGCGCGAGGGAGATGCAGAAGACGAGTGTGGCGGCCCGCCTCTCCCCGCAGAAAGCCAGGGTGACCGGTCGGCCATAGCCACAGCCTGCTAGGAGGCCTGATCTAAGAATGATCATAAAAGCAAAACAGGCACGGAAGGAACAGTCCTGATGGGTCACGGAGGGACATATCAGGGGACATGAGGCGGCCAGGACATCCAGCCCCCAGTGCTATTGTAGGGCCTGCCCTGGCCGAGGCTGTCCCACATTTCCAGTCTTCTCTGGTCAGCGAGCTGTCACAGGGCGACGGAAATCTGATGCTTTCCCTCCAACAAAATGTGGAAAAGCTGACATCACTGAAGGACCATTTGGCAGCGTGGAAACTACTGCCGAATGTGTCCCCAAGGGTTCTATCTACCATAGAAAAGGGTTACCGGGTCCAGTTCAGAGCTCGACCCCCCCGGTTCAGTGGTGTGCTCACGACATTTGTCAGCACGGAGCAGAGCCCAACGTTGGCAAAGGAAATAAGTTCCCTTTTGGACAAAGGGGCCATAGAACGTGTACCCCATTCTCTAAGGGAGGGAGATTTTTACAGCCGTTATTTCTACAGAGGTTTGCATTTGGAGAAAACACATACCAATTTCGGGTTCTTCCTTTCGGGCTGGCTTTATCCCCTCGCACCTTCACAAACTGCATGGATGCTGCTCTGGCTCCCTTGCAACTCCGGGGCATCCGTGTACTAAACTACCTGGACAACTGGTTAATTCTGGCACAATCCAGGGAACAGGCGGTTCAACATCGAAATGTTGTTCTTGCCCACATGAGGAGCTTGGGGCTCAGGTTGAACCTCAAGAAAAGTATGCTTTCCCCAGTGCAGAGGACAACTTTTCTAGGGGTCATATGGGATTCTACTATGATGAGGGCGTTTCTATCCCCAACACGCGTACAATCGGTCCTATCAACTTTGAGCAAGATAAAGCGGGGTCTGGGCATCCCCTGCAGCTTTTACGAGAGGCAGTTGGGCCTTATGGCAGCAGCAGCCAATGTCATACCGTTGGGCCTATTGCACATGAGACCGTTTCAGTGGTGGCTGAAAAGTCGGGGGTTTCATCCGAGGATGAAACCGCTGAGAGTAATCAGAGTCACGTGGCAATGCCTACGTGCTCTGAGTGTTTGGAGGTGCCCGCAGTTCCTAGCCTCGGGTCACACTCTAGGGCTGTCCCCTTACCGCAAGACGGTAATGACAGACGCATCCCTCACAGGCTGGGGCGCAGTCTTAAATGGCTGTCCAGCTCACGGTCTTTGGAGGCCCTCATCTGAAGTGGCATATAAATCGCCTAGAGATGTGGGCCGTATTCCTAGCACTGAAATTCTTTCTCCCTCAGTTGAGAGATCACAGTGTGCTAGTTGTGTCAAACAACACAGCTGTGGTCTCATATATCAACCACCAGGGAGGGTTACGTTCACGCCCCCTGTTCAGGCAGGCGCAACTAATCCTCCACTGGGCGGAGGGGAAGATCTTGTCAGTGAGTGCAATGTACATCCCGGGCAGTCGGAATGTAGGGGCAGACATCCTGTCGAGGCAGGGGCTGAGGCCCGGGGGGTGGAGGATCCATCCACAAGTGGTGGAGTCCATATGGCGGAGGTTCGGACAAGCGGAAGTGGATGTGTTTGCTTCCGAGGAGACAACACACTGCCCGCTGTGGTTCGCCCTCACTCCTCCTGCCCCATTGGGACTGGACGCCATGGTACACACGTGGCCGAGGTCACGTCTATATGCTTTCCCCCCGATCACTCTGCTCCCACAAGTTCTAGCGAGAGTTCACCAAGACCGTCTACGTCTGCTGCTAGTAGCACCTTTTTGGCCAGCTCGAATTTGGTTCTCGGAGATAATGTCCCTGCCCGCTGCGGCGGGCACTCCTTGGCAGATTCCCATCCGCGAGGGACCTACTGTCTCAAGCCGGGGGCTGATCTATCACCCTCGGCCAGAACTATGGAAACTGTGGGTGCGCCCTGAGGGGCACCAGCTCATAGATTCTGGTCTCACAACGGAGGTTGTAGAGACCATATTAAATGCTAGAGCACCATCCACAAGGAAATTATATGCGCTCAAGTGCCGGCTTTTTGTCTTGTGGTGTGAGGAAAGTCAGTTAGACCCAGTGAACTGCGCAGTGGCTACAGTCCTGGAGTTTCTGCAAGAACGTTTTTCAGCAGCGTTGGCTCCTTCTACAATCGGCGTTTATGTGGCCGCCATTTCGGCCAGCCATGCACCTGTTAATGGAGCCTCTGTGTGGCAGCATCCTCTAACTTCGAGGTTCATGCGTGGTGTCAGACGGTTGAGGCCCATCTGCAGGCCGCGAGTACCTTCTTGGGACTGGCCAAGGCCTTCCTGTATCCTAGGCCGGATTATATTCCTAAAGTGCCTACATCGGCTGCCCACCCTGTGGTATTACAGGCCTTCTGCCCTCCTCCGTTCCTCACACCGGAACAAGAGAGGTTGCACCTTCTGTGTCCAGTAAGAGCCCTCTGTACTTACGTCCACCGCTCCGGCCAGTGGTGTAAGTCAGAGCAGCTGCTGGTCTGCTTTGGTGGCGACAGTAGAGGTGACGCTGTGTCAAAACGGCGCATCTCTACTTGGATAGTGGAAGCAATCTCTATCGCTTACGAGGCGCGCGGTCTCGCCACGCCTCTAGGCATAAGAGCTCATTCCACTAGGGCGGTCGCCTCCTCGAAGGCTTTGTCAAAAGGGGTATCCTTGCACGATGTGTGTAAGGCCGCAGGGTGGTCTACGCCACACACGTTCATTCGTTATTACAGCCTGGATGTTCATTCCCCCCCGGGCTCAAGTGTCTTGCAGTGACCCTCGGGCTTGGGTATTTTTGGACAGGCCGTACCCTTGGTATGACGGAGTGGGTATTCCCGTTCCCATACTGTAATGCTAAATGCAACGTCGAAGTTCCCTTTGAAAGGGAACATCGGGGTTACATATGTAACCCTGTTCCCTGAGAAGGGAACGAGACGTTGCATAGCATTGTCATACCAGGGCAGGCCTGTGAATTGTGTCTTCGCTTCAGATAATAGAGGCTGGCGGCGGGGTCACGATTGCCGCATATATATATCATGCGACGGCTTTAATTGCCACGTCACCTGATCATGGCAGGCCTATAAGTAGAGGCATGATTTTACACAAGCTTCAGATACCGGTCACGCGCGCAAGGCGCTTCCCATACTGTTATGCTAAATGCAACGTCGTTCCCTTCTCAAGGGAACAGGGTTACATACGTAACCCCGACGTTTTCCTGCTTTTGTTTGGTATAACACTGTCTTTACTGTCTTTAAATTTCTCGCTAATACTAGAATATAATATGAGCATGATGACGGGCTTGATTGAAACTTTTTCATGACAACCAATGTGGCAAATAATACTACACTTTCAGTACAGGGGGTAGGATAGGAAGTGGTATAGCTCACTCTGATTGGATGAAATGGGAAAGGGTTGCCAGAAAGTCTTCCTACAATCAAGCCATGAGCTACAGGTAGCTCGTAAACAAATGAGCCTACTTAGAGTGAACTTAGAGCGAACTTAGAGCATCTGGGAGGCTAGTGACGTCACCACATCATAATTCAGTGTAAATAATGAAACTTTTATTGGCACAAAAACGGAGTACAAACGTTTGAGACTGTTTGGTGTGAATTTGGAGCATGTTTTTGGGTTGAATATCTCCAGAACTGAAGCAGCACAAACAAATATTTTTACGGCACAAGCCAGCACAAACGATTGAGGTTGTTTTGCCGACGTTCTGCATTGGGTGGAAAACAACTTCCCGCAGGTGTTGGAGACCCCTGAACTTAGACTTTAAGTGTTCAGTTGCCTGATCAAGTTCTGATGGGTCAGATGGTGATCCAATCAAAGTTGATAACCCTGGGAGATTATTTATAAAATTATGAGCAGTAGCTGTTGTGAATGTATGTTTGACATGGTAGTGTGGTGAAGTGCATATACAGTGCTCTCCACTAAAATTGGCACCCGTGGGAAGGCTGTGAAAAAAATTGTCTTTATTGTTTAACCTTTTGATCTTTTTTTATTATTATTATTCATAACAATACTCTGCTGTGTTGTCAGAACATATTTCTAGCAATATGCTACCTTTTAAAATTTACATTTTGGGGGAAAGTAATGTTTGGAAATGTTTCTTTTTAATAAACCAATCATTTTAAAAGTCATTAAGAAATATCAATAAAAAATTGTATGAAGAAATTGGGGTGCCTAAGACTTTTGTACAATAACAAAATAAGGTGAAAAAAACAACAGAAGCACTCATAGAAGTAGTAATATTTATAATGATTATAATGAGAATTGTATTGGTTTTAATGGAAACTATAATTGTTCCTGTGAGTCTCTACTGGTAATTTGTTGCCTTCTATTGGTGGCATGCTATGTCTAGTGGATGCCATTAAGGACCAATAATGGTAATGGTTTTAATGGTTAGCTGATGTTTTTTGTAATGGTATTTGAAGTGAAATCATTAGAATTTCTGTGATGGTTTTTATTGAGTTTTTTTTCACCAGGGAAGGTTTTTTCCATTACAGTAATACGGATTATCACTTTAAGCTGTAAGGTTATGTAATTCCCCGCGACCTTGTAGGATTAGCTGTATAAAAATGGATGAATGGATTGGTAATATAACTCCACAGCGCCCTCTAGTGGAAAGATTAAAGGAACGCTTTGGCTGTTCGTTTACAGTCACCATGGTTATCCGCCATAGCATCATAAGCCCCTGGCCCCGTGTTCTACTAGTTAGCTAGTCGAGCAGCAACATTGCACTTTAAAAGTAGCAACGGTGGGATAAAACAATATCTATATTATAATAAGTCTAAAATGAGTATTTCCATCACACGCACGATTAACAAGAACCATGAAGGCAAGGGATTCAGAGCGCAGAGGGCGTTCGATTATCTTTACGGTAGGTTAGGCTTCGTTTTCTAGGTTTACACTCAAAAAACACACAGCCGTTGAACACACCACATTTACTTAATATCTCCTATTATTAGATTACAATAAACCAAATATATGCTCCTAAACTAACTCTTTTCAGACCGTTTTACTGATTTCAAGCTTGAAATAGTCTTGTTCCATTCCAATCATTTTGTTAATTTAAAAGATTTATTTCTAGAGACAGGCAAAATTATCTTCATATAAATGTCTCTGTATTGTAAAAATTCACTTGCTAAGTGTAGTTTTAAACAATGATACCTGTTTTAGTAGTATAGGTGGTACTATTATACTATTATACTATTATTATTATTATTAGTTAGTAGTATTAGTATTAATAGTGGTACTGTTAGTTATCTTTTATTATTATTATTAGCAGTAGTAGTTGTAGTAGTAGCAGTAGCACTACTATTTGTAGTATTAGTGTTAGTAGCCTTTTTCTTCTTCTTCTTCTTCTTCTTCTTCTTCTTCTTCTTCTTCTTATTATTATTATTATTATTATACCCCATTTTAAAGACATTTTAAAAGTGTTGGCCAAAGTGCTGGCAAAATAACAGTTTGTAAATTCAGACAGCAATTACATAAAATTAAATAAATATGAAACAATAAAGGAATGAAACAATGAATTATTAGTAGTAGTGGTAGTAGACGTAGTAGTAGAAGTATCATCATCATCACCACAATGCTATAATTCTTGAATAAAGGTAAAGGAAGGTTGATATGTGCATGAATATGAAGGTGAAAAGTTTCTGTACTGTTTTAGATCCAGTTTTCAGCGTGTCAGCGGAGATGGACCATGTCCGGGCGAGCTGTAGAGCTCAGGGATCTGTGGCCTGCCTGGTGAGTGATGACGCTTAATGTCGCAGCTACCGTAACACATATAGACTTAAATCAGACATTGAGAAGAGTTGGTGTTATTTGTGGCAGTCTTATTCTCCTTTAATAGGTTGATTGGTTTTAATGCTAGAATAGAATAAATGCAAAATCATCCTTTCTCTCTCTCTCTTTTTCTCCTTCTATCCCTCTATCTCTTTCTCCTTCTCTCTCTCTCTCTCTCTCTCTCTTTCTCCTTCTCTCTCTCTTTCTCCTCTCTCCCGCTCTCTTTCTCCTCTCCCTCTCTCTCTCTTTCTCCTTCTCTCTCTCTTTCTCCTTCTATCCCTCTATCTCTTTCTCCTTCTCTCTCTCTCTCTTTCTCCTCTCTCTCCCACTCTCTTTCTCCTCTCCCTCTCTCTCTCTTTCTCCTTCTATCCCTCTATCTCTTTCTCCTTCTCTCTCTCCTTCTCTCTCTCTCTCTCTCTCTCTTTTCTCTCTCTCTCTCTCTCTCTCTCTCTCTCTCTCTCTCTTTCTCCCTCTCCTTCTCTCTCTCTTTCTCTCTCTCTCTTTCTCCTTCTCTCCTGCTCTCTTTCTCCTCTCCCTCTCTCTCTCTTTCTCCTTCTCTCTCTCTCTTTCTCTCACTCTTTCTCCTTTCACTCTCGCTCACTCTCTTTCACTCTGAAGCTCGTGATTTTTATCTCTTGCATTACATTAAACTGCATTTTACTCCTAATATACTTGGAAACATAATGGCAAGAATCAGCATCTAAAAACAGAATAAAAGGTGTGCTGTGAAAGACATTGGAACAAACTGCTGTGATTAAACCTGTTTATTCTACAGTATAGTACCATATTTGCCACAGGACTATGCGCAGTGTCTTTCAATGAGAGTCTGCAAATTGGAGAAAGTGGAGATGTAAAGTGTTTAATTCTTTATACCACATCAATTTGCCAAAGAATTATTTATACTTTTGTTTAATGTTGTGGAAAATCCAGAAAACCAGTGAGATTCTGTTATCATTTGAGTTATAATTTAGTTTATTTTAGTTTAGTTAAGTTATAGTATCATGCGGCTGACAAGTTGCCACAATAAAAATGGTAACATTTCTGTAACATTTCAATAACATTTCAATATGGTGGCTTGGTGATTAAGGTTCTGGGTTACTGATTGGAAGGTCAGGGGTTCAAGCCCCAGCACTGCCAAGCTGCCACTGTTGGGCCCTTGAGCAAGGCCCTTAACCCTCTCTGCTTCAGGGGTGCTGTATCATGGCTGATCCTGCACTTGCTGACATACTATGTGAAGAAAAGAATTTCATTGTGCTGTAATATATACAGGTGCTGGTCATAAAATTAGAATATCATCAAAAAGTTAATTTATTTCAGTAATTCCATTCAAAAAGTGAAACTAGTATAATGTATACATTCATTACACACAGACTGATATATTTCAAGTGTTCATTCCTTTGAATTTTGATGATTATAACTGACAACTAATGAAAACCCCAAAATCAGTATCTCAGAAAATTGGAATATTACTTAAGACCAATACAAAAAAAAAGATTTTTAGAAATGTTGGCCAACTGAAAAATATGAACATGAAAAGTATGAGCATGTACAGCACTTAATACTTAGTTGGGGCTCCTTTTGCCTGAATTACTGCAGCAATGCGGCGTGGCATGGAGTCGATTGGTCTGTGGCACTGCTCAGGTGTTATGACAGCCCAGGTTGCTCTGATAGTGGCCTTCAGCTCTTCTGCATTGTTGAGTCTGGCGTATCGCATCTTCCTCTTCACAATACCCCATAGAATTTCTATAGGGTTAAGGTCAGGCAAGTTTGCTGGCCAATTAAGAACAGGGATACCATGGTCCTTAAACCAGGTACTGGTAGCTTTGGCACTGTGTGCAGGTGCCAAGTCCTGTTGGAAAATGAAATCTGCATCTCCATAAAGTTGGTCAGCAGCAGGAAGCATGAAGTGTTCTAAAACATCCTGGTAGACGGCTGCGTTGACCTTGGACCTCAGAAAACACAGTGGACCAACACCAGCAGATGACATGGCACCCCAAACCATCACTGACTGTGGAAACTTTACACTGGACTTCAAGCAACGTGGATTCTTTGCCTCTCCTCTCTTCCTCCAGGCTCTGGGACCTTGATTTCCAAAGGAAATGCAAAATTTACCTTCATCAGAGAACATAACTTTGGACCACTCAGCTGAAGTCCAGTCCTTTTTGTCTTTAGCCCAGGCGAGACGCTTCTGACGCTGTGTCTTGTTCAAGAGTGGCTTGACACAAGGAATGTGACAGCTGAAACCCATGTCTTGCATACGTCAGTGCGTGGTGATTCTTGAAGCAATGACTCAAGCTGCAGTCCACTCTTTGTGAATCTCCCCACATTTTTGAATGGGTTTTGTTTCACAATCCTCTCCAGGGTGCGGTTATCCCTATTGCTTGTACACTTTTTTCTACCACATCTTTTCATTCCTTTCGCCTCTCTATTAATGTGCTTGGACACAGAGCTCTGTGAACAGCCAGCCTCTTTAGCAATGACTTTTGTGTTCTTGCCCTCCTTGTGCAAGGTGTCAATGGTCGTCTTTTGGACAGCTGTCAAGTCAACAGTCTTCCCCATGATTGTGTAGCCTACAGAACTAGACTGAGAGACCATTTAAAGGCCTTTGCAGGTGTTTTGAGTTAATTAGCTGATTAGAGTGTGGCACCAGGTGTCTTCAATATTGAACCTTTTCACAATATTCTAATTTTCTGAGATACTGATTTTGGGGTTTTCATTAGTTGTCAGTTATAATCATCAAAATTAAAAGGAATTAACACTTGAAATAGATCAGTATGTGTGAAATGAATTTATACATTATACTAGTTTCACTTTTTGAATGGAATTACTGAAATAAATAAACTTTTTGTTGATATTCTAATTTTATGTCCAGCACCTGTATATGATCAATTAAGACTCAATAGCTTGCAGTTTCATTGCTGTTATGTACAGTTAATTATTTTGTTATTATATTATTTGGTTATTATATTTTTCAGCCTAACAGCCTGTTCAGTTGAATACAATGATAAGGAGGTCTGTGATTAGATTTTTTATTTATTTTATTTTTTTACACCCACTGGTGTCTCTGGTTACAAAAAACAGAACCCGTAATCTATTTTTAAACAAGGTAAAGGACACAGATGTAGTGCAGCCCGGAAGATCACAGTGATGTACAATATCTCTTGTGGTTGTTTCATTCTTTGGTCATAAACAATGTAATAAGTGATATACTGTCTACACTATGTAAGATAATAGACTGAATGATGTTTGTGTGTGTGTATTTGTGTGCGTGTGTCTGTGTCGAAATGTAGAGGAAGGTTCCTGAGTTTAACTCAATGTTCAGTAATCTCCCACACTACCCAAGTTTCACACTCCGCTTGCATACTGCTAATCCCGTTCCTGCTTTCATTGACCGCCGCTGGAGAGGACATGCTGAGCAGAAAAGAGAGACACTGCAAACACTAGCAGGGTACACACACACACACACACAACACACACAACACACACACAACACACACACACACACAATTTTCTGTACCTGCATCCTAAAAGGAAATGTACAGTACACACCCACACATACTGTACCTGTCTCTTTCCAGTGAAAACATCTTTACTCTGTGATCAGAGAGGAACACACAGTTTCAGATTTCATACTCTACATAACACTCTCAACTATTCCTCACACGCTCTGTATATGTGTGTGATGTGGTGAACACCTTCTGCAGCAGCTTGTATGTGTGTTCTTGTGCCAGGGTGCTGCCCGGTGTTCAGCTGTACAAACCCAAACCTGAGGACATCTCTGGAGCAGACCGCTGGAAGTATTTTAAACGGTAACCTTATATAACATATACACTCCGTACACTCATATACAAATGTGTGTGTGTGTGTGATTGTCCCTCAATGCAATTACCACACTGTTCTTCATGTGGTATTGTGTGGGAAATAGGAATGCACACATGAAATATCCTATCCGGAACTCTGAGTATTGATTAATATTCATCTGATATTATGGGTGTCACGGTGGCTTAGTGGTTAGTATATTTGCATCACGCCTTTGGGGCTGGGGGTTTGATTCGTACCTCTGCCCTGCGTGTGCTGAGTTTGCATGTTCTCCCCGTGCTCTGGGGGTTTCCTCAAGGTACTCACTGTTTTATTAAAAAAAACATGGATCCACCAAAGTCTTCTCTTCACAACGCATGTTTGTGAAAGTGTATCATGGCACGAACAAAGGAGATTTCTGAGGACCTCAGTTGTTGATGCTCATCAGGCATCAAGGCATCAAGGTTACAAAACCATCTATAAAGAGTTTGGACTTCACCAATCCACAGTCATTGTGTACAAATGGGGGAAATTCAAGACCGCTGTTACTCTCCTCAGGAGTGATGGACCAACAAAGATCTGTGTGTCTTCTAAGCCAGCGGTCCCCAACCTTTTCTGCACCACGGACCGGTTTAATATCAGGCGATATTTTCACGGACCGGCCTTTAAGGTGTTGCGGATAAATACAACAAAATAAAATAATACGACCGGCATAAAAACTGGGTATTTTAAAAATATATAATAATAAACGTGAGTCCAAACAGGATTCACAGGTAACATCACGCCAAAATCATAACCTGAGTAACATCTGCCCCCTAATGCTTAACGTATCACGTGACCGAGACAAGCGTATTGACATGCGTCTAGAGTGAGTCGTAGACGGATGTAACGGAGAGTTTTATTTTTAGAGAGTTTTATTTTTCAAAATAAAACATCGTTCAGACTCAGATAATAAATGAAACGTAAATAATGTAAGTTATTTATTCTTTCTGTGCGGCCCGGTACCAAATGACCCACGGACAGGTACCGGTCCACAGCCCGGGGGTTGGGGACCCCTGTTCTAAGCAACTAAAGGCCTCGCACATTGGCTAATTTTTAATGATCATAAGTCCACCATCAGGAGAACACTGAATAACAATGTTGTGCATGACAGGGATGGAAGGAGAAAACTACTGCTCTCCAAAAAGAACATTGCTGCCCATCTGCAGTTTGCTAAAGATCATGTGGACGAGCCAGAAGGTTATTGGAAAAATGTTTTGTGGACAGATGAAAACAAAATAGAACTTTTTGGTTAAATAAGAGGTGTTATGTTTGGAGAAAGGAAAATATGACATTCCTACATAAGAAACTTATCCCATCTGTGAAACATGGTGGTGGTAGTAACATGGTTTGGGTCTGTTTTGCCGCATCTGGTCCTGGACGACTTGCTATCATTGATGGAACAATGAATTTTGAATTATACCAGTGTATACTAAAGGAAAATGGCAGGACATCTATCCATGGTATGAATCTGATGGTTCACATACTTTTGCCACTCACAGATATGTAATATTAAATAATTTTCCTCAATAAATAAGTGACCAAGTATAATATTTTGTTTAACTGGGTTCAGATTTTTCTGTTAGAAGCATGCATATTAAACCTTCCTTTTTATTTCCTGTCTTTCTTCCTTCAGTCCACTCATCCCCTTTGCTCAACAGATCCCACCTGATGTTATTTTTGCATTATCCAGGTAAGTCACATGACACTTATCACAACAGCTCCAGTATACTGTGTGTGTGTGTGTGTGTGTGTGTGTGTGTGTGTGTGTGTGTGTGTTCCAGACATGTTTTCTTTAGTGCAGAAATTAAGCGTCAATCAAACAGCGTGCAACAGAAAAGAAGCTAAACAAAAATATTCATCACACCTATATTGTATATACGGTATAGTTTCTGTGATTGTGACTGCATTCATTTGTTATATGGACTGATCTGTGTATTTTATCGCAGAGGTGACTCCCACAGTGCCCAGCAGGAAGACTCTGAGTGGATGGAAAGCTCTTTCCAGCGCACAGTGGGGGTTCAGACAGACTATCGCGACAGCGAGACTCAGACTGATCCTTACAGCCCTGAATATATATTACGTCCAGGAGCAGGGATTCCAGAAATCCTCACTCTGGTACCATTTTCTTGGGGTATGCAAATATAAAGACATACATTTGTTTACAAAAGTTTGGGCACCCCCTGGTCATATTTTGTTGTTTTTTCAAGTGAAAAGAATTAAACACAACTGGTGCAAAAAAAATAAAAATGCACAGTTGCTTTATGTTTGAAGATCTTAAAAAACAAAGAAAAAAATATTAATTGTGGCATATGAAACAGTTTAGACACCCTGCTCAGTCAGTACTTAGTTATACCCCCATTAGCTGACCTCACAGCATGCAAAAGCTTTTTGTAGATAGCTAGAAGTCTTTCTGTTCTTGTTTAATGAATTTTCATCCACTTTTCCTTGCAGAATATTTCTAGTTATAAAATATTGGGCTGTCTTGCATGCACAGAAGGCCAGGGGTACACTCACACACAAATGTCTTACACTGGACTGTAACCCTTTTTACAATCTGTACGTTTTAGACCCTTGTGCTATTGCAACCTCACAAATGAAATTACTTTTGGCTTTTTAGTCACATTTTAAGGAAAAAGAGCAGAGCTTAACTTTTAGTAGTATAATATAATAGTATAATACTAGTATAACTAGTAGTATAATATAGCAGTACAATGAACAGAAACATTTCTCTGAAATTATATGAATATTGTAGATCTAGACATTATGAACCATTGCACCTTTAAAGCTCCAGGATGTAAGATTTTGGCTTTTGACTATGCTAGAGCACCAGCTAAAACATAATCTCTTTCTGAAAGGCTTCTGCTTCTCTCTGATCCATCAATGTGGTACTCTATCTGGTTTAAATAGATTTTAAGGGAAGATGCTTGTCACTTATGAGGGAGTGTTAAGTTCAATTTGTGTGACTTAACAGAACAGAATTAAACGCCAATCCAGAAGGTTCATCAAAACCATACTATTGGAAGGTTAGTCCACGTAAGAGACTTTACTGATGAAATTCTAATTCATTGCACCTGTGGGGCAAAATATCCAGGTGCTAGAGAATGAGTTTACAGAGGTTGGGCTGCATTTCTGAGACCTGAAAATAATCAAAGGAATTGTATGTACAGGTCATGGGCTTCCTGCTGGCCTGGATGAGGTGGAGATGATCGAAAGAGCGAGGAAAAAGAGGGCCTGGGAGGCCACACTACCACCTCTGAATGATCTCACTCAGCTGGACAAGAGGAATAGGATGATGGATGAGATGGAGAGGAAGGAGTGGGCTTTCAGAGAGCAGGAAATCGAGAAGTGAGAAACCATTCTCTTACCACAGCCCTCTGTGCTACTTTTCCAGGCTCTCACCTGTGGTTTCTTTCTCATGCTGCATAAGCAATTTCACTCATACATTAACTTAAATTCAAAAGTCAATATTTACACTGGGAACGTTTCCATAGTTCGCCACATTTCCAAGATGGTTTTTCGGTAGCGTCTAGACCACCATCTCTAAGACAAGTACTTGCTTTTAAACCCAATATATAATCTAAAACACTTATATGGTGTTATATAAATCAGAACATGGCAAGCATTCAATTAAACACCTCATTAGAGTCTAGTATGTTGCTAATAGTCCAATATTGCTCCATAAACACAGTGTAGGTAATTACAGTAATCCAGATGTGATGTTACAAGAGCATAGATTCCAGTCCCCAAATCTTTCAGGGGAAGAAACTTTTAATTCCGCGTTCAGGAATGGCTTGAGGAACATGACAATTAGGCAGGTGGTATTAAGGTTATGGTTAATTGTTGGATATGTTTGTCTTTGTGTGCTGCAGGCTACAAGAGGATCGTTTGGCTCTTCTTATGCAGTTTTTACAGGAGAGAAAATCACAGCAGGACAAGGTCACAGTGCAGAAGCTGGATAAGTATTTTTCCCAGCAGCAGAGAGATAAAGAAGAAAGACTTCAGAAAATACGCAAAAACTATGCACTCTGTAAGACCATACACACTTACATATCTATTAAAGGAAATTCCACATTATGTCAATATCATTCCACTGACCATTTTCCCCAAAGAAGGTCAAAGCTTAAGTGAAGAAAATAAACAGTTACATTAGTTTGTTCAGCAATTACATGCAATTATCAGCTAGAAACAAGTAAAAGAAAAATCATTCAATCATGTTTGTAAGTCTATGTGTAACTTCTAATTCGTAACTTCTAATTCAATTTCATACTTATGCATTTACTATTTTGAATTTCCATTTGACTTGTTTCATTTTAATGGCTCTTTATCAAAAAGGAAACTGGGAAAGACAGAGTAGATTGGGGTATGTATATTCTATAAGAGACGAGTGGGCTGGAGCTTGTTTCCAAACAAATGTACATTTATGTATTTCCAAAATACATAAATGATGAAGTATATTCATCATTTATGATGACAATTTCATGAATCGAACACAAATTCATTTGTGTGTAATTCCATGCACTCAAACCTGCAACTCTGATAAGTCATATGTCATCTTTAAAAATCACTCATTTTATTTGATGTAAAATCTGAATATGTTACAATGAAAGGCCACATGACCCTCTGTCTCTACACACACTGTCTTACCAAGACCAAGCAAGTGACACACTTTACAGGTTTATATTAGTTCAACGTTTCATCTATAATTCTAAAATTGCCATAATTCAGTTTCTTTTTTTTTTTTTACGGTTTTATTAAACCAAATCACATACTGAACAAAGTTTACCTCAACAAAAGAAATAAAAGTAGGCTACATGTAGCTCACTGTCCACAAACTGAAGTAGTGTAATTAGTGCTGAAAATAATTACATGCATTTATATTAAAATTTTATGTAAATCTAATACACCTTTGTATTGTGTTGTTAATATTTATATTGTTCTGTCTCACAGCTTTGCGGAAACTTATGGCAAATAAGAAGACTATTGAAGGGAAGTTGATTAAACGGGACATTATCAATGAGCATGTGGATTACAGCTCTCAGATGTACGCTCCACTCTCCCGCCATGGAGTCTTCCCTGATCGAAACTCACAACAAGACGTCATCAAGAGCCACTTCCTCGACACCTACCAAGGTCTCTAGTGTTTCAGTGATTGATTCCACCTAATACCTAATGCTCAGTGCTAGTGCTAGTGTATTCTTTTACAAATGTGTTCACATTTTACAGTACAGGGTGTATTATTGTATAGCCGGGGTCATCAACTGATGAACCAAGCAAATTATTTCACCAGACCAAATCAAGCACAGGGAAAAATACTGTAGCAGAGCTGATAAATGTTTTTTTTTTTTTTTTTTTTAAACCTTTCCATAGTTCAGCGAGTTCAGATTTCAAAGCATGAACTAGCTCAGCTTATGAAGAGTACAGAATTGTTAAAGACTATTTGGCAGCACTTACCAAAGGAGGATTTTAAGGTCGATTATGTCTGATGTCAAATCGACGTATTACTGAAAGCCCTATGAAACCAATAAGCACACTTAAAATCAGTGAATCAGAAGTAATCACAGGTATATCAGTACAGCACACTTCTGGAAATGCTCTGTTTGTGTAAGTTTGTTCAGTTTTGAAGAACTTTTCCTTTATGTTATTTTCTAGTGTAAAGTAGCCACATTCATCACTCATCTATAAACCCATGCCTGGCTAGTGGTGCAATCACCATAGCAACACAAGCATTCATTGTCCATTGAATGTTACAAAACAGGGGGCAGCATGTGTATCAAAAGCCAAAACAATCCACAGGTCATACACTGAGTATCCAATATTCAAAAACCAAGGGCACATCCAATCAGTGTGCAAATCATAAAAGTAATCGTCAAACACTTGGGGTGTAAAAATGAATTGTGATACGATGCATCCCGATGCAAAAAAAGTGACTATGTGCATCGTGGAAATGTGCGATTCACATTGTATAAATCGTCTGAGAATCCCTGAGACAGAAACAAGACATTGTGTGAGCTTCACACGTGAGGGTGTTTCCCACAGAATGAAGCTCACACAAAGTTGAGTTCCCTTTGAAAGACACATTGTGTTTTTCTGGTGTTTTGCCCACTCAGTCACTGTTTAATGGTACATCTCATACCATAAATTCATACCTGACCAGCTGCTGTTCTCTGGTTGAGGTTCACTTTTTCTCCCCATGGCAGTGGGTGACATAACAAACATGATATTTTTTTCTGAACAGATTGATATGTCATTTATTTATTTATTTAGCAACACTCAATAAACCAGTTTCAATCCATACAAATTCCCTATACAACCAAACGAGCTAAAAGGTAGAAGGCAATATGTTGTTGCAATTAACATGCTGGAAGACAAAAACAAACGTGTCCATTAGCATTCATGTGGTGAGTTAAATGCATTAGTTTGCATAATTCAGTTTAATTAATTAAATCTGTTCTATAAAAGTTTATTACCTGTAATATTTGGGACTATATCATTAAAAAGATGTTACTCCAAGCATATCTTCAAATGGGCGACTGTGGCTCAGGTGGTAGAGCAGGTTGTCCACTAATCATAGGGTTGGCGATTCGATTCCACAAAACAAAGTGTCCTTGGGCAAGACACTGAACCTCAAGTAGCTCCCAGTGGCAAGCTAGTACCTTGCATGGCAGCTCTGCTACCATTGGTGTGTGATATGTGTGTGTGAATGGGTGAATGAGAACCAGTGTAAAGTGCTTTGGATAAAATCGTTATATAAGTGCAAACCATTTACCATATAAGTGCAGACCATTTATCTCCTGGTGTATATGTGTGTGTAAAAGGTCTGTTGGAGCTGGAGGAAGATCTTCCAAGATCGGTCTTGGAGCCACAAATAAAAGTCCCAAGGCCGAAAAAAAACAAAGGATTCATCAGTCGCTCCGATCGCAGAGAAATTGAGTTGATGAAGACTCACCAGGTAAGAAAACCCTTAATCATGTCTTTTTATTGGGTGAGAATAGAGGAACAGCAAGCTTTTCCCATGGAACTGACTTTCTGTTGGTCATATTCTCATTCAGTGTGAATAACTCATGTGCTCTCAGTGCTCTGAGATGATTAAGATTGCAGAACAACTTTTTTTTTTTTTTTACATTTTTTATTTTAATTTTAAAATAGTACGAAGAGTGTTCATTAAACATTCTCTAATAGCCTAAGGTGGAAGATACTTGAGTAATTATATACACGTATATACTGAGTGTTATTGAAATCGAATGTTTATACTCCTAATTACAACGAAATGAACCCTACTTTTTCTCATATTTTTATTTAGAACTTCGAAGTGCTTGTTAAAAATTTTGAATGTCTCTTTTTTTCTCATCTGTGTCTCATCTTCTTCATGAGTGACAGTATGCTATATGACAATTGAATGGGTTCAGTTCCACATGCAGTAATTTCAGTTTAGAGCATCCAATCAGGTTGATCAAATATTAAGAATCTTTCTTCATCTGCGGTGACCTTCTCATGCTACACAATGTAGTCAGCACTATAGCCGTCTGTATAATTTTGATGATACACTGATCAGCCATAACATTAAAATCACATGCCTAATATTGTGTAGTTCCCCCTTGTGCTGCCAAAACAGCTCTGACCCATCAAGGCATGGACTCCACAAGACCTCTAAAGGTGTTCTGTGGTATATGGCACGAAGATTTTAGCAGCGGATCCTTGTTGCAAGGTGGGTCCTCTATGGATAGGACTTGTTTGTCCAGCACATCCCACAGATTGGATTGAGATCTTGGGAATTTGGAGGCCAAATCTTGAACTCCTTGTTATGTTCCTCAAACCATTCCTCAACAATTTTTGCAGTGTGGCCGGGCTCATTATCCATTAGGGAATAATGCCACTGCCATTAGGGAATAATGTTGCCATGAAGAGGTGTATTTGGTCTGTTTAGGTAGGGGGTATGTGTCAAAGTTACATCCACATGAACGCCAGGACCCAAGTTTTCCCAGCAGAACATTGCCCAGAGCATCATACTTCCTCTGCCAGCTTGGCTTCTTCCCATAGTGCATCCTGGTGTCATCTCTTCCCCATGTAAGCGACACACACACGCGTGCGTCCATTCCATTGCTCCATGGTCCTGTTATGATGCTCACATGTTTATTGTAGGTGCTTTTGGCAGTGGACAGGGGTCAGCATGGGTGCTCTGACCGGTCTGTGGCTACACAGCCCCATACACAGCAAGCTGCAATGCACTGTGTGTTCTGACACCATTCTATCACAGCCCGCATGAACTTTTTCAGCATTTTGTGCCACAGTAGCTCTTCTGTGGGATTGGACCAGGCGGGCTAGCCTTTGTTCCCCACACACCCCAGTGAGCCTTGGGCACCCATAACCCTATCGCCAGTTCGCCAGTTGTACTTCCTTGGACCATTTTTGGTAGGTACTCACAACTGCATACTAGGAACACCCACAAGACCTGTCATTTTGGAGATGCTCTGACCCAGTCGTCTAGCCATCACAATTTGACCCTTGTCAAAGTTGCTCAGATCCTTAGGTTTGCCCACTTTTTCATGTTTCTAACACATCAACTTTGAGAACTGACTGTTCACTTACTCCTAATATATCTCACCCCTTGACAGATACCATTATAACAAGATTATCAATGTTATTCATTTCACTTGTCAGTGGTTTCATTATTATGGCTGATCAGTGCACATCCCAGTGCGCTACAGTGGTGAAATTGAGGATGAGTGCTCCTGGCCCAACCTCAGTAAGACTTTTCAATATGTCAGAGTAAGCAAAGACTCATATAAAATGCAGCATTACCTTTGCCTCCTTAGTAGCCATGAACACCATCTAATTTGAAAGAAACATGCTGAGGTACATTTGGCTAATTTGGTAATAATTATGAAATATATTGACCAATTTTCTTTGCTAATGCCAGGTTAGACTAGCCTCAATTGCAGTAGCTAACATAAATGGCTAGGCAGAGTAAATCAAATTAATTACTAATTACTGGTGGTAATTAGCTATATTGTATATTTTATGTTTGATTAATTCTTTAACAAACTAGCATTAGTCATGCATATAACCAGTAAACTTACAGAGATTGATTGATGTTTTAATGCAAAATTTATATTCTAACAGCAAAGTAATTTGATTTTGATTTGAAAAAAAAAATGGTATTTACTTACTTTAAAGAGTAAAAAAAATTACTTTTTGCTTTTTGATACTTAAGTACATTTAAATGTGGGAATCTTTAAAACTTTTTCTCCAGTAATTTTATTTATTTATTTATTTTTGCTGTATACATTTGATATTATGCTTTCAGTATAATTTCTCAGTATTTTGTCCACCCGTGCTACAAGCTAAGATAATATCAGCATTGCATACAGGTGCTATGCTGTTTTCTTAAACTGCACAGATGGTCTATTTGAGCATATAGAGTGCAGACAGTAATTCAGTACATCTGCTGCAGGCACTGAAAGACAAGAAGGTCCAGGTGGAAAAGAAACCTCTACGCTTCCTATATAGGATTGAGAAACCAGTCCCTCGTCCCCCAACGCCTGTGGTGGATGTGCCTCCTGAGGTAATACGCTCACAATTCTATCTGAGAAAAAGCACTTTAACCTTACAGCATCTCGATGTTCTTGGCAATTTGAAAACTGCTGTCTGTAAAAACAAAACTTGTTTTTACAAGACTGACTACATAGTTCCCATGGCATATCCCACACTAAATAAAAGCCTAGTCCGTGAAGCATTTTCAATACAATATACTGTACGGTTTACAATAATGTCGTAAACCATTATTCAAGTTGTTATCCCCATAAATAATGTCATCTGACATCTAATGACAATTTTAATTTAGAAAAAAGGGGTTCTAAAGATGAAACATAAAGAAATAAAAAACTAAATATCATTGTACATGTTTAAAAAAGTGTCATTTTTTAATTGCTTGTTTGTAAAATAAATATGTATTGAGGGGTGTGCAAATATTTTTACAGCTAATGGGGTTCCTGACTGCAAAGAGATTTAAAAAATATATAGCTTTTTATATAATATTATTACAGGCAGCATGACACTATGTGGAAAGTTTTACACATTTTGCAGGGTGACGAGGAAAAGGAGCTTGCTGTCATTTTCCTACAGAAGCTGCTCAGAGGAAGATCCATCCAGAACCAGGTACACAGAGAAGAGTACATTAAAGAAATATTTGTCTACACTATGTGCTACATTTTCATTGACCTTTATAAGTCATGAATTATCAACTCCGGACATGATCAAATGGACAAACATCCAGCTTTTATTTCCTACAATGTATGTTCTGTATGTGTGCATGTATGTGAATGTGATGACTGGGTCTCTCTCAGCAACTGTTTGTCAAGTCTTCATCTGTGCAGCTGTGCACTGATGTAGTATCTGGTGTGTTCCAGATGTTGGAAGGCATAGACAAGCAACTGGAGCTGATCCAGGAGCTGCGCACCACACACACCCTGCAGCGGGAGGAGCAACAACTGCAGATAGCAGAGAAACAGGTCACACTGGCCCTGCAAAAACAGAGAGAGATTCATGAGAGCAGGGTAAGCAGATAAAGGGCCTGTTCATTCACGACTTTCACTTTGAGCCATGCTGTGTGATGTACGTGACTGCAGCAAAGAAAAGGACACATGCTGATTAACTTAACTGACCTCTGCTCCAGTTCCTTTTGTTGAAAAACATTCCTGCTCTCAATTCTTTGCAAGGATATTAATGTGAAAGAAAACAAAAAATATTTTAATAAAAGCAACAGCTGAATGAAAAATACGAATATTCCACTAGAGACAGGTTGAAATAAAAAATAAAAAGCAGATAAGAAAAATCTCTATTTTATTTTCAAAATGTTATATTTACATGAATATAATAACTGAAATGCAAAAGCTTTTTTTAACCATGCTTATAGTGTAAAGGATGTGTGCATACAGTTCCTCCACTAATATTGGCACCCTTTTTAAATATGTGGAACATTGTCTTTATTGTTTAACCTTTTGATCTTTTGTTCAAAAAAATTCACAAAAATCTCTGCTTTCATGTATATCAAACAATTGCAAATAAAACACAGGTTTAAGAAACAAAAAATGTTTGTAAAATATAGGTGTGCAACAATTATTGGCAGCGTTTTAATCAATATTTTGTGCTACCTCCCTTTGCCAAGATAACAGCTCTGAGTCTTCTCCTATAATGCCTGATGAGATTGGAGAATGCATGGCAAGGGATCTGAAACCATTCCTCCATACAGAATCTCTCCAGATACTTAAAATTTCAGGTTCCACACTGGTGGACTCTCCTCTTCAGTTCCCCCCCACAGTTTTTCTATTGGGTTCAAGTCAGGAGACTGGGATGGCCATGACAGGACCTTGATTTTGTTGTCAATAAACCATTTTTGTGTTGATTGTGATGTATGTTTTGGATCATTGTCCTGCTCGAAGATCCAACCACGGCTCATATTAGTTTTCTGGAAGAGGCAGTCAGGTTTTAACTTCTGTTAATATTTGACAGAGTCCATGATACCATGTATCCTAACAAATTCTCCAGGACCTCTGGCAGAAAAACAGCCCCAAAACATTAAAGATCCACCACCATATTTAACCGTGGGCATGAGGTACATTTCCATATGGTTACCTCTCTGTGTATTTGTTTATGCCAAAAAGCTCTGACCATAGATCCCGATCTCATTTGAAGTTCCAGTAGTGTCTGGCAAACAGAAGACGCTTGAGTTTGCTTTTGGAAACCCTTCCAAACAATTTGTGGTGATGTAGGTAACTGTGGATTGTAGTTTTGGAGACTATCTGACCCCAAGGCGCAACTAACTTCTGCAATTCTCCAGCTGTGATCCTTGGACAATTTTTGTGTTGAGACAATATGGAAGTGGTAGCTCAGTGATTAGGACGTTGGACTTCTGATTGGAAGGTCGGGAGCACTGCTGGGGCCTTGAATAAAGTCCTTAACCCTCATCTGCTCAGTTGTATAAAAAAAATTCGATAATTGTAACTCACTCTGGATAAGGGTGTCTGCCGAATGCCGTAAAAGTCTACACGTCCAATTCCAGGTTGATTCATAACATTTCCAGTTGAATGGAACGTCTTAATGTTAATTGCCCTGATGGTGGAAATGGGCATTTTCAATGCTTGTCTTATTTTCTATACTTTATTCCACTTCCCATTATGTGAAGCTCAACAACCTTTTGCCGCACATCACAGCTATATTCCTGGGTCTTACACATTGTTATGAATGACTACGGGAATTTGGCCTACATGTTATCTCATATTTATACACCTGTGAAATGTCATAGTTGAATTCCCTGCTCCCAGTCACCCAGGTGTACTAGAAAAATTTTAAATATCAACAGGAATATACTTCAAATATATTTTTCTCATATAAATTCATAGGGGTGCCAGTAATTGTTGCACACCTACATTTAACAAAGTTTATATATATATATATATATATATATATATAAACATGTGTTGTGTTTGCAATTGTTTCATATCCATGAGAGCATTTTGCAAAAATTTTTAACATTTTAATATTTTTTTTAAAAGATCACTAAGTTAAAAAAAAAATAAAGACAATTTCCACAGGCTTCTTTGCTCATATTTACCAAGGGTGTCACAATTAGTGGAGGGCACTGTATGTATTGTTTGATTTAAGGAATTTTGCTTTAAACGTGGTAATAAATAACGTTGCTGTTACTATCCCTTTTCCTTGGCTTTATCCATGTCTTAAGTAAGGAATAAAACATGACAAGGTCTCCTGTCATAGGACAATAATCAGTGACATCGCCCCTTACCACCCAGAAGATGATTATTTTTCAATAAAAGCATGTCAAAGAGTGTTTTATTCCCCATTATTCACCCACAGCAATTTCCCAACAATTACAATTTAAAATTTTTGTTGAACGACATTTAGCACGTTTGGGGGACATGGTGGCATAATAGTTAACATGTTCCCTGGGATAGGCTCCAGACTCTCCTGCAAACCTGTGAGACCCATATTATGTGCCCTTATGTGCATCCCATAAGCGTTATGGAAAATGGATGGCTGAATGCACTTTCGGTTTAGAGCAGCCATAAATGTATCCTCCTCTCAAAGCTTAAGCTTCTCTCTCATAAGAGAAAAAAGACAAAATGAGAAAGAAATGCAGCTTGTCATGTTCCTGAGCAACCACATGGCACAGCATCTTGTGGTTTAAAACTTACTGATTGTTACAAAGCTTTGACAATCGAGCCTTCTTCCATAAATGTTACATCTGCACCGTATATACAATTATACATTTTTCTTTGTTAAATAAACACATTTTTAAAAATTCATTTATTATTAAACTTTATGTGGTGTACAAGTCCTTCTGCTGTACAAGTCCTTGTGAATAAGCTGTTATAGAAGTGATAACATTATCATTATCAATATTATTAAACTGTCAGAGATGATATTATAGAAAATTAATCACCCTTCTGGCTATTTGGATTTTAGAATCCAATACTGCTGAATTATAATAATCTTTGATATATTTTTTTGTGTATCTGATTTGCAGTAAATGCCTTTTTTTTTTGCTTCTTCCCCCCACATACCCCCCATTCTCTCTCTCAGATGTCTCAGATACAGAGCTCTGTAGACGGCCTTTCAGGGGAGGTGATTGGCGACATGCTGGACTTCCTGTCGAAGGAGCTGGTTCGCCTGCAGGAGGAAAGAAGGATCCATGCTTTCATGTTGCTGGCAGAAAGAGACCGCCGCCTTCGTGAGGCTGAAGAGAGTGGGCGAAGGCAGGTGGAAGAGCGGAGACGGAGAGAGGAGGACGAGATCTTTAGACAGGTGAACACACATCCTCTCCGTAATCATACTTCTGCACTTAGTCATCTTCATTTAACTACTCACAAAGGTGTCAAATATTCATCATGTTAATTTATGTATCTTACATTGGACATAAAAAAGTCTACACACACCTGTTAAAATGTGCAGGGTTTTGTGATGTAAAATAAAATTAAACCAAGATAAATTATGTCTGATCTATTTCCACCTTTAATGTGATATAGCAACCAACAAAATTCAAGTGAAAACTAATAAAAATGTTATTGGAAAAAAAAACAACCTTACAATAACCTGGCTACATACATGTGCACATTAGTGGTGAGGCCAGAAATTTTAAAGTGAGTGGACCTTGGTAAAATAGGGTGGACCTCAAAGCCTACTCTCAAATTACATCATTTACAATATATGTTAAAAATAATTTGACAATTAAGATTAGTTAAATGTGATTTATTGTTAGCTGACAGTTTCATGAATACAACAAAATCCATTAATAAATGAAATAAAAAATGAAGAGAACAATAACAATAACAGAACAATAAATGAAGATAACTAATTTGGGTGTATTGGGGAAAATCTTTGTGGCAGCAGCGGACTAACATCTAACATCAGACATGTTGCTGAGAGAGAGAGAGAGAGAGAGAGAGAGAGAGATTATTATTGTAATCATTTGAAGTATCATGCATAATAAGTTAGGCATGCTGCATACTACGTCATACAGGTAAACATGAATACACAGAGCCAACACATACTTGAGAACATCTCAAAAAAAAAAAAACACCAGCAGCATGCACTGAAGATCCCAAAACTGACTTTTAAAATGACACAAACTAACTCAATATATTTATAGCAAATTTCTAACACAAATAAACACAAATAATGAAATAAAATCTATTTACTTACCAATTTGATTATTTTTGGAGTCCAAACAAATCATCTTAAAGAACAAGACGTAGAGAACTGAAGGGAACAAACCCTCCAAAACAAACAACTGAATAAAGCTTCAGTAAAACCCTGGAAAAGGAACACAAAAGTAAAATTCAGCAATTGGGTGATGTCAGTTGGTCACTAACTCAATGTGGTTATTACAAGCAAGGGATATGCAACCAAATATTAGACTATCTTGCTTTTAGACTATCTTGCTCACCTTTAAATTGGGTAGTTTGCCACCAAAGGTACTATGTTTTATGTTGCTTCTCACATCTAGATATCAGGAAATGTAAGCTGAAATGTTGATCTATTGTCTTATATCCATCTTTTCATCTCAAACACAAATGTCTTCAATGTATAGCGAAAAACAATAGAATTGACCTTGCTGTTCCAGTACATTCAGAGGGGACTGTACACTTGAAAAGTCATTCTTTCTTATTCTTTTTCTTCATATGCCCTAGCCTTTTTAATCAGCCTGTTAATTTTCTCTGGTAGATTCTAGACAGACAGACAGATAGACAGACAGACAGATAGATAAAGGTGTTTGTGTGTGTGTGTGTGTGTGTGTGTGTGTGTGTGTGTGTGTGTGTGTGTGTTTGGTGCATTGATTCTGTTAGACTTAGGCTTAGGCTGTGTTTGAGAGAGAGACAGAGAGAGAGAGAGAGAGAGAGAGAGAGAGAAAGAGAGAGAGAGAGAGAGAGAGACATACAGACAGAGGTTGTACACCCTACCAGTTAACTTAAACAGCTGACTGGGGATCTGAAAATGAAGCTATTTGATGCCTACAAAACAAAAGAAGGCTATAAAAAAGATATCAAAGTGCTTCCAGCTCACAATATTCACTGTTCAAAATGTTATTAAGAAATGGCAGTTAAAGTTAAACTGTGTGGTCTGAAAGCCCAAGAAAACAGATATAAGTGCCAGTATGCTGGGCAGAAAGGAAATGCATAACCCCCTGCAGGAAGATTGTTCAGACCCAGAAATGGTGGTGAACTGTTCTAATATGAAAGCAAACATGATCTGCATGGTCATCAAAAGGAAACTTTAAATGTAAGAGTCAACATCTGATGTATGCAAAACAATATCTAGATAAGCCGAAGCATTTTGGAAACAAGTGCTACAGATAAATAAAATAAACATGGAATTCTTCGGATATTATAAGCAAAGGTATATTTGATGACGAGAACACCTTGCCAACTGTTAAGCATGGAGGTGGATCAATTATGCTTTGCAGTTGTGTGGCACTGTTGACACAGGAAACACTGCACTGGTAGATGAAACAAGGGATTCCAGTTAATATCAACAAATTCTGTAAGCAAATGTGGCACAGTCAATCAAGAAACTGAATCTGGAAAGAGACTGGCTTCTACTATAAGACAATGATCCAAAACATGTCTCAAAATCCATCATGAACTACTGTAGGAAATACTGACCCTTTATGGCCCTCATAGTATTCTCACCTGAACATCCTTAAAAATCTGTTAGTACAATACATCTTAATCATGCAGTGCATGCAAGACGGCCCAAGAATCTCAGAACTAGAAATATTCTGCAAGGAACAGTGGCTGAAAATTCATTAAACAAGAATAGAAAGACTCCTAGCTTGCTACAAACTGTGATATCTGCCAAAGGGTGTTACTAAGTACTTAGTAGTTTGTCCAAACCTATGTGACACAATTACATTTTTGCTCCTATTTTTCAAGTTAATGAAATCTAAGTTAACTATACATTGCCCTTTACCATAAAGTGGTGTTGTAGTTTTGTTTGCAAATCCGCAGTGTTTACCCTTTTCCATTAAAAAAAATAATAAAAATTTAGAATTTCTATATCCAGCTGTAAGTATGATGTCTATATAGTTATTGTACTGTGTGCTCTCAGGTGATGAAGGTGCACCAGGCCACTGTGGATCTATACTTGGAGGATGTGATCGTGGACAACATCAATCAAACGGCCGAGGCTCAGGCCAGAGAAGAGATCCACCACATGGCAGAGAAGCTCAACAACATTACTTATGCCATGGAAGAAATGTAAGCAACAGAACAATCACCATACTGCTTCCTCAATCCTAAGCTTCAGGTCAAGGATTGCTACATGTACCTCAAGAGTTTAACCTGTAGAGACGGGCAAAGAGAGCAGTGTTGTTATTGAGTTTCAGACAGGCTCTTCATGAATGATATATATTGAATATATCTTGTGGAGATACCATTAGCCTGGATGTTGTTTGTGAAGATGTTATTTAGTTCTAGAACGGCCTTCAGAGCCACAGGAACCCATTATGTTTCATATCCATGGGTGTGCTGAGGGTCATAGTGAGGCAGTGCAGTATGAGTAGAAGAGTGGCTACTAGGAATAAAGTGCTCATTATACTTGGGCAACCTGGGGCAATAAGTGGTTTAGACAGTCTGAAAGAAAATTATTGATACTAGAGAATGTATTAAAATGTATTTACAAACACTCAATTCTGGATTCATATTACACATGTCTTTATTTCTGAACATTTGCTGTTTAAGAGAACTGGAACAGGAAGGACAAAAACACAGAGAGTTTTAGGGCAACCACTTTGTTTTTATGTGAAAAAATTAGGTCATACACAGGCATGTGATTAAGGCCACAGATACTGTGTTGTAATTCTGTGACATGGAAGGTATGAAACATTTCAGGTTTTTGTAGGGGTAAAGACACATATTTTACAATTAGGACCAACAAAAGAAAAAGATTTTTCTAAAAACAATTTACATTCCAGGTTCTGAATATTCAAATGCTCCACTGTTTAGTCACATGTGAGCATTTCAAGTCTCATGTCAGTTTAAAATGTTTTATACTTTATTTTCAATGTGCTTTTAATATTAAGTTTTGGTTATACTTGCAACTCAGTTTCCCTTAACCAACATAATAAAGAAATGTTTCATAAATACTGTACTTTTTTCATGCTGTTCGTCCTATTTTTTTTATGTGTGTGCAGGAGGAACAACATGCAGTCAGAGGAGATTGTAGCTCAACTTGTCTATGGATTCCTCATTCCTGACATACACAAGGTCACTGCCCGTGAAAGAGGTGTGTTTTTCCTTCCAGAGCAAGAGACTTGTCTGTTATTATTTGAGCGCAACTTGAAAGTAAAGCAGGCACAGACTGAACTATAGAGGATTATGTTCATACAAGCAGAGCTTCTGATACAGTACGACCATTAGAAACAAATAATCCAACGAAAGATGTTTATTGCATTTTCACCTCTGTGTGTTACTCAAAACACAAGGAATTCTAAAAGATTTCTAAAAAAAATGTTGGGGCATAGTGTAAATTTGCAGTTGGAAATAAGGTAAGCTGAGACTGAACCACCAGCATTCTGGGAAATGAAGTGTAAATGTAGAAAATAGTCTTATCTTTGAAACTGTTGGTGAAAGAGTTCGGACGTGTAAAGCTGAGGACAAATGCACATTTTTTAGTTAAAGCAGTTTACATGATAATTCTAGAGCCTTTAATTCTGCATTTAATATGTGTAAATAATTACTAAATGATCTAATTTCAAATTTTGTCATCCCTTTGTGCATCTTGGTTACACTTTTGATACCTAAATATGATCTACTGGGACAGTTACTGCTACCTGAGCTTTAGACTACTCAAAATGTAACAAAATCCAACTTTTTAAACATCGATCTCTCTAATCAATCACATCTATTAGTGAGGCTTTAAATGGAGAGCCGGAGTTCCCCAACAGAGACTTTTTATTTCAGCAGCTGAGTGTGTTGTGTTGGTGACCTGAATGCTATAAGCTCAAATCGAAGGACTTGTAGAGAATCCCAAACGTGTGTCTGACCTCCTACAGATCAAAACTTATGTGTAGCCATACTTTAACAGCTATCGGTCACAATAATTTTGAAGTGTTTGTACAAATTGGAGTTTGTACAATCACAAAATCACAAAAGGTAACAATTTATGTTCCTTTTAAACAAAACGGCCTGCTGTTTAAATGTCAAGCATTCCCAGCCATGAATTGTGCTGTCAGGCAAATTAGTACTTCCAACAAATTACAGAAATTCACAGGGTATTCTGTGAGATGGATAATTGCAGTGGCCTTACCACTGAAGTGAGTCACAATTTCGATTCTAATTGTGTAGGTCTGCAAGGTTTCTATATCTTAGCATTCTGTTTCCATGGAAAATGTCATATTTGGTCCAATTACAATCTAATCAGTTTCAGCGGAGTAATTAACTCACTAAACCTGGGTGTTTCATACAGTTCCACTTCAGAGATTTGAAATCTATTGTCTGCACAATGACCAAAAAAAATCAACTTGTAATGTATCTTTTATCATAGGCTTACCAGCTTTTCCAATTATACACAGGGTTTAGATGAAATGTTTTTGTATGTTATATTTAAATAAAAATCTTTATTTTTTTAATCTGCTATATTATAGTTAGCAGCATTCGACAAACCTGATGGAGTTCAGATCAGCTTACTATCATCCCAGATCCCAGCTAGATGAATTTATACAGTACAATCAATGGAAAAAATATTTGCCTTAAAGACAATAGTAGAACACAAAACATAGTAACCCTGAACACATGAGTGCACAAAGTGCAATAGTGTATAAGACAAAAACAAGTGGAGTACAATACACATGGAATTATGGGTAAACTGTACAGTACCTATTAAAAGCAGTGTAAACTAGACAGTAAACTTGATTGTGCAAGCTTAGAAGATTTATTTATTCATTCATTTTCCTTTCACTTTTCCTGGTGGGGGATAAGAAGGTCAGTCCATACTTGTCTATCCCCAGCCTCAAGATTCAACTCCTTCTGGGGGATCCCCAGATGTTCCCAAGAAAACTATGACACATAATCTCACTAGCAGATCCTGGGTCTGATTCAGCTCTGTAAGGGGTCATTGCTATTAGGTGCCCAAACCACCTCAAGTGGCTCCTCTCAATTAGCAGTAGTAGTGCCTCTACTCTGAGGTTCTTCAGATTTGTCAAGCTCCTTACCCTATCATAGAGAGTAAGCCCAGCAATCCTGCTGAGGAGCCTCATATACATATGACTTTATTCTTTTGGTCACTACCTACAGCAATGGTCACCAACCCTGTTCCTGGAGGTCTATCTTCCTGAAGACTTTAGCTCCAACCATAATCATGTCCACCTGATAATCTAATGATTGCCTAAAGACATTTTTGACAGGTGTGTTGGTTGGAGAGGAAACCTGCAGGAAAGTAGAACTCAAAGAAGATGATTGGTGACCACTGACCTACGGCATGTGACCATAGGTGAGGATAGGGACATAGACTGACCAATAAACAGAAATCTTTGTCTGCAAACCTGCTTCACCACCACAGTATTACAGCAACTGTAATGCTGTAATTGACCTGATCCGTTTACTGCTCTGTTTTTCCATCACTCAAGAATAAGAACCTACTAAACGAACTAAACTGCTCTACCAAAATCTGCAGAAAGCATCCCACACTTTTCCCGAAGGGAACCATGGCCTCTGTCTTGGAGATGCTCATTTTCATCTCACCCACTTCACTCTCAACAGCTAAATATTCGAGTGCATGCCAGAGGCCCACTTCGAATGGTGGGGGTTAAAGCCTGTGACGATCCACTGTATAAATAGCATAGATAATATAGATCATAATGAGTAATAAAAATCCACAGATTTGGTGGTAGTGCTGCAAGGGAGGTATACAGGGAGTTACTCTATGAATAAATTGCCCTGAACATCCTCCGCAGAGATCAGCCTAGATATTGTCTGTACTTTTTCTCTATAATTTTTTTTTCATAACCACCCCCTCTTTAATTTTCAGTGAGGCAGAGTCAAAGGAGGCACTTGAATGCAGCACGTACCCTCATCCATGACAACTCCACAAGCCCTCGGCCCCTCTCTCCCCCAACCAGAGCCTCCATTTCAGTGCTCTCTCAGATAGTCGACCAGGTGGAGGAGGCTTCACACAACAGCAATCACTATCAGGAAAATGAACACACTGATTAGGGAATATTGGTAAGAACTACAATATATGGCTTAAAATTTATGCACGCCAGACCATCACACCCATATTTGCTTTTTGAACTTTCCATTCTAGATTTAGTCCTCCTTTTCTATTATTATAACCTCCACTCTTCTGGGAAGGCTTTTAACTGGATATACAAGAGCATTAGTGAGGTCAGGCACTGATATTTGGCGAGGTGGTCTGGGGCGCAGTCAGCATATCAATTCATCCCAATAGTGTTCAGTGGGGTTGCTCGAGTTCTTCCATGCCAAATTTGGCAATCCATGTCTTCATGGAGCTGGATTAGTGCACAGGGGCATCTTCATACTAGAGCAGGTTTGGACTAGTTCCGGTGAAGAGAAATTATAATGCTAAAGCATACAAAGACATTCTAAATAATTGTGTGCTTCCAACTTGGGGCAAGAACCACATATGGGTGTGTTATTCAGGTGTCCACAAAATGTTTTCCATATAGTGTATGATTTCAGTTGAATATCATTATTTTCATAATGATCTGAAGTTTGTGTTAGTGTGAATAAAATTTTTGTATTTTATTATCATTGTGCTGTGCCTATTGATCAAATTGCTTTCTCTTAATACACAAGTGACTTGTGGATAAACATGATATATACAAACATATATGCTTGAATGAGAGTGAATACAAAACCAGAATCAATCACCAAATAAATCAGTTTATAGAGTAATGTGTGTGGAAATTGTTTCATATTCAGTGGTATGTATCATTTTGGTTTGCTTAAAGACAAAAAACTGTCAAATGTACCCCAACAAACCTATAGAAATCTTCATATGGTGAAAAAGACTTGTATACTTGCATAAACCAGTTCTATTATGCTTTTTGGTAGCTTTTGGCCTCACTGATCCCACACCTGGTGCCTCAAGTCTGACCTCTTGAATAAAAATGTGAGAATTATGGATTGAATTTCAGAATGTGCTTCATTAATGTACATGAAAACTAAACAAAAGACCAGTAATGATCAGAGTTCAGCAGAGTGCCTAAAAAAACATACTTCCATTTGATAAAGGACTGGTGAAGATTTGTACATTAGATTACACTTAGATATTATTTATATCAAAAACACAACGTACAACCAGATTTACGCACAGCCACTGATTTAGTTACAGGGAAAATAAACATTAGTAAATGTCATACAGCTGTAATTTTAATTAGCCAGCTGGCTAGTTCCACCTGCTGTCACGGGGCAACACAGTTATGTTGACAATGTTGATTATTCAGGTTTATGGTCAGTGAGCTAGACATCAGCATTACCAGTATCTGAGGTCATATTTTATGTCAGCAACAGCATGGTTTATCACAGTTTATGGTAAATTTGCATGGAGTAAGATTAAGCACAGTCTATACATACAGTTAGTGGGCTATATTTTTTATATTGATACTGCATTCTAGTAAGAATGCTGGTTTGTGTATTAACAAATCAGCATATGGGCACAGATTAAAACCTTTTGGCCATTCATTAATATGCTTTAAAACAATTGTAAGCACTACAAAAATAAATATGACCACAGCGAACACTATATGTGCTCTTCTGGTAGTGTCCAGATATCGAGAAATTGGTTGTGTTAATCGTCCTCTGCCATTCTTCATTGTCAGGATCTTATCACAAGTTAGAGTATAATTTGGTGGTCATCCTTGCAGTGACAGTGATGTGCTTATTACCATAGCAACACTGGGATTGATAAAAAAAAAAATCTGACACAATGTGCAGAGCAACAGATGGGCTACAGTCAGTAATTGTACACCTGTATGCTAAGCTTTTTATCCTGGTTAAGGCCATGGTGGATTTGGATCTGGGAAGACTGTGTATGAGGCAGGAATACCCTGGATACAGCGAAGGTTGGTCACAATATTGAATAAGGGGTGCTTTACAAAATCTGCTATCTACAGTGGACACCCTGTGTATATATATAGTGGGGGAAATAAGTATTGGACGTGTCAAAATCTTTTTCAGTAAATATATTTCCAATGAGGCTATTCCCTTGAAATTTTCACCAGACATCAGTGTTAACTCAAGAAATCCAGAAATATAAAGAATTCACAACATAAAAGTCCATAAATAACATTATGTGTAATCAAGTAGAATGACACAGGAAAATAGTATTGAACACGCTAAGTATAAAACGATCCAAAGCATACAGCAAAGGAAACTCAGAGAAAGTGGTATCAGAGAAACAAATCAAGGTGTTAGAATGGCCGAGTCAATCATTTGACTCGAATCCAATTGAACAAGATTTAAAGACAATATGTTTAGAAGAATAGGCCAAAATCACACCTGAATACTGCGGCTGATTCATTTTTTCATACAGGAAACGTCTTGAAGCTGTCATTACAAACAAAGGCTTCTCCACTAAGTATTAAATACATTTCAGTTATCGTGTTCAATACTTTTTTCCTGTGTCATTCCTCTTTATTACACATAACTTTATTTATGGACTTTAATGTTGGGAATTCTTTATATTTCTGGATTTCTTGAGTTAATACTGATGTCTGGTCAAAATCTCATGTGAGTAACCTCATAGGAAATATATTTACTGAAAAAAATGTTGACGCAATCAATACTTATTTCCCCCACTGTATGTTATACTGCAAGTTTAAAAGGGTGGTATATAGACTTTTTAAATCTACTGTAGATAGTAGATTCTTTTATATTAAAAAGGTGGGGGGTGAACTACCCCTGTACAATAACCTGGTTGCACAAGTGCACAAACCCTCTTATAATGAGGCATGGGGATGTGCTCAGAATTAACCTGTCAAACTCATGTTCATAAGTAATCATCATGAACCTGTCATCAATGAAGTGATTCTAATTAACCCAAATGAAGATCAGCTGTTTCTGTAGGATTTTTTTGAACCTCGTCTTTGTTTCATGCAACTGCTGAAGCCATAGTTCACAAACAGCTTATAAAGCATGTATAAGACAGGGCTTGTCAAAAGGTATCAGTCAGGACGGGGATATACAAGAATTCCCAAAACATTATTGTAATTTGTATGTAATATATTGGAACAGAGTGAAGGCCATCATCAACAAGTGGAGAAAATGGGGCGCCACAATGACATTATTAAAAATGTCTGAGTTACAGGCTAGATGGAAGCCTTGTCTTATGTACCACTTATCCTACACAGAGTCACAGGGAGACTGGAGCCTATGCCAGGGGACTTGGGGCACAAGACAGGAGACACCACCCGATCCTAGGGCACAATCACACACACACACACACACACTACAGACATGCGTGCAATGCATGTCTAATAATGGGGGAAGGAACCCTCAGCACAGAAAGAACATGTAAACTCCATGCACACACAGCATTTAATCAAATATGATCAATATAATTAAACCCACAATCCTGGAGGTACAAGGCAAACATGCTAACCACTAAGCCAATCTGTATTATGTGTATACTATGTATGATTTTAAAGTACTTTACTGTAAATATGTTTTATGGTCATTTACTGTAAATCCATGTTAACAGTAAATTATTGCAAAATCCACAGAAATGTTTTAGTCCTGTGAATTGCTTGTTACTATAGAAACAATAACATATGCATTAACATAATCCCTTGGTTTGAATTATACCCGGGACTGCTGTCAGAGCTACTGGATTTTTCAGCAGAAGTGGCCACTGAGTGCAGTGAGTGCAATGATTGGACTATTCCAGAATTTTACTGTGTAGCTGCAGAAATGAATCAGGAGAAAGTAATAACTCGTCACGTGTAGTGTACAGACAGAGTAAAAATGAAGTGAAGCAGCGTTACTGAAAAAGGAGAAAGCGGGAGGAAAGCAAAAAGTTTTTTTAAGCAAAGCATGTGAAGTGTTTTAATTAAAAGATTTTGCCTTTGGCATGAAGGCAAGTTGTAGTTGCAAGTTGTAATTTGCGGCGCTGACGTCTCTAGATTTACAGATTATTCTAACATTACAGATTATTCTAGTTTTACAGATTATTCTAACATTACAGATTATTAGAGTTTTACAGATTATTATAGCTTTACAACCAAAGAACAGCGAGGCTGGGACAGGCAGCAGCGTTCATTCTCTCTCTCTCTCTCTCTCTCTCTCTCTCTCTCTCTCTCTCTCTCTCTCTCTCTCTCTCTCTGAAGCTAAACTTAATTGTGAGTTTAATGTTACATGATGATAGTGGGCCATTCAGATGTGGATTCATGTTCAGTGCTACTTCAAATAAATATGTTTAAATATTACAATGTTTATAATTACAATACATTATAATTTAGAAAAAAAATAATGTTTTAATAAGCTGTTGTCCTACTGTACCATACAGTGACTTACTGTTTGCTCTTGGTTAGTGGTCATAGTGAAATTGCCTTATTTATTAATATAAGCCTAATATCAAGATTAATTGAATAATATTAATATTACAAAATAAAATGCATTATTATTATTATCATTATTATTATCATTATTATTATTATTATTATTATTATTATTATTATTATTATTATTATTATTATAGTAGTAGTAGTAGTAAAAGTAGTAGTCGTAGTGGTCTATTTTCTGATGTTAGTGTTAAAATATAAAGTTTAGGTCCTGATTGAGGACTTGTACAGCTGTCCTACACTGCACCCAGATGTTGCCCCCTGACTAGTTAACATGCTGTCTTTATTGTTTTATATTCTTTGTCACACTGTTCTTCTGTTTGCCTAGTTTACAAATATGGCTTGATATCTGTTCAGTGCTACTTCAAATAAATATGTTTAAATAGTTTCTCGATTGTGTTATGTTTATCTGATAGTAACTGGTGTTAAAAGTGTGTTATGACGTGGTGTATTAGGGGCCAGGAGTCAGAAAGCTCAGGGCCACTTTTTGGTCCCAGTTCAGCCCTTATTATTGCTATTAATGCTGAATAACGTATGCTGAAAATTTAAATATCGATGAAATGAGGGCCCCATTCCTATATTTTGCCTAGAGCCCCCAAATCACTAAATCCTCCCCACGCGACTCACTCACTCCTCCGCTGCTATAGGCTACCTAATGATAAGTCCGTATCCAGGAAGTGCCACTTCCGTGCTCCGCTCCTCTTCAGCCCGGGTGTATCGCGTGCGTTGGACCTTGAAAGCGCCGTTTGCTCCAGAAGAACCGACAGAGGACACGCAGCACAAACCGTGAAATGTGCACGCTTTTAAATCGTTCCTCGACTTTGACCAGAACAAGCGCGTGAAAAACGTGACGTCCGAGCATGGGATATTACAGGAACCGCGCGTGCATGACGTGACATGACATGGTTATGATTATGACATGGTGAGTCGTATTTATATAACACTTCTTACTTCTTACACACAGTTCTCAGAGATAAATAACTTTAGGGTAACATCAAGATTAAAGGTGAAACATCAAATAAAGGTGAATTTAGGAGTCGCAAAGACTGTCCTACAAGCACGAGGTGTTTGGAAACCTGTCCGTATCTGCCAGTTATTCCAGAGATTATTCCAGACAAACTTGAGCTGAGCAGACCTTCCAGATCTGAAATGCTTACCAGGGTTGTGTTCTGTACTCTATGTCCACCATATAGCCTAGAGAATGAACTTCTAGGGAAGGTTCAAGGTCATTTAGTGATTTAATTTTTTTTTTATTTTTATAAACAACTAGTAGCACTTTGAAACCAATCCTAAAGCTGACTTGAAACCAGTCTAAGGATCTGAGAGCAGAAGAAATGTGTTCATGTGTTTTTGTTTGTGTTAGTATTCTGATGGACTTTTTGTGAAGTGGCCATTACAGCCAACTTTATAAGATCAAGGTGTTGTGTGAAAGCCTCTCATGCGGAGTGTCCACACTTACAGTGGGGTCCAAAAGTCTGAGACCATGTTGAAAGGTTTTTTCTTCTTCTTCATTTGAAATTGGAAATAAACAGAAACGTTTAGGATTTTGAACTATTTCCAAGAAAGAAAGAACCTTTTTTTCATATCATGGATATTTCACTCTCAAGATTCTGCTCTATTTCGAGGTCCCTGTTTAAAGGTAAGTGCTAATGATCGTGTTAACTGCATAGTACAAAAGGTCAAGCTTCCTTTCGGTTTGAGTCTTATCCATTCCTTTAACGCACGTGCTCAGATGACACTCCAATGGATTTGATACAACATGAATGATCAGGTTTTGCAAACAATTGGACTCTGTGCCAGCTGAAATACGCTGCCATTATAGCAAAAGAGTGATGAAACAAATACAAAAAATTATGAAAATCATGTAAACATTTCTAATTTCAGGTTGCTGATGATAATATAATAAAATTTTGACTAGTGGTCTTAGATTTTTGGACCCACTGTGACCCACTTTAGGAAAATATAAGATGTAAATCACGTCCAAATCACATGAGACCCTTATTGTAATTTAACATAAAGTATTATATTTTTGTGCCAGATATTATTCCAGACTCCAGTCAACATCGTAGCATTTTTATAAAACCTATTTATAAGATACATTTTCTTTTTACTTCTGAAATCAGATGTATCGTGCAACAGTACTAAACAGTGTACATTTTGTAGTAAGTATCAAGATTAATGCTATATTCTGGTCATCAATATTAATCAGTGTTTCAGCTGATTGTTAAACAAAAGCACAAGATCTTTTTTGTTGTTTGTAATTTCAGGTATAATGTTTTATACAGTTCTACTCAGGGACAATCCATTCTTTTTTAATAACAAGCGAATTTAAGAAAACCTTTAAAGAATCTGGATTTAGCTGAATTTGCTATTTTTGAGATGTAAAAGGCTAACTTTGTTGTCACATTAATATTACTGCTGAAGCTGAGGCCTGTGTCAATTATAACGGCATGATTTTTAGTGGATTGTGGCTTTCCATGCATTAGATCTGAGCCTGACATTAACCTTAAATCTTTAATCTTTTGAGCTATACCTTCTTTTTCGTCCTTGGTGAGATGAAGAACATTTCGACGCATCCTTTTATCAGTGTGCTCAAAGCATTTACGTAGTGCATCTGTAGGACTGTAGTCATTTGGTGAGCGTGTTGATGTTGTAGATGTGGATGTTGTCTGAATGGATTTGAGACGCAGTTTTGTTTTCCTGCAGAATACGGTCTCGGACTGAGCCTTGAGAAGTATTTCCTGTTGAGTTTAAATGTAAACTGTGAGTTGGAAAAGGTTCAGGTTTAATTTTGAGGCATTATTCTGTAAGTGAAGTGATGACTAAAACAGGATGTGACAATGTTGGAGTGGTGTAATAAAGCCCGAAATGAAGCAGACTTGCTGTTTGAAATGAAGCAGACTTGCTGTTTCCACCGCAAAGTTGATTATTTTCTTGTAACACCACATCTTGAAGTGTTTTATACCTTTTATACCACACCATTTGCTAATGATTACAGTTTCTATTTGTTAAAGAATAAAACTATCCATTTCTAGATACATTTCTACATTTAATGTTGTAAAACAAATGATTTCCTGTCATCGGTTACATTATAGCAGCTACAGTCAGTCACTCCCTCAGTTTCTCTTGAAGTTAATAAATAAAATAAAAAAAAATAAAAAATAAAAACATGCAGCTATTTACTGAGAAACAAACCTCTGATTGCAACAACCACTGACACTGGAGACTCCTTCCAAAAATTGCTAAATAAACATCTACTTACAGAAAGCTTCACCACATGAGCGTAAATATGGTTTTGTTAAATAAAGAGATGTTTTTAATTTGTTTATTAGTATATGGAGCATCTGCCATACAAGTTTGGTAAATTGTAAATGTGCACTTATATAGCGCTTTTATCCAAAGCGCTTTACACTGTGTCTCATTCACACACACCAATGGTAGCAGAGCTGCCATGCAAGGCACTAGCTTGCCATCTGGAGCAACCTGGGGTTCAGTGTCTTGCCCAAGGACACTTCGGCATGTGGCCAGGCAGGGAATGAAACCACCAACCCTACGATTAGTGGACAACCCGCTCTACCAACTGCGCCACAGCCGCCTAGTTTAAGCGAATCACCTGTTACGGTAAAAATGATAATGTATTCAAGCGAGGACATTACCATTAACTTGTGATTTTACTTTGCAGCTGAAACTACTATCAGAGCTGCTGTTATTGAAAATGAATCAACACCTTACCCTCTGAGCTATCAGATTTGAAAAGTGAGAACAGTGATGTGGTAAAAAAATGCAATGAAAACAGGTTGAGGTATTTTCCCTTTTTTTTTTTTGGTCTGATGAGTTACTGTTGTTTGTTTAAAAAAAAAAAAAAAGCTTCAAACTGACAAAGACATTTGACTATGGCTAGGAAAAGAGCTGTGATTAAAGTGTGACTTCTTAGACCAGACTCAACAGCTTCCATAGTTAGTGTTGGGTATGTATGTATGTAAATAAGTAGTATAAATAGTACATATGTCTCACACGCATACTATGCACCACCAGAAGTCCCATTTTTGGTGTGCTTCTCTTTCTTAGATGTTTGTGTAACCCGGTAATTCTCTTTTAATTTACACATGTACTGTTTTACATATGTAATGTATGAGTCAACTCCACAGCTGGTACAAAAATAAATGTTCAAACAGTTAAACTAAAGGTGCAGGGTTAGAAAACACTGATCTGGGTCAAGATACTGACTTCTGTGCTCTGTAACATACTTGCACCCACACTGCAGTGCATGTTAACCTTGTTAAATGCGTTAAGGCACGTCAGCTCATGTAAATACACATGTCAGGAACATATTTTAACTGCAGTCCAGTCTTAGGCTTTCTCATGGTCCTCGTCTGTACCCCTGCAAGTGGCCTAGTCTGGGTACTGGCTTATGTAGCAATGCTGACAAATTACTCATGTTTTATGGCTCAATTTGTGAATAGAAGCCTGGTGCAATAGAGTAAATGGGTACCAGCATTTTCCTGAAGGTTTTGTGGTTTCCATTCATTATCAGGAGGCCCTTCTGTGTTTCTATGCCTTCGCTGAAATGATTAAAAAAAGTAGTCTCAGATCTGTCAGGAGGTCTACCATATTATGTAAGGAATAACACAAGACCATACTGTTATACGATATAGTACACGTCAGGGTGGTGTGAAACGGACCAATTATTTCTGTGTAGCACGGCCTGAAGTGTGTTATTTTACGTATACCACAACAATTTTGAATAATTAATAAAAAACATATTGCACATTTTAAGTTTATATTTATTTTTAATGTTATGGAACATCCATGAAATAAGTGAGTTCCTGTTACTGCTTACATCTGTGGAGAATATGTGGAGATTAGATTATGTGGAGCGTCTCTGTGTATGAGCTGTTAATATAGAAGCAAAACATATTAGATTGAGTGCATCAATATAAACTTATTGTTCATGTTCACGTATTGTTCGAAGATACTGTCCGATCCCTGTGGGTTATATCAATTTAATCCACACCTTCGGAACAATGAGATTCGAGGATTTAACCACGCTGTGGTATAAATAGAATTATATCTTAAATTCCAAATACTAGTGACTGAGGAATGCACGAAAGAGTTCTACGGCCATGTGTTTATCGAGTGCCCCATGAATTATAAGTGAGTTTTGAATGAACAGGTTTCCTGTTATTTTCTCAGCACCGGGAAGTGTGCCAAATTCCTTCTCTGTAGTAATTGGAGCAAAGTGTAGGAAGAGGCGGGAACATTCCAGCCCACTAATGAGATTTTATCAATTCTAAAATGCAGATCTTAAAAAGGGAAAGTATTCATTAAATATTCAATCAGCATAAATAATTTGTGAAACATAGCGTATTCAATTCTCTAAATAGAAAATTTGTAAAATAAAAATTTGTTTGTGAATACTGTGGTTAATAAGTGTGTGTGTGTGTGTGTGTGTGATAGAGAGAGTGACTGTGTGTAGCATGAAGGTGTACTTCTGCTTGTATGTAGTGTAGTGTATGGGAGAGATGAACATCAGATTAGGGATGTGACTGTGAGGAAATTCTCCCACCGGTTAATCAACGTGTGACAACACCAGTAATACCAGTATTACCAGTGTTTTCACACATCGATTAACACACACAGACACGCACACACTATTCCGAACTACAAACTACAAAACAGTACTATGACAAACTCGCTTATATTTAACATAGAACTTTTGAATCCAAATCTTCCGCCATCGTCTTATGAGTCAGCTCGCCTCACTCTCGTCATGTGCTAAATGAAATGTGACTGCTGATCTGTGCTGCGTCATTGCCTCAGTCAGTTCATGCTGAATTGAGCAGACACGTTCAGTTTTTAACTGTAGAGTCCGTTCTATAACCGAACTAAATTATTTTTATTACTATAAAAAGGCTAAATGACGGTGGGCGCGGTGCCGGGATGTACAAGTGACATAACCGGTGTGCGGCCCCAACAGAATTGGGAACACCGTCTATCACCGTCAACAAGCCTACATCACAATAATTGAAAATTATTATTATCCAATAATTGGAAGTGTCTGACAAAACAATGTTTCTATCAACTAGTGATGGAAATTACAGCTCTTCTTCAGTGTGCCAGATCATTCGGTTTAGCTCAATCAAGCATTTTTGGTCGCAACAATCACAAAAAACTCTGCAAAATCCTGTATGGACTGATTTACATAATTATTAAATCATCATGTCAGTAGATAAAGTTTTTATACTAAATTGCCTCTAGGTGTGAATGAGTGTGTAAACTGTGTATCTACATGGTGCCTACAGTAATGATGAACTGGAGTCCCATTCAGAGTTTATTCCCACTTCATGTCCAATATTCCCGAGACTCTGAATCCACTGCCAGCCTGACCAGGGAAAAAGTGGTTACTGAAGGCAAATGAATGAATGAACTGGAATATTTTGCCTCTTATGTCTGTGTTTCATTAAAAAGCTTCATTTATCCTGATAACTGCAGGCAGATCCTCCCTGTTGTACATTTACACAACTTACACAGCTCAATTGTTGAAAAGAGGTCTCCATGGAAGCATATTAATGAAATTATAAGAGAGCTGTGAGTTCACCTAAAAGAGCCGGCTCGTTCGTGAACAAAACATCCCTACTGCCAACATAGTGGATTTGAGCTTTTTTAAAACTCAGACACAAATAGAAAACTCTTTTTGTCAATGAATGGCTTTGCGTAGTTCTCCACATAAAGCTCAGGTGTGTTTGCATGAGTACGCCTAGGGTTATGGGAGGTGTTTCTTGTTAATGCACTGTGCAAGGCCGCTCTTTGTTGAACATGTGCAGCAGGTGTTGTCCCTAATTCAGTTTCCCACTGAAATCAAGAAATCATCTGGTAGGAAGAAAAGATTTGGACAAGATCTTTCACTTTTCAGAAAGTGTTACCACAGTGAAGACTTGTACGATAACTATTAAATCGACTGCGTTATTGATTTGTTTGACGAGGTATTTTATTCACATGATTTCCGTTTTTATGAATCATGGGGCTTATCTGATGTCTGGTGAAAATTTCCTGTGACCTCATAGGAAATATATTTACCGAGTAAAATATTGACCCACAATACGTATTTCCCCCACTGTATTGACGTCATGATGATATCTGATGTTGCTTTCATTATTTACGCTAAATCACTTGAAACTTTCAACGCACTTTCATGTTTAGATATAGCACTTTTCCCCATGCTTGTCGGAGGATCAAATGACAGTGCAGTTAATGGGGTTGCCAGACTGGGCTAGTTGAAAAATTCTCTGACACACCAAACCTTGTATTTATTGGAATAATCAGAATTAAATCGAATCAATGCAGCTCCATTTGAAATGCTTTTATATGTTCTTTGAAATGTGGTTGGGATGGCAATTTTGCTGAAACCCCCGTCAATGATATTAGCTCTTCTGTGTGCGCCGTGCACTTTGTGTTGGGAAACACAATTTCACTTGATAGAATAAGTCGTTTGACAGCCGTTTTTAATGTCATGCTGCCCAACTAAAATCTACGGTCACGAGCCACTGCTGATTTTTATAGTTATGTGTTTTGTTACATTACCCATACATGTGTACATTTTGTCTTTTTAGAATCTGCTCACTTGCCTCACACCTCCAGGGTTGGAATCTTGCACACACAGGGCAAAGGTTTGAATCCCATGTTGGCATGTTCTCCCCATTCTTCGGGGGTTTTCTCCGGGTATGCCGGTTTCCTCCGACCATCCAAAGATGTGCGTTGTAGGCATATTGGCATTTACAAATTGTATGTAGTGTGTGAATGTGGAGTGGATGTGATTGTGCTCTGTTATGGGTTGGCACCCTGTCCAGTGTGTCCCCTACCTTGTGTCCCATGTGCCCTTGTATAGGCTCCAGGCTCCACGCATCCCTGTGTAGGATAAGCGGTATAGAAAATGGATGGATGGATGGACCATGTGACAGATTTTTGACTAAAAATCAACTTGTGTCTTTTTCTAAACATAATCTTTACTCTTCTGTGTAGCTCACTACCTTATTATTGACCTATTACCTCTAAACAACCAAATGTTTTTGGATAAACAATACATCTTGCCAATTTTCTATCAGTAATAAAAAATACCTTCACAGAATTGACACAGAAGCCACATGTCCTTATCTGGAATTGACAGGCTCAGGGGGAGTAACAGGCACTGAGAGTCACAGGAGAGAGAGCAACGGATATTATTTAATAATAGTGTTTCAGCTTGAATACGCTCCATATGGAGATATAAAAATGTGAGTGTCACATACTGCAACTTCTAAGCAACATCTAAGAGCAGCTAGAAATGAAGGTTGTGCTGAAGGGCTACTTTGAATACTGCTTTAAATAAATACGACTCAGCCAAACTGCCCAGTTTGAATCATTTAAAATTATAATGGACATTCAAATTCATGTAGTTTTTCACTCACTTAATTTCCTGTCTCCAGCACGAGTACCTGACACCTGAAATTAGTACTGAACAGCATCTAGTGCTGATTGTTCTGGCTTTATATAGCACAACAAAAGAAACCAGTTAGGGTCCATTTACAGAACCCAGTTCTGCACTGCTATAATTTAGTGCCAGTCATTAAAGGGGCAGAGAAATAAACTCAGGAAGTTTCTCAGTGTAGATCATCAAGAAAAACATGAATTCTCTACTTTCTACCAGAAAATCCTAAAGGAGAATGTCCGGTCTTCAGTCCACAACTCAAGTGCAACTGGATTATGCAGCAAGACAATAATCCAAAGCACAGGAGTAAATTCTAGTTGAAGAAGTAAGTGAAAGACTAATCTCCAGTTATTGAAAGCGTGTGATTGCAGTTATTGCTGCTAAAGGTGGAACAACCAGATTTTGAGTTTGCGGGGGCAATTCGTTTTTCACATTGGAGATTTTTTGCTCTAAAAAAAAAAAAAAATACTGTACTGTGTTTACTCAGGTTGCCTTTGTTTTATATTGTATTTCATTTGAAGATCTAAAATGATTTAGTATGAGATAGACAGAAAAACATTCCAGTATTCTGTAATAATAATAATAATAATAATAATAATAATACATTTATATAGTGGTTTTCACATACCCAAGGTCACTGTATAATGGTACATAATTTTTCTACTGTACCATAGCCATCTAATGGATTAATTATCACAAGGAGATACATATTGAGTGACTGTTTAAATGTAGGCTGCTCAATAAACCATTACTTCTTCAGAGTAAAGTTCTATTTCCACCTCAGTACATAAAGTTGCAGAATTAGTTACACATCCAGCTAGACCGCTTTTCCAGCTTTAGATACGTTTTAGACTTATTGTTCTTAATCAGGTGAGTTGCAGAGAGAATATATTTTCACTATAAGTATAATTATATAAAGAATTCACAACATTAAAGTCCATAAATAAAGTTATGTGTAATAAAGCAGAATGAAACAGGAAAAAAGTATTGAACACGATAACTGAAATGTATTTAATACTTAGTGGAGAAGCTTTTGTTTGTAATGACAGCTTCAAGACGCTTCCTTTATGAAGAAAAGAATGGGCCGCAGTATTCAGGTGTGATTTTGGCCTATTCTTCTAGACATATTGTCTTAAATCTTGTTCAGTTGGATTTGAGTCAGGTGATTGACTCGGCCATTCTAACACCTTAATTTTTTTCTCTGAAACTCCTTTGCTGTATGCCTTGGATTGTTGTCCTGCTGGAAGGTTCACCCACGTCTCATCTTCATTAACCTGGTGGATGGCAGCAGATTCTTCTCAAGAAGCTCCTGGGAAATGGCTCCATTCATTGTTCCTTCAATTATATGAAGTCTGTCAATACCATGTGATGTAAAACAGCCCCACATCATGATGCTTCAACCTCCAAACTTCACTGTTGGTGTAGTGTTTTTATGGCGATGTGCAGAGCCATTTCTTCTCCACACATGGTGTGTAGTATAACAGCCAAAAAGTTCAATATTGCTCTCATCTGACCAGACTACACTCTCCCAGTATTTCATAGGCTTGTCCAAATGAGTTGTAGCAAACTTTAAACAAGCTTCGACATGCCTTTTCTTTAGTAATGGAGTCTTGTGGTGAGAGCGTGAGAAGTGGAGGCATTGCCTATTGTTTTCTCTGTGACGATGGCACCTGCTGCCTCCAAGTGTTGCTGGCGCGCTTTCCAAGTGGTCCTTGGCTCTTGGGCTACTCTTCTGACTCTTCTGACTTCCTGGTCAGAAAACTTGTGAGGAGCTCCTGTGCGTGGCCAGTTGATGACGGAGTGATGTTGCTTCCAATTGCGGATAATGGGCCCTATTATGCTTACTGGAGGATTCAGAAGTTTTTAAATACGTTTGTATCAGATTCCATCAATATGTTTTGCAACAATAAGGTTGTGAAGGTCTTGGGAGAACTCTTTGCTTTTACCCATCATGAGATGTTTCTTGTGTGACACCTTGTTAACGAACAGCCTTTTTTTATAGACTATCAATTTACTAACTCAGCTGATATTAATTTGTACAGATAGGGGGTATAACTACTTATGGATTTCAGCTAGTACCTTACCTTACCTTGCCTTGGAGAACTGCTTTTTCTTAGCGTGTTAAATACTTTTTTTTCCTGTATCATTCCACTTTATTACAATTAACTTTATTTATGGACTTTAATGTTTTGAATTCTTTATATTTCCAGATTTCTTGAGTTAATACAGAAAATGTCAAGTGAATAGCCTCATTGGAAATATATTGACTGAAAAAAATGTTGATGCATTCCATACTTATTTCCCCCATTGTATGTTGTCATTTAACCTCTTGAGCACAATGCAGACTAATCTTAAAAACTCATGCACTAATTTTCATGTTTCAAATACATTACAAATTTGCAGCATGACATCAGACAGACAAACTTTGTGTGACTAAACATTTTCCAATTTCTTTTGATGTTTCCCCTTTTTTGATCCAGCATGTAAAGAAATGCTTTAGAGCTTTTGTGAAGTTTGAAAGAAAAAGAAAAAAGTCAAATTACCAAGTATGACCCATCTCACTTAATATAGCATCATGTCCACTGCCAAAAAAATAATTACATTGAAGTTGTAATGCTTCAGCTGTCTCTTTCTTGCTCTCTCAACATGTACTAATTCCACTATACCAGACATTATTATCGAACAGTATTAAATGCCGAAAGCCTTGCAAGCAGCTAAATTAGGGCTTTTAAGCTTTTACATACTGCTATAACTTGACGTTCGTTCACATGCATAATTGGACTAGGGCAATTATTTTTCTAGTTCTATTAAAATGGACAGAATAAAAGTGTACAAATTTAGATTACAGTAATTTTCAGATCCCCAGAATCTACTTAATAGAGGTCAGAAATGGACAGCATATAGAGCAGCAATTCATTCAAGGTCAATGATAGTTCACTCAGTCATTCAATCTAGATGTCAATTTGGAATGTTCTGAACATTTCAATGATCACATTTAATAGTGCATTTAATTCAGTACAATTGTTCAGCACATGAAAGCTCTCATGGACAGTATGTACTGTTGTGGATAAAATCAACCTTTCTAGCCTAAGTAAAAAAAAACTTCTAAGACAGAGAGTTTAGTAGATGTCAAAAGTAATAAACTTTATTGGAAACCAACAAAGGTGACTGTCTGCAGAGAGTCCAATTTGTACATACATGAACATGTCTTTATATACTTCCCAAAAACAGTAAACATAATTCCTAGGTGTGGCATTCACCGTTTCTTTTTAGAACCGACCAATCTCCCATGCCTTAACGAATTATTCATATCTATATGATACCCCACCATTGTGGCGCATGCGCAGCCAGTTGTATGTTCTTCAAAGTTCTTACCAGAACTGGGTTCACCATCATGTCACATAATTGATCCCATAGCCTCATATTGGTACCCTTCCCTTGAACTCTTATCTCTTTTTATGTTACTGATTTGCAAACACAAGGGGGGCCCATTTCAGAAACCCAACTCTGGAATGTGTCTAATTTACTGCCACAAAGTGAAGTTGCGTTTAGACAAACACAAGCTCTTAATTTACTTCTACAGAGTGAATCTGCTTTAGACATCCCCATAGCACCTAATCTACACACCTAGAAGTGAAGCTGAGTTTAGACAAACAAAGGCTCTTACTTTACCCACCTAGGAGAACACACATTTTGGAAGTGTCCTGTAGCTTTAGATTTGCCACAGAAAGCAATTAGGCCCACTGTTTAGTAAGGCACACAATTCTTCTACTCAACACTCAGAATATAACTTGACCAACCATCGTTCAATGAGTTTAGATTATGCTTCCAACTATGGATTATACAGTTATTTGAATATGCTTTAAGTAATACTTCTAAATGTAGGCTACATATTGAATACACTTCATTAACATATCCAGAAGTGAGTTATACATATTGATTACATGTCATAGCTATTTTCTTAGACATATTTTTGATATATTATCTATAGTACAAGAATATTACACAATGTTCTATTTTATTATTAATATTAAGCAAAGTATAATTTATTAATATTAAACAAAGCATTAGTTTTTCTGAAGTTTTCTAAAGTTTTAACGTTACTATAATTTAGCATTGATCTGTGTTTTGGCCCCATGCTTTATTGAGATCATGAAACAGTGTAGAAAAAAAAAACCAAAAAAACCTTGCACTGCGTTTTCAGGCACTGATTGTGTGCAGTATTGATTTTAGGAGCAGCCTTTGCAATTTATTTGGTTATTTGCTTACATCGATTTGAAGCTCAGGTCTAACTATATATCATGTAATTGTTAACGCTGTCACACATTCAGTATTATGTTTCTGATGTAGACTGATTCTAATCCTTGGCATCGTAACGAAATATTCTCACCATTAGTGAGAGAGTGATGGGGAAAATCAGATTTGTTTCTAAGTAAAGCTGCCAATTCTGACATACATTTAAGTACTCAAGTAAGAAAGTGCACAGGGTGGAGCACATTATTGATGGACAGGTGTGATGTGGCGCAACTCGCAGCTGTGTAATGGGTACCACCCTAAAATGTATTATTTTTTTCAATAACAGGACATCGAGAAGTGTTTTTATGTTCCTTGTGCCATAGCAATTTGGCAAAAGTTGCGATTTTTATTTATTAAAGAAAACCAAAATATTGTGCTTCTTATTGCTTGATAGTTACATTTAATGTTGCGGAACATCCAAAAAACAAGTTAGTTCCTGTTATCAGATATGTTATAGAAGATATGCAGTCCTTCCCTCACCAGATTCCCTTTTTCCATTTCCCTAACCCTAAGACAAAAATGCAGCTTTTACAGCTTCAGCTCTGACTGTTACAAAGTGCGGACTAAATAATGCTAGATAAACATCTCACTGAAAACTTTACTGTATCAACGATTATACACTTTTTATTCTTTTGTTTTATCTAAGTCCCGGTGTAAGTGGTTACTACAGAAACAATTACATATTCGAATGAACACATTAATATATACTGGCACTACTGTCAGTGCTGCTGTTATAGAAAGTTAATCAAAAGCATGTCCAAAACGTCAGGTCATGTGGGGTGTTCCTCGTTTGCAGTGGTTAGTACCTACCAAAAGTGGTCCATTGAAGGACAACCAGTGACCAGCGACAGGGTCATGGTCACCCAAGGCTCATTGATGCGCGTGGGGAGTGAAGGCTAGCCTGTAATAAATGTTAATACTGGCTATGATAGAAAGGTGTCAGAACACGCATTGCATCACAGCTTGCTGCGTATAAGGCTGTCCACGCTTCATGTGGACGGCTGGATGTGTGTGTGTCGCTTACCTAGGGAATAGATGTCACCAGGATGCACTATGGGAAGAAGGCAAGCTGGCAGAGGCAGTGTGATGCTCTGTGCAATATTCTGCTTGGAAACCTTGGGTCCTGGCATTCATGAGGGTGTTACTTTAACACATACCCCCCACCTAAACATTGTTGCAGACCAAGTACACCTCTTCATGGCAACGGTATTCTCTAATGGCCTCTTTCAGCAGGATAATGCTCTATATTTTGTGTTATGAAAGGAAATCATTTTGGCTTAAAGTAAATTTTAACAGGGACAAATGGATGCTTATGTTAATTTATGCAAAAACCCTGTTAGAAGCACTCTGGATGTTTTTGCCCTAAACTACATTTTGACTTCTCACAATGAGCTCTATCCTACCTCTTAATTAATACAGAGCCATCATTTCTGTCCCATTATCTCTGATTATCTCTGAATGGCCCTGTCACTGTATTTGTTTTAATTTTTTTCCTGGCTTGAAACACAATACTGGCTGTCATTGTTCCACCTTGTTTTTGTGCTGTGTTTTACTGTAAGGGTCACTGCTAATTTACAGCCTAATAATAGCAAGAACCAGGAGGAGCCGTAATGAACACGTGTGATGTGTGCTGTGGTGTAATGATCTTAGGGATCTTAGTTTTTCTTTGCCACCATCGCCACTCAGTGGCTTGCTCACTTGGGATAAATTCGCACCTTTCATATCTGTATACCGTGTTGATATTTCTGTAAAGCTATACAGAAAAAAAAGCGCTATACAAATAAAATTGAATTGAATTGAGAATACGTGTGCTGTGGTGAAATAAAATTGAATTGAATTGAGAATACGTGTGCTGTGGTGAAATAAAATTGAATTGAATTGAGAATACGTGTGCTGTGGTGAAATAAAATTGAATTGAATTGAATTGAATTAAGAATACGTGTGCTATGGTGAAATAAAATTGAATTGAATTGAATTGAATTAAGAATACGTGTGCTGTGGTGAAATAAAATTGAATTGAATTGAGAATACGTGTGCTGTGGTGAAATAAAATTGAATTGAATTGAATTGAATTAAGAATACGTGTGCTGTGGTGAAATAAAATTGAATTGAATTGAATTGAATTAAGAATACGTGTGCTGTGGTGAAATAAAATTGAATTGAATTGAATTGAGAATACGTGTGCTGTGGTGTTGCACATGTGTTAAGATGCAACAGACATTTCGGCTGGGGGTGGGTTCGGGTGATGTGGAAACATTTGTATTGGGGCGCACGGTGGCTTATTGGTTAGCACTTTCGCCTCACACTTCTGGGGTCTGGGGTTCGATTCCCGCCGGTGTGCTGCTCCGGTTTCCTCCCCCAGTCCAAGGACATGCATGGTAAGGTAAGGCTGATTGGCGTGCCTGAAAGTTTCTGTAGTGTATGAATGGGTGTGTGAGTGTGTGTGATTGTGCCCTGCGATGGACTGGCATGTCCTGGGTGGACTGATGTCCAGGGTGTACCCTGCCTTGTGCTCGATGATTCCTGAGATAGGCTTCAGGTTCCCCGTAACCCTGAAGAATGAATAAGCAGTAGAACAAGGGTGTCAAACTAATTTTCACCGAGGGCCACATTAGCATAATGGTTCCCCTGAAAGGGCCAGATGTAACTGTAAAACAGTATAAATGTAACCAAATATAATGTATAATAAATGTAACTACTCCGTAACATATTGTTAAATAACTTTCTGTATTTATTACTTATTGAAGTTAAAAATATTACATATGCATTTGCATAGCTTGTTGCTCTGTTACTATAACAATAATCCTTTAAATTTTCAGGTTAAGAAACCCACATTACTCCATTGATCAACAATCAAACTATTCAAGTAAATAAAGAAAAATATGATCAAAACACAAGTTATGACATTAACTTTGTTTAAAACATTTTTGCTATCAGAGGCGTGTGACAGTTACTGTTTTTCATTTTCTCCTTCATTAATCCAACCAAGCCCGTTTTTCCTCCACACATCACCGGCGAACCATCTGTAGTTAATCCCACCAACTTTTCCCAGGGCAATCCAGTTTTACTTACTGACTCCTCCACCGCTTCATAAATAACCCGTCCCGTTGTGGTCCCATGCATGGCAGCTACATCCAAGAGCTCCTCGGTGACAGAGAGGTCCGACTTCACGCCTCTAATAAAAATGGATAGCTGTGCAGTGTCCGTGTTGTCTGTGCTTTCATCAACATATAATGAAAAAGCTGTGTAACTGTGTGACTCTTCGGCCAGCTGTGTTGACAGGTTTCCTGCTAGCTCCTTGACTCGGTCCACGATGGTGTTTCTTGACAAACTGACATTTTGAAAATTCTGTATCTGGTCAGGACACACCTGCTCACACACCTGCACACACACCTTCAGCATGCACTGCTTCAAAAAGGCATCCTCTGAAAAAGACTTTGAAACGTAGGCGATTTCTTCAGCCACAATAAAGCTAACTTTCACTGCCGCATTGTTTTTGGTGGTGGCTTTTGTGAACACATTCTGTTGCGATCGCAGTTTGCCTTTTAATTCTTTGGCAATTTGTTGTTTTTCTTGAAGGCTAAATTTAGCATACTTGGCTCCGTGTTTGGTGTTAAAATGCCGACATAGATTGTACTCTTTGACGACCGACACCGCCTCATAACACACAAGACAAACCGGTTTTTCTCCTTGAAGCACAAACATATATTCACCTTCCCATCTTTCATGAAACAGCCTTCCATCTGCATCAATCTTTCGTTTCCGTGACATTGTGGGATAATTTGTGGATAATTCTCAGTCTGCTCAATCTCACTTGTTGCATTATTAATCACTAATGTGGACACTGCGATGTAGTGGCGGGATCCCGTCACTTCGCGGGTAACATAATCGCCATGCATCGTGGGAAATGTAGTTTATGGTCAATGCACGATTTAAAGCAACATAGACCTATTTTAAGACAACCTTTTTTTAAAGACCAATTAAGCACTAGCACTTGAATTTGACACATGTGCAGTACAAGATGCAAGGTATCATGGAGCGGAGGTATTTCTGAAACTCAGCAACTCACAACTGGCGTTCCACAGGGGTCAGTTCTGGGTCCACTCCTCTTTTCTATCTACACTACATCTCTCGGGCAGGTGATTGAGTCTCATGGCTTCTCCTATCACTACTATGCTGATGACACCCAGCTCTATTTGTCCTTCCAGCCTGACGATCCAGCCGTCTCTGCACGCATCTCTGCTTGCCTGTCGGACATCTCGGTCTGGATGAAGGAACACCATCTTAATCTTAACCTGGGAAAATCTGAGCTTCTCGTCATCCCAGCCTATCCCTCAATCAACCAGAACCTCACTGTACAGCTCAGCTCACTTACACTCATGCCAACCAGGACGGCCAGAAACCTTGGGGTGATTCTTGATGATGGCTTGACCAGATATCTCAGCAACTGCAAGGTCCTGTAGGTTCATCTTGTACAACATCAAGAAAATACGACCATTCCTCAGCAAACAGGCTACACAGATACTAGTCCAGGCTCTTGTTATCTCTAAACTGGACTACTGCAACTCACTGCTTTCAGGCCTCCCAGCCAGCTCCACCAAACCCCTTCAGATGATTCAGAATGCTGCAGCGCGCCTCGTCTTCAACCAGCCCAAGAGAACCCATGTCACACCCATCTTCATCTCCCTCCACTGGCTTCCTGTAGCTGCCCATATCAAGTTCAAGGCCTTGATGCTCACCTACTAGACCTTGTCAGGAACAGCACCCTCCTACCTCATCTCTCTCCTGAAGGCCTACGTTCCCTCTCGCAATCTGCGATCGACTAGCGACCGAGGTTTAGTAGTTCCCACTCAGCATGGCATAAGGTCCCTTTCCAGAACCTTCACGCTTACCGTTCCCCAGTGGTGGAATGCACTTCCACTCTGATTCCGGACTGCAGAATCTCTCACTATCTTCAAAAAACAGCTAAAGACCCACCTCTTCCGTGAACACCTAACCAACTCATAGAAGGGAAAAAAAAAAAAAACAACAAAAACCACAACGCGCTTACACCTCTACTCTGTGCACTTCCTGTGCTTCCTCTGGTATTCAATTAATGGATCTTGTATAGTAGCACTACTTGTATTTGTTCCCTGCTTGATATATCGCTTTGCTTATTTGTAAGTCGCTTTGGATAAAAGCGTCTGCCAAGTGAATAAATATATATGTAAATAGATGGCTGGACATTTGTCTTGTATACAATATGCTTCACAATGCATAGGATTGTTGGCAAACTGGCAACAACAATTATGCTTTTATTTACTGTCTGGAAAAAGTTATTATTTCACACTGAGAATGAGGGAAAATAAATAGTTTTATTCACTTAAGTATATATATTTTTTTCTTCAGTACAAAATTTGAACAAGATGCCATCTGTTTTCAGTGTAATTGTAAAAAAAATTCTTTCAGTATCCACAATATCTCAGAAAGGTATACTGTAATCAATATTGTTATTGTATTCTTGTATCCTAATTTCTACTCCCACCCTCACTTTTGATCACTACAGTCTCTGACTTACTTATTTTTTCTGTCCTTCTTTACATTTCCAACCCATACGGCTTATTAACCCTATGTTATTTATTACTTTAAACCATCACAGTATTACTAGTTATAAGAACAATGTGTGATGGGTGACTTGCTTATTTAAAGACTAAATTTGAACTTCACAATCGATCTAAAAAACACGTTAAACACATTAATATCACTTCAGTATAACATGGAAAAACATGGTTTATATTTACACATGCAGGCACTGTGCACTCACCTCGGCTAAAGAGACACACTGCTGCTCATTAAAGTCAGTGTCGAAAGTGTGCATCTCTTCTTCACTGTTACAGTCAGTCTAGATCACAACATTGATGTGATGCAGACACAAAAGACAAATAAAGCCTTTATTTGACACACATGCATTATAGTACAATGAAATTCTTTTCTTTGGCCCTGGAGTAGCAAGGGTTAAGGGCCTTTCGTAACAGCCAAATAGTTGTCGCTTGATGGTGCTGCGGCTTGAACCTCTGATCTTCTAATCAGTAAGCCAGAGTGTTTACCCACTGAGCCACCAGTGTCGAACCCTAGGATATCAAATCCTGTGTCGGATTCACATATTGCTTTCATGTAATATTTTAATGAGCATAAAGCCTTTCTGTGATATCTGGGCATAGCACACGGCAACATTTCCGCCTCCGCCCTGTGTCTGTGGAGCTTGCATGTTTTCCCATGGGTCCCCACTTTGTCCCCCGACTCCCCTGCCACTCCATATTGGATATGCTGTACAGAAAATTATGTATAAATATTATAAATGTATACATTATCACTGTCTACTGTATGATCACATAAATTTCATTAATCCAGTGAGATTTTCACTTCTGCACTCTGGGGCAGATGTCTACACCGCATGAATCTAGCATTAATATTGTATTTTTTGCTTGAAACCACCACCACGCCACACAAAAATGCACTTATTTTCTATTTTTAATAGTAGCTCTGCACGCTCCCTGTGTCCAGTGTAAAAAAAAAATCACTTTGATTAACACGACAGCATGTTGGCACTGCCGCCCTGTGTGCGTGGAGTTTGCATGCTCTCCTTGTGCTTCGGGGGTTTCCTCTAGTTACCCTGGTTTCATCCCGCAGTTCAAAGACATACGTTGTTGGCTGATTGGCATCTCTAAATTGTCCGTAGTGTGTGAGTGTGTGTGCGATTATGCTCTGCGATGGGTTGGCACCCCGTCCAGGGTGTGCCCCTCTTTTGAGTTCCCTGGGATAGGCTCCAGGCTCCCTGCAGCCCTGTGTAGGATAAACAGTACAGAACATTGGTGGACAGAATGTTGGATGTATGACAGTTTTAATTATTATTAAATAAATTGTATTAATATTATTCGTATTAAATATTCCATAAATCAAATTTATATGCACAAAAGTACATTATAATTAACGGTTGGTTCCGTTATCTCAGACGACCCAATGTGCGGTCATGACCCCATGGTTTTAATATCAGGCACTACATGTTCTTTAGTCCCTCATCCAACACTGGATATTTGCTTTCCTGATATGTTTCTCTCACAGAGCAAAGGATGGTGTACAGTTCACGGTGCACTGATGAGCAGCATGGGGATTCATTTTGTTTCCGTTGTATAATATTTGTATATTATAATTGAACCTGAATTTTGATGGCTATATTTATTGTAGCGCGCTTCCGTAGTCCTCAAGCTCTGGAAGCATTTACAAACTATTCAGGAAGAAAAAGCTTTGTCTGAGTGTGTGTGTGTGTGTGTGTGTGTGTGTGTGTGTGTGTGAGAAACAAATGATTTGAAGACGCTTTAATAATTGATTGCATGAGAATGACTGAAAAAGTGATTGTAGCTGTATAGTTTTACCACGTGTTAACTTGAAGTGGGGGAAGAATTGGTCATTGCTGATGATAGTTAGTCTGAGGTGGCTACCAAGGCAACGGCTGATGCTCAGCTGGCTCGGATTGGCTCTGGGACATTGTATTCTGCTCAGTAAGAGGAAGGTCTTTAAGTGGAGCACTTTGGAGGGAAAGCAGACGTTCAGGGTATCGTATGTTCAGTATGCTTTACGCTCTGTGGTCTTGTGCATACTATTATATTTCTCCATCTCTGTACCAGTGAATACCATACACCATCTTTTTTTTTCCTTAAATGCTCATATTAAGTCATTTGTGTTATTGTTCAACTATATTTGTGCTTTGATGGAGTGTTTTGTTTGTTTTATTGAGCTGATTAATGTTGTAATATACATCTACAGTGCTGTGCAAAATTCTTAGGCACCCTATTTTTTTAAAAGTACAGATTTTTATTTTATGACTTCTACATTATCGAGTCAGTACAACAACATGTTAGATTTCCAAACATTAGTTTTCCAGCACAAAATTCAAAGTTACAGAAAACTGTTTGTATGTCAGTAAAGAAAGCAGCATATTAAGTGGTAAGAGACACTTTTCAGATAAAAAACAAAACAAAAAAACAACACAGTGAAGGCTGCTTGATTTTGCTGCTAAATAATAAGCAAGATTGAAAGTCAAAGTCTCCAGAAGAACCGTGGCTGGTTCTGTAAGATGCTCAATAACACTTACAGCTCATTTCCTTATAAAACTGCACTCATTCTACCTGAGACTACTATTACATTTTTTAAAGCAAATGGTCGTCACACCAGATATCAACTTTGTTTCATTTATTCCTGTTTACTCTTTATAGTATTTTCAATCCAGAAACATTTAATTTCATTATGTTTGAAGGCATCTTTGCTCAACAGCATTTCTTCACCTAAGACTATTGTACAGTACTGAAGATAAAACACTGTTGCATGCTTTTGACAAGGAGTAGCTGAATCAGTGTTTCTACTGTAGCTATGAATTGATGAGCAGTCACTGTAAATCTTTTAACAAAATGTTTAACAGTTAGTAGAACAAGAAGTGCTCACGTACATTATCAGTTCAATTGGACAAGCTAATTAAGAAAGGAAAGCAGGCAGTGGAGCTGTAATTGATTCAAAGTTGCTGTAGTAGAACAGTTTGAACTCTCTCTCTCTCACTCTCTCTCTCTCTCTTTCTTTCTCTCTGTGTCTCTCTCTCTGTGTCTCTCTCTCTGTCTCTCTCTCTGTAGTAGAACAATTTGTGCATAAGTGTTTATAGTGACCTGAATATTTGTATCTCTCTCTCTTGCTCTCTCTCTCTCTCTCTCCCTCTCTCTCTCTCTCTCTCTCTCTCTCTATTGCTATCTCTTTCTCTCTCTTTCAGATAACGTTTTTCAGCGTTCAGGATGAGCAGCGGCAGCAGAGAGCTGGATGACTCAGGAGTTGAAGAAGGGCCAAGGGAAGAGCTGGAGGAGGATGACGAGCCCAAAGTGTGCCAAGTGTGTGGAGATATTGCTACAGGATACCACTTCAATGCCATGACCTGTGAAGGCTGTAAGGGTTTTTTCAGGTAGGCGCACAAACACTCACACACACACACACACACACACACACACACACACACACACACACACACACACACACAAACAAATACATCTATATAAAGTGTTTATGCTTAATGCCCCAGAGAGTGGTCGTGCACTTCTGGATGCTTTTAGGTACGTGTGGTTGCAACAAAAAGCTATTAGAAACTCAAAAGCTATGATAGTCTGCACACTGTATTATTTTAAAATATTGCACTTCAGTGTAAAAATGTATGCCCCATAAGGAAAGAAAAAAACATGAGGCAAAAATCATCAGATACATTGTACTGTATAGAAGAATTTGAGTGTCCAAAAGTTATTAATATCAATTAATATTAATATTAATTCCCGCTGGGGCCATGTGTGTGCGGAGTTTGCATGTTCTCCCCGTGCTGCGGGGGTTTCCTCCGGGTACTCCGGTTTCCTCCCCCAGTCCAGAGACATGCATAGCCTACCATGCATGTGAAACGGAAACGGGTATTATTAGTCATTGGATTCTGGTAGGTTGATTGGCGTGTCTAAAGTGTCCGTAGTGTATGAATGGGTGTGTGAGTGTGTATGTGATTGTGCCCTGCGATGGACTGGCACCCTGTACAGGGTGTACCCCGCCTTGTGCCTGATGCTCCCTGGGATAGGCTCCAGCTTCCCCGTGACCCTGAAAAGGAGTAAGCGGTAGAAGATGGATGGATGGATGGATGGATTAATATTAATATCACATTTACAAAAAAAATCTATAAAACCCAACAAGGTTATACCAAACATATTGGTTCATAGGTTATACAAACTGTAAATCCCACTGTATGTTGGCTATATAGTTGGGTTTTGCAAATCTTTAGCTATAGGAAGCCAGCAATTAACTAAATAGCCAACATGTTTTTCATTCATCTTCAATAAGAACTTTATCCTGGTCAGAGTGACTTTGTATCTGGTGCCTATCCCAGGAACACTGGGTGTGAGCCGGGAATACACCCTGTATGGGACACGCACGTACAATCCTTCAATTCATTCAATTTAGTGTAGCCAGTTCACCTAATGGCATGTGTTTGGGAGGTTGGAAGAAACCGGGGAACTCAAAGGACAAGCCGCCTGTATACAGGAGAAGATGTGAAACTCCACACAGACAGTAACCAGCTCTCAGGATCACACAGGAGCAGTATGGTAGCAACACTTCCTTCTGTACCAACATGCCACCCACTAGCCAACACAATATATTGATAATCAATACTGCAATATTATTCATCCACATGCTAACAGAATCAAATAATTTTTTTTATCATGTTTTAGGAGAGTAGTTCTAGATCACTTTTCTATTTTAATAAATTGTGATGCAACTATTTCTGTTCAAATGAATGCAAGAAAAAGTGTTATATTCCTCTCACTGGCTCACCAGTTTGTTTTAAGGCAGTTGAAGTCTGTTGCAGTATAATTGCAGTATGCTCATTTTGGCCATACTTTACAGCACTAATTACTCACTTTAATATTATGAATCTGTTCCTACACAGCAGTGATGTGTTCCTTTGTATGTATTTTGTTCTTTCTTAGCAAAGCCAATGTGTGAACTAAATTGATTTGTTTCCGATTCAGCATTCTCATATGAGATGAGATGGTCTAGAAGCACCATTTATTGGGCTTTTAAAAAAAATGCCTTACTCTCTCACACACTTACCGTAGAGAGCCTTGTTCCTCTGACAAATGGATACTCAGTAGGCTTATGAGATCTTGTGTGAAATGGTATCATCTTATCGTGCCCCCTAATTATTGCTGATTGATGATATTCTCGCCTGTGGCTTTTGGAGGGTTTGGGGTAGCTGCAATCACTGTCATTAGCATTTAGGTTTTTTAAAAATTGTTCGTTAACAATCTCAGGCATGTAAATAAATGCCAATTAACTACAAGAGGCACAGTGGCTCACTTCTGGGCACCTCTGGGGTTGGGGGTTTGAATCCCGCCTCTGTGTGTGCGGAGTTTGCATGTTCTCCCCATGCTTCGGGGGTCTCCTCTGTGTACTCTGGTTTCCTCCCCCAGTCCAAAGACATGTGTTGTAGGCTGATTGCCATTTGTAAATTGTCTGCAATGTGTGTGATTACAGTGTGAACGTGTGTGTGATTATGCCCTGCGATGGGTTGTCACCCTGTCCAGGGTGTCTCCAGGCTCCCTTTGTCACTGTGTAGGATAAGCGGTATGGGATATGGATGGATGTATGATATAAACTACATGTGCATGTGCTCTGAGGTGAACAGCTGCAGAGATACTGTACTTGAATGATTGTATAGTGAAGTCATCCTGATAAACAACACACTGTTTCATTTTCTTAAGTTCAAGGGATTGTTCACCCAAAAATGAAAAATCTGCCATCAATTACTCACCCTTATGTCGACCTTCGTTCATCTTTGGAACACAAATGATGAACACATTTGAAATGAAACTTGGGAGATTTCTCTCCCTCCATTTACAGTCCACGTAACCAAAACTTTCAAACTCCAAAAAGTTCATAAAGCCATCATAAAGTAATCCATGTGACTCCAGTCGTTTAATCCCAATTTTATGAAGCAATACCAGTGCTTTGTGTGTGCAAAGCATTGGTTGATTCACAAAATATCTTCACTTCCGTGTAGATCTCCGACACATGCGTTCATGAGTGAACCACGACGCATACGTGTTGTCGTTGGTGTGAGAGCAGACAAAAAATGCCTGCGAGAGCGGATAAAAAAAATGCAAGTCCTGATCTATAGTACAGATTTCTTCGTTTTTTGTGTATATCTTATGCTAAATTGTTTCAGAAATGAATACAAAAACAAAGTAAACACAAAATACAGTTTCTAAATGATATTGTTATTTATTGAAGGAAAAAGTTATTCAATACCAACTGGGCCTGTGTGGAAATGTATTTGCCGCCTGTAGTTACTAATTCCCCAAATCTATGAAACTGCGTTCATAATGGTGTTCAGCTGGACTAGACACAACCAGACCTGTTTACTCCAAACCCTGTTCAATCAAATCAACACTTAAATAGAACTTTTTCAACAGAATTTGGTTAAAAAGTCTTACCCAGTAACACACTATGCCAAAATTGAAAGAAATTCTAGAAATGATGAGGAAGAAGGTGATTGAAATACATTATACATTATACATTATACACATTCAAGGGTTACAAAGCTATTTCAAAGGCTCTGACACTCCAAAGGACCACAGTGAGAGCCATTATCTCCAATTGGAAAAACTCGGCAGAGGTGTCCGACCTTCCAAAATTCCTCCAAGAGCACAGCAACAACTCATTCTAGAATTCACAAAAGACCCAAGTCAAAGGACCTACAGGCCTCTCTTGCATCAATAAAGACCACTATCAGTAAGACACTGGGCAAAATTGGCATCCATAGAAGAGTAGCAAGGTGAAAACCACTGCTAACCCAAAAGAACATTAAGGCTCATATGAATTTTGTTGAAACACACCTTGATCAGCCTCAAACCTTTTGGGAAAATGTTCTGTGGATTGATGAGTCGAAAGTGGAATTATTTGGAAGACAGGGGTCCTTTTAGATCTGGCGTAAACCAAACACAGAATTCCACAAAAATAACATCATACCTACAGTCAAGCATGTTTATTTAGGAGTATATGCATGAATTGTGTACATATACAGTATGTGAGTGTCTAATGTTTTTTTTCCAGTGTCTTAATCAATGTCTGAGTCTCCCTCATTCAGTCTCCTAGTGACAGTCTCCAAGCCCATCTGTTGTTCAGAGGTTCACAATGCTTGTAATTCTGAATAGCAGCTTGCTCAACGTTCACCTGTTTCCAACTCTTTAGGCAAAATTGGATAAACGCTTCCCCATACAGGCAGTAACTGCTTCCTGCTGTTGAGAAGCAACTATGTTTTAACAGCAGTTAATAGGTAGTTACAGGATAACAGATTGGGGAAAGGTTCATATGTAAACAGCATTGCTTTGCATTGTTGTACTGTGTTATTGTATTATAGGCGTTCAGATTTAAATTAAAATCCTTCCAATTGGGGACATCTAATTCTGCACATCATGACCAGGTCTTGAATAATTCGCCTTTGTCACGATGCCCCCTCGCGCAAAGTGCTGGGGCACAAGCGCACACTTCTGGGTTTGTCAGTGACCTTGACTTTGTTTACTTTTGATGTGTTTTTTGTTATGGTTTAAGGACGATCTCCGCCCCTGTATTGTCATTGGTTGTTTTCCTGATGTGCCTTCATTAGCCTCAGCTGTTTTGTGTTCACCCTTGATTACGTTTGGTATTTAAACCCCTCGTGTGTCAATGTTCAGTACGAAGTAGTGCGTGCGTGTTACCACTGTACCAAGCCTTTGTTCCTCGTTTATATGCCATAGTTTTCATCTCATTCTCACCCTTGTTGTCCAATTCTTGTTTAGTCTAGTTAATGCCCGTTTGCCGATAGCCAGACCTATTGCCTGTTTTTGACTATGCTTGTATTTCACGATTTGGATTTGTCTGCCACATTTGTACCCAGAGGTCTCAATATGTTACCTCGAGTACAAGAATAACACCACTACAGCACAGGGCTGTCATTTTTGTGTGATGCTTGTAGGAAATTGTGTATGTGTTCACAGTGTTCAGTCCATCATTAGACCTCACAGAGAGAAGCACAAAATGTTCTGTAAGTGTACATTAGTCATAAAATACGGTGAAGCTTCCACAGAGAAAAAATAGAGAAAGAGCGTATTAAATTCCTGACCTTTGAATTTCATGGGAATGCTTTTAAAAACTCACACACCCACCCAACCATCCATCTATAAATCCATCCATTTTAATCACAATTCTGTTTGGTAAACTGGATAACGACTTCTTGCACAGTGACTTAGTGGTTAGCACGTGCCTCGCACCTCCAGGGTTGGGGGTTTGATTCCAGCCTCCACCCTGTGCAGTTTGCATGTTCTTATGTAGTTATGTAGTGTTCACCCTCTGTAGTTTTTATAGTCTGTGGTGTTCAGTGTATGTCGGTTTTGCAGTCTGTAATGTTTATAATTTGTAATGTTCCTTCTTTGTGGTGTTTATAGTCTGTGGTCTTCACAGTATGTTGGTTTTTATGGTTTGTAGCGTTCACTCTGTAGTGTTAATAGTCAGTAGTTTTCTCTCTCTGTAGTGTTTATGGTAATATTTTAGAATACAGATCCATCATTAAAGATTAACTACACAGGAAGAAATTAATATCGCAATATTAACATTCTAGTAACTACTATTAACTAACTAGCAACTCTGATGAACTAATTAGTAAATAATAGTGCACAGATGAATGTGGAAATTTACTATTAGATAATCAATAACTACTATTTCTTTCATGCCTCCCAGAGAACAGCAGTTACTACACACAACCTTGGGATAAACATGGACAATCAACTGTCCTTTTTCTCTCACATTGCTAATCTGTCGATTTCGAAGGATTCATCTATTTCCATCCATACAGGCCACTCAGGTGCTGGTTCAGTCTCTTGTCTTTTCGAGACTGGATTGCTGCAACTTGCTCTAGGCAGGTCTTCTTCTGGAAGCCATTCGACGTCTGCAACTGATCCAGAAAGCAGCTGCATAGCTGCTTTTCAACCTTCCTAAGTTCTCCCACACCACCCCATTGCCACGCTCCCTCCACTGACTTCCTGTAGCTGTCCGCATCAGATATAAAACACTGATGCCTGCCTACAAAGCCAGACATGGTCCAGCACCCACTTACTCAAATCACTTCTCACACCCTACACTGCACCACACTTCCTCCAATCCTCTGGCACCGCTCGACTGGACCCAACATCTCTCAGGGTACAAGGAAGGCATGCATCCAGACTCTGTTTTGGCACCTAGGTGGTGGAATGAATTTCCCCTTCCAAACAGCTGAGTCACTGGCAGTCTTCAAACCACGTCTAAAAATCTACCTCTTCATAACTTAAATTAGCAATTTTCATTAAAAAAAAAATTGTCTGTGTGTTTTCATACTATGGATTATTGTAAAGAACTGACTTACTCCTGTGGCCAATTTTCGTCATGCCTTTGAACTTCACCCTTATTTATAATATTTTTTTCCACATTGTTATTAATACTTAAATATAGAGTTTTATGACAGTTTAGGTCCACACTTCTCACTGAATCACTAGAGAGTCATGGAGACTACTGGAACATTTCAAGTCATCAGCCATACCCCAAATGCCAGGCAGATTGTAACCTATGCAGTGATTTATTTATTTAACGTAACTCCCAGAAATATATGGTTCTATGTAAGTCTTCTACCTCATGGTTCTATACTTTAGGATTAGGTTTTCATTAATAACTATTGTAACTATTGTAACTATTGTAAGAATCATGGTAGTCCACTTATAATGACCTAAGTGTTATTAACGGAATTACTAATTATTTGGAACAGTATTCTAAAGTGAAGATCATGATAACTCTCTAATAATGACTCAAGTGTTACCAAATCCTTCAGAAGGAATTACTAACCAAAACCTTACAAAAACTTCAAAAGCTTACAATGACTTCAGTGTTTGATTTTACATATATATTCATCATAACTGGGGGAAAACGCATAATCTTCAGCTTTGTTTGTTTCCGTTCTCTCAATGGTTTACATATTTGCCTTTCAGTAATCACTACATATTAAGACTCAGACTCAGTTCATGTTTTATTCAAATACTTTATTAATTCCAGAGCACCATTTAAGTAGTTGGAGTGCACACATTCTATTTTATGTTGTACTGTAGTGATTTCCTCTATTGAAACACTGCTTTATGAAGCTTCGAAACCTTTAAGAATCTTTTGTTTCGAATCAGTGGTTCAGTGCGTATCAAATTGGGCAAATCACGTGATTTCAGCAACTTTTCTGTAGTGTATAGAGTGGATCTATTTCTTTAAGTAGAATCACTCCCCTTAGCATTGATTTCTGATTGGTAATTAGCCAAGCGCATTGATATGTGTCTATCTCTTGCTCTGGTTTATACACGGGTTAACTTTACCAGTGTTCACTTGGTAGTCTTTATAGGCTGTAGTGTTTATAGACTGTAGTGTTTATAGACTGCAGAGTTTATACACTGTAGTGTTTATAGACAGTAGTGTTTACTATCTGTAGTGTTTATAGACTGTAGTGTTTATAGACTGCAGAGTTTATACACTGTAGTGTTTATAGACAGTAGTGTTTACTATCTGTAGTGTTTATAGACTGTAGTGTTTATAGACAGTAGTGTTTACTATCTGTAGTGTTTATAGACTGTAGTGTTTATAGACTGCAGTGTTCACTATCTGTAATGTTTATAGACTAGTGTTTATAGACTGTAGTGTTTACAGACTGTGGTGTTCACTCTTTGTAGTGTTTATAGACTGTAGTGTTTATAGACTGCAGTGTTCACTATCTGCAGTGTTTATAGACTGTAGTGTTGATAGACTGTAGTGTTTATAGACTGTAGTGTTCACTCTTTGTAGTGTTTATAGACTGTAGTGTTTATAGACTGTAGTGTTTATAGACTGCAGTGTTCACTATCTGTAGTGTTTATAGACTGTAGTGTTCACTTTCTGTTGTGTTTATAGACTGTAGTGTTTATAGACTGTAGTGTTTATAGACTGACGTGTTCACTCTCTGTAGTGTTTATAGAGTATAGTGTTTATAGACTGTAGTGTTTATAGACTGCAGTGTTCACTCTTTGTAGTGTTTATAGACTGTAGTGTTTATAGATGTAGGTTACTATGTATGTTATAGACTGTAGTGTTACCTCTGTAGTGTTTATGAGTAGTGTTTATAACGAAGTGTTTATACGCAGTGTCACTATCTGTAGTGTTTATAGCTGTAGTGTTTATAGGTGTGGTGTTTATACTGAGGACTATCTGTGTGTTATAGTGTAGTGTTAAGATGCAGGTTTGTGTAAGACTGCAGTGTTCACTATCTGTAATGTCTATAGATGTAGTGTTTATAGACTGCAGTGTTCACTATCTGTAATGTTTATAGACTGTAGTGTTTATAGACTGCAGTGTCACTATCTGTAGTGTTTATAGACTGTAGAGGTATGAACGGAAGAGGTATAACGAGTGTCACTATCTGTAGTGTTTATAGACTGTAGTGTCTATAGACTGTAGTGTTCACTATCTGTAGTGTTTATAGACTGTAGTGTTTATAGACTGCAGTGTTCACTATCTGTAATGTCTATAGACTGTAGTGTTCACTTTCTGTTGTGTTTATAGACTGTAGTGTTTATAGACTGTAGTGTTTATAGACGAGTGTTACCCTGTAGTGTTTATAGAGTTAGTGTTATAGACTGAAGTGTTTATAGACTGCAGTGTTCACTATCTGTAGTGTTTATAGACTGTAGTGTTTATAGACGAGTGATTTGTAGGAAATGAGTACTATCATTATAACTGTAGTGTTTATAACTGCAGTGTTCACTATCTGTAATGCCTATAGACTGTAGTGTTTATAGACTGCAGTGTTCACTATCTGTAGTGTTTATAGACTTGTGTTTATAGACTGAAGTGTTTATAGACTGCAGTGTTCACTATCTGTAGTGTTTATAGACTGTAGTGTTTATAGACTGCAGTGTCACACTGTAAGTCTATAGACTGTAGTGTTTATAGACTGCAGTGTTCACTATCTGTAATGTCTATAGACTGTAGTGTTTATAGACTGTAGTGTTTATAGACTGCAGTGTTCACTCTGTAGTGTTTATAGAGTGTAGTGTTTATAGACTGTAGTGTTTATAGACTGCAGTGTTCACTATCTGTAGTGTTTATAGACTGTAGTGTTTATAGACTGCAGTGTTCACTATCTGTAGTGTTTATAGACTGTAGTGTTTATAGACTGTAGTGTTTATAGACTGAAGTGTTCACTCTCTGTAGTGTTTATAGAGTGTAGTGTTTATAGACTGAAGTGTTTATAGACTGCAGTGTTCACTATCTGTAGTGTTTATAGACTGTAGTGTTTATAGAGTGTGGTGTTTATAGACTGCAGTGTTCACTATCTGTAGTGTTTATAGACTGTAGTGTTTATAGACTGCAGTGTTCACTCTTTGTAGTGTTTATAGACTGCAGTGTTCACTATCTGTAATGTCTATAGACTGTAGTGTTTATAGACTGCAGTGTTCACTATCTGTAATGTTTATAGACTGTAGTGTTTATAGACTGCAGTGTTCACTATCTGTAGTGTTTATAGACTGTAGTGTTTATAGAGTGTGGTGTTTATAGACTGCAGTGTTCACTATCTGTAGTGTTTATAGACTGCAGTGTTCACTATCTGTAGTGTTTATAGACTGTAGTGTTTATAGACTGCAGTGTTCACTATCTGTAGTGTTTATAGACTGTAGTGTTTATAGACTGCAGTGTTCACTATCTGTAGTGTTTATAGACTGTAGTGTTTATAGACTGCAGTGTTCACTATCTGTAATGTCTATAGACTGTAGTGTTCACTTTCTGTTGTGTTTATAGACTGTAGTGTTTATAGACTGTAGTGTTTATAGACTGAAGTGTTCACTCTCTGTAGTGTTTATAGAGTGTAGTGTTTATAGACTGAAGTGTTTATAGACTGCAGTGTTCACTATCTGTAGTGTTTATAGACTGTAGTGTTTATAGACTGCAGTGTTCACTCTTTGTAGTGTTTATAGACTGCAGTGTTCACTATCTGTAATGTCTATAGACTGTAGTGTTTATAGACTGCAGTGTACTACTATATAACTGTAGTGTTATAACGCAGTGTTCACTATCTGTAGTGTTTATAGACTGTAGTGTTTATAGACTGCAGTGTTTATAGACTGCAGTGTTCACTATCTGTAGTGTTTATAGACTGCAGTGTTCACTATCTGTAATGTCTATAGACTGTAGTGTTTATAGACTGCAGTGTTCACTATCTGTAATGTCTATAGACTGTAGTGTTTATAGAGTGTAGTGTTTATAGACTGCAGTGTTCACTCTCTGTAGTGTTTATAGAGTGTAGTGTTTATAGACTGTAGTGTTTATAGACTGCAGTGTTCACTATCTGTAGTGTTTATAGACTGTAGTGTTTATAGACTGCAGTGTTCACTATCTGTAATGTCTATAGACTGTAGTGTTTATAGACTGCAGTGTTCACTATCTGTAGTGTTTATAGACTGTAGTGTTTATAGACTGCAGTGTTCACTATCTGTAATGTCTATAGACTGTAGTGTTTATAGACTGTAGTGTTTATAGACTGCAGTGTTCACTATCTGTAATGTCTATAGACTGTAGTGTTTATAGACTGTAGTGTTTATAGACTGCAGTGTTCACTCTCTGTAGTGTTTATAGGTAGTGTTTATAGACTGTAGTGTTTATAGACTGCAGTGTTCACTATCTGTAATGTCTATAGACTGTAGTGTTTATAGACTGTAGTGTTCACTATCTGTAGTGTTTATAGACTGCAGTGTTCACTATCTGTAATGTCTATAGACTGTAGTGTTTATAGACTGTAGTGTTCACTATCTGTAATGTCTATAGACTGTAGTGTTTATAGACTGCAGTGTTCACTCTTTGTAGTGTTTATAGACTGTAGTGTTAATAGACTGTAGTGTTCACTCTCTGTAGTGTTTATAGATTGAAGTGTTCACAGTATGACGGTTTTGTAGTCTGTAGTGTTAATTCCCCATAGTGTTGTCTCTCTGTAGTGTTTATAGTCTGTAAGGTTAATAGTCTGTGGTTTTCAGTCTGTGATGTTATTAGTCTGTTGTGTTAACTGCTTTCATGGTCTTTACACTTCACTCTCTGTAGTATTTTCACTAGTTTTTTCCTCTCTGTATTTTGCTCTGTTACAGACGGGCCATGAAGGCTACACCTAATTTCCACTGTGCATTCCAGAACAAATGTATCATAACGAAGAGTAACCGACGTCAGTGCCAGTCCTGCCGACTACAGAAATGCCTCTCAATTGGCATGCTGAAGGAATGTGAGTGTAATTCCTTTCTTACTGCTGAATTTATTCCCTGAATTTTCTCTTTATTCCCACACACACTGTGTGAGCTCTGTGTGAAATAGCCTCTTTTTTTAACCATTGAGCTCTGTCTCTATGTTTTTCCTAAGCACAGTATTTAAAAGGCAGATCTAACTGTTTGAAGGACATCATTGTGGCCATTGCTAAAGATGGTCATGTGCTTGTGTGTGTGTGTGTGCACGTGTGTGTTTTTGCATGTGTGTGTGTCTGTGTCAGTGATCATGTCCGATGAGGCTGTGCAGAAACGGAGGATGCTCATTCGGAGGAAAAGAATGGCAGACGAACCAGCTGTGCTCACGCGAGAACAAGAAGCCATCATTCAGGAGCTGCTCATGGCTCATACAAAAACATTTGACATGACCTTCTCTGACTTCAGCCAATTCCGGGTCAGCATTCTGCTCTCCTGCTCTTTCATACTCTCTTTCTTTCTTTATTTTTTTTACAACCAGGGACAGATTTATGTATAAAAAAAACACACAGACCCTCTTATAATTGGCACAAATTATTTTTTAATGAATATAATTTCAAAGTTGAAAAATCAGGCACATTATTCTTATATTTAATTATTGGACCATTAGAGCTTTAAAAAAAAAAAAAGTTTCATCCAAACAAACCCAAACAAGCTACAATGTGTTAAAACGTCACGCCGTTTTATTCACTTATCTTCTTTTGATAAACATGCATTTAAAGTGTACATTATTTATTCTTGTTTATAAGTTACTGAACTTTTATGTTAGGAAAACAGACCCAAAGGTAAATGTCATCGCATAAAGGTTTCCCTTTGATATCTTGTATGGCACCCAGCATACTTCTTTTCAACTGTAATTACAAATTCTAACATATAAAGATTGCACAAGTGTACTTTTGTACTAGTGTATTTAAACTACTGTATTATATCAGAAATGCATTTGTGTACTGATCTGCAAACATACTTAGACATCATACTATAGCAAAAGTAAACTGTACATCTCTACAATTATACTGTACATTACTGTACACTGCCCCATTTACCCTACATAGCATTATTTTATTTTTTTGCTACGTTATCATCAGTATCACAATTATGGCTTGGTATGATAGATTTAGCACTGCAATTGCCATGAACAGTTTTACGTCAGTAAACAGTTGATAACTTCAACAAAAGACTACAAGTGAAAACTAGAACAAATTACCTAGTTACACAATTGCACTATTTGACCATGTAGTGCACAGTTATTGAAGGGAATTATTTATAACTGCACTATCTGGTGTCACGCAGTCCCTACATTTATTAGGGATACATTTATCAGTTTAAAATGTATATCTGGTATTTATATATTTCTGTAAAGCTTTGTGACAATGCCCATTGTTAAAAGCGCTATAACAATAAAATTGATATGAATTGAATTATTGCACCTAGTGGTTGAAAATGGGAACTGCAACAAATGCTTATGGAGGCTTACTGGAGCAGGAATCAGACTGCTCCATGCTCACTCTATATTTTAGTGGTGGAGGAGCAACAGACAGCAACAGACATTTAATAACAGTCCAATAAGTTTGTACACTAAATTGGGTTAGTTGACAGAGAAAAATACTCTTGTTTTGTAGCAAATAATCAGAATTAAATCTATTCAATTTATATGTCTCTAAGATGGAAATGGGGTTTATTTAGTGGATAATTCCCACATCACCTTGTTTCCCATGTAAAGGCTGAGAAAAAGAAGGAAATTAATCTCCCTTTTCAAATTGTTTAGCTCTTTTCAGATCTTTTGTGTGCTTTGTGGTTGTGTATTGAGGTGTAGGTGTGATTGAAATTTTGTTGTAACCTGTCAAACAACCGGACATAACAAGAACAGTTTCAAACCCGCTCTAAACAAGCTAGCTAGACTGTACAGTATGCTGGATGACTGTAGGTCCTATTACAGGACTGCTCTAAAAATTCATTAGATAGTAGTCTGTAGCATAAGTCAAGTGTGATAGAGAACACGACGGCTGTTTTTTCCAAAATCTATTTAAAATGTTGACTCATCGGAACACAAAACATGAGTCCACTGTGCTACTGTCCATCTCAGATGAGACCGAGCCTAGAGAAGTGGGTGGAGCTTTTGGACAGTGTTGATGTATGGCTTCTGCTTTGCATAGTAAAGTCTTAACTTTCATCTGTGGATGCAGCGGTGAACTGTGTTTATGACGAAGGTTTACCAAAGTATTCCCAAACCTATGTCAGGAAATCCATTACAGACTCATGATGGTTTTTATGACAGTGACATCGGAAGGATCGGAGATCACACACATACAGTGCCTTGCGAAAGTATTCGGCCCCTTTGAACTTTTCAACCTTTTGCCACATTTCAGGCTTCAAACATAAAGATATAAAATTAAAATTTTTTGTGAAGAATCACCAACAAGTGGGACACAATTGTGAAGTGGAACGAAATCTATTGGATATTTTAAACTTTTTTAGCCAATAAAAAACTGAAAAGTGGTGCGTGCAAAATTATTCGGCCCCTTTACTTTCAGTGTAGCAAACTCACTCCAGAAGTTCAGCGAGGATCTCTGAATGATCCAATGTTGTCCTAAATGACTGATGGTGATAAATAGAATCCACCTGTGTGTAATCAAGTCTCTGTATAAATGTACTTGCTCTGTGATAGTCTCAGGGTTCTGTTGAAAGCGCAGAGAGCATCATGAAGACCAAGGAACACACCAGGTCCGTAATACATGCAGTTCATCCAGAGTGATCATGGGCCTCTTGTCTGCATCTCTGATCAGTCTTCTCCTTGTCTGAGCTGAAAGTTTAGAGGGACGGCCAAATCTTGGTAGATTTGCAGTGGTCTGATACTCCTTCCATTTCAAAATGATCGCTTGCACAGTGCTCCTTGGGATGTTTAAAGCTTGGGAAATCTTTTTGTATCCAAATCCGGCTTTAAACTTCTCCACAACAGTATTACGGATCTGCCTGGTGTGTTCCTTGGTCTTCATGATGCTCTCTGTGCTTTCAACAGAACCCTGAGACTATCACAGAGCAGGTGCATTTATACAGAGACTTGATTACACACAGGTGGATTCTATTTATCACCATCAGTCATTTAGGACAACATGGGATCATTCAGAGATCCTCGCTGAACTTCTGGAGTGAGTTTGCTGCACTGAAAGTAAAGGGGCCGAATAATTTTGCACGCACCACTTTTCAGTTTTTTATTTGCTAAAAAAGTTTAAAATATCCAATAGATTTCGTTCCACTTCACAATTGTGTCCCACTTGTTGGTGATTCTTCACAAAAAATTTTAATTTTATATCTTTATGTTTGAAGCCTGAAATGTGGCAAAAGGTTGAAAAGTTCAAGGGGGCCGAATACTTTCGCAAGGCACTGTACATACATTTACACACATACATTTACAAATCATGCCTGCTTTGTAGTATTTTATTTACAGGTATAAGCACTTTTTAGGGTTCCCAAGGTCACTCTACTATAGAACATAAAACCATACAATAATAATAAGATTGTTTATATAAAGTCAGAGGAATCAAGCAAGAGCAATAAAGAATTCAAACAAAACTGTATGTTTTTATAGCTATGAGCGCTATGAAAACATATCGCAAACTTAAATGAAGATGGCACAATAAGTCAGATGAATAAGAAGAGTTAATAGGTGGGTGGAAAAACAAGATGGAAAAGATGGAACTGTAGCTAATAAATGAAAGTGCTTATTGAAAGATGTAGAATGATTCAGCCAGGTCTTTGAATACTGATGATGACATGGGTTGGAAATGGCTGCAACTTTTAACCCCTACAGGGACCCTTAGTACAAAAAAATATACTAAGGTATAGAGAAAATAATCACTTCAGAATAAACTGCAGCCATTAAGTGGTGGGGGTGCTAGGAACATTTTGCTTTGTAACGCATGTTTACAGTTGGCCAGAATATATTGGAAAAAGTATTGATGTCTGAATACTGAATAGACTTTCCTAATTAAATTCAGTAATGTATTAACCTTAGGGGTGTAACTGAATATCAATACATTATTCAGATTGAACAGATGATGTGTCCTGAACAATGATTACAAACAGGAACAGCAGGCGTAGTATTCTTTAAAAAAATTAAAATTAAAATATGGGGAAAAAAGGGGAAAAAACATTTACTTCATTTTACTTACATACTTAGCTAAGTGTGAGCTTGTGCAAAAAAATGTCTGACCAGTCTGGTCCTGAGACAAAGACCAAGATCATTAACATGCTCCAGTAGCCTGACCTCAACACTACCTTAGTGAACTCCAAAATATAAACATATTTCCAATAAAACAATTTCTACAGTATATTTCTACAGCATTTCTATACAAACAAAGGAAATATTCTTTCATATAATGAGCCGACGCTCCATAAAGCTCACGCACAGTGCAGCATGTCTCCAGGGTTCTCTAAAAAATCATTTCATACATTTTAAAGCTACTAACTTATTCATATGTTTGTGCATTTGTGCATGTTTTTGTCATCCTTGAATGATCACTGTCCATCGTTATTAAAGGGAAATCTTGCAAATTCGTACAGGCATTATTCTGCAATGCTGCTTCAACCCTTACATGCAGAAATGATTTATATGCATATGCAGATTCTTTAGATTTTTGCTTGAAAATCGCACAATAAATGTACTTTGATTCTGTCTGATTGTCACTAATATTTAAAAGTAAACGGATTGTCCATGAATAAAAAAGGCAGTATGCTGTACAGGTCTTTTAATTAAGATAAAGAAAATATGCTTCTCAAAATCAGCTTAAAGGAGACATTTAATACATGAAACTGTTAGTACTCAGTACCTTAAAAAATTCTTTCTAATAGACTTTTTTTTACAGCAAAAAAGAGTGTTAGAAAGGTACTCACTGAAAAGGCTCAAGGATTTTCCTAAACATTTATAAAGCAGCTGTGTTCTGAATACTGCCATTTCAAAATATATCATGGACTGCATACAGGTACTTCAATTGCTGTGACTTTATGTGAAAAAAGAAGTTATTTTTTAAATGGCCGTAATACTTTTAAGACAATTCAAAACCCCTTTCTCTAGCTGGAGCTCATGAACGTCTCATTTGATATAAAATGATCTTTATTTATAGCTATTGTCAAAATATTATATACAAGAAAATGTACACACATTATTATGTTTCCCTGTGCTGAGTTGCTGTGTGTGCTCCACAGCCGCTTGACCGTGACGCTGAGCACACCCAGGTCGCCTCGGCTAGCCACCAGATTTCTTCTGAAACCGAGAGAGAGGAGACGCTACAGGAAACCATACAGAAAGCCATCAGACATGACTCCTCTTTTGTCAGTGTGTTCCAAACTGAGGACGCAGAAAACAACAGTGAAGAGGGAAAAATCAAGTTCACCAGCCTCCCTCACATTACAGACCTCAGCACCTACATGATCCAGAACATCATCAGCTTCGCCAAGATCATCCAAACCTTCAGGTACACGATCACCTTCCGATCAGAGATATTTGATGGTGTTTTGATATCCAGCAACGTCACAAAAATCTGTGACCGAGTACAAGGGAGCTTTAATTATACAGTTTATTCTTTAGAAGAAAAAATAAATTCCTGTTGATGCTTGCCAAACATGACTGTCTACTAAATGATTTATAGATATACTAAGTTATTTTACACAAGTAAATCATTTTAATATGTATTTTAATGGTACAGTTTGTAATTTATAAGTGTTTTGACAACCTGTAACAATCACATAATTTCAACAATCCCATAGAAAAAACTTAATCAAAAATATTATCCTGAAATAGATTTTTATTTTTATTTTTTATTTTTTACGGCATTTTGGCAGACACCCTTATCCAGAGCGACTTACATTCATCTCAGTTATACAACTGAGTAATTGAGGGTTAAGGACCTTGCCCAAGGGCCCTACAGTGGTAGCTTGACTTGAACTCCTGACCTTCTGAGCGGTAACCCAGAGCCTTTAACCACTGAGCCACCACTGCCTTACAGTAGAGTAATACAAACACTTTTTTGCCTTCTGAGTCTCTTCAAACGTGGGGCTTGAACCCATGACCCTGAGATTAAGCATCCGATGCTCTACCAAATTACCTAGCTGGGCTAGATCTCACTAGTTTCTATATTTCAGACTTTTCATTCTATTTTTCTGGCTGGAAAATTAGCTTCACCCTCCAGCTGGAACAGCTGCGGAGGTGTAAAAAATTACAGTCTGCTCCTGTAAGGTGTAAAATGTTATTCTTAGGGGTCTAAGCAGGTAGGGGACCAGCATTGGCCTAGTGCTTTGCATTAGAGCAACATTTTACCTTTGGTTCATTAGCGCCTAAACCATGACACATGTTGTCAATATTATTTTTATGTCTGATTCTATGGCTCATACCAGAAAAGAATATTTAGCTCCACCCCTTTGAATTTGTTCTAATTTACATAATTTGCTAAATCTACTTTTGTGAATTAGTGATTGGAAGTTCCGATAGTTTTTCTGACTCGGATCTTTAAATCTCATTCAGCAAAATGAACGAATCTTTTTTTTGAGTAATTTCATTCATTTCAGCAGAATATAATTAAAATGTTACATGTTAAATTCTCTAACACACCTAGTACTTAATAAACTATAAAATAAACTATAGGCTAATGCAGCCAAGGCTGAATTATGAGAAACAGATGTGATTCATTAATTGCTTAGCTGGTCTTCAGGCAATGCAGTCTGTTACCATAATTTCCGGACTATAAGCCGCTATAAGCCGCTTTCTTTCTTTTTTTCACATGCTTTGAACACTGCAGCTTAAACAATCATGCGGCTAATTTATGGATTTTTATAGGCTAACGAGCTTCATGCTGCCTGTTACACCACGGCCAGCAGAGGGCACTGTGGCACAGCTCCTGACTCGTCACGTGACTTTGTTTTGATTCGCTCGCTTCCTGCTTGAGCATTTAGTTTCGTTAAGTGACTTTAATGTGCCCCAGGTGTCCATGGTTTGGTTTGATTATGTTTACTATTTAAAGCCCTCGGTTACTGAGCACTTTGCTCAGTATTATGGTTTGTAAAGGTTAGATAGGTGATGTCGTTTATACCGTTTGTTTCCATGCCTTTATTCTTGATCTCATTTTATGCCACGATTCCAGTTTCTCGTTTTCCGGTGAAGACCGAGTTTTCTTTGGTTTTGAGTTACGTGTTTAATAAAGACTTCGATCTGCACCTGCATCCGCCTCCAGTCTCGTTTTGTAGCACCGCCAAAACATTTAGCCTCGTCACATCGCACCAATGAAATTACCGAACAGGTCACAGTGGACCAATGAAACTGTTCGAATTAAATCAAATGCACTCACACTAAATTATTCAGATCAGTCGTTGTGCGCTTCATGCACACCCCCTCATCAGGGAAAACACACAAAGAAAAGAATATGATGGCGCTTTCAAGTTAAAGGCGATCGATCTGGCTGTCGAATAAGGAAATAGAGCTGCTGCACGTAAGCTTGGCATCAATGAATCAATGGTGAGATGTTGGAGACGGCAGCGTGAAGAACTGACTCTGAAACCGAAGCTTTCAGAGGTGGAGTGTGACAAAGTACCGGTAATTCTGAGGCTGTTCAATTCCGACACTGAAGAAGACGACTTTAGTGGTTTTAGTGTGCAGGAGGAAGATGAAGATAACGATCAATGAGTTTTCCTGGTAGGCAACTGTATTTTTTTAACCAGCCGTGTTACAGGAACTGTTTGGAAAAAAGCATTTATGGTACGTATTTAATTAAAAGTTTAAAAAATCTTTTTAAAATTAGTGGGTGCGGCTTACATTCAGGTGCGCTCAATAGTCCGAAAATTACGGTAGTTCACCTCACCTCCCAATCCGAGTCCTTCTTCCTTTTGTCACGTCACATTTGTCACATCTGTTCCCCGGAAACAGAAATGATTAGTTCACATCTCGAGTCTTCGGGTTGGAGTCGTTAGTTCCCGAACCTGAAGACTTGAGACGTGAACTAATCATTTCTACAGAACCTATGGGGATGTTGCAGTGCATGCGTGATCAAAAATGAACGAATCACTCTGAGACAACTCGTTGAGTCATATTAAAAATTTGTTAAAAATGAACAAATCATTCATTAACGACACATTAATTAGTCATAGGTTTTAGATATATTGACAAGAATGTGAATCAATAATTATCCAAAATATGTTAACATTTGTAAACAAAATGGCTGCCACAGTCCAATCTATTCTTCATGGGGCATATTCACTGCCCAAAAACACCAGTTGGTTTGTATAACTTTGCAAGTTTATGTTTCTGAATTAGACATTTAAAATATTGGTCAGTGATTATATTGTATCTGTATTATTTCACAAATGCTATGGTGCTTGGATCTCGATGACCGCCACTTTTATTTTATGATGTGTGTTTTGTATTCTTTATATGGTATCTGTATGAATGCTTTGTTTTCTATCCAATGAACCAACTTCCAACTTAAGATGTATTGTCCTTCTATAAAAGGAAATGTGTTTGTGTGTTTTGTTTGCAGAGATCTAACAATAGAGGATCAGATCTCATTGCTGAAAGGTTCTGCGTTTGAGATCGTCCAAATGCGTTTCAACATGCTGTTTAATGAAAACACGGGGATTTGGGAATGTGGCTCACTGAAGTACTGCCTGAATGATGCCCAGCGTGGTGAGTCTCAGCATTCTGCTAGACACAAGCCATTGCTGTCAGCCTTTTGAGAACCTCATCTGCGGATCTTTCATTTCTTGTTAAAGAACAGGAACCTGGAATACTTGTTGGTACCAATGAATTGAACAGTAAAAATGACTAATTTATCATTTTGATTAAATTTAAATCTACTAAACAAAAAATATCAAATCTCTCACTGGGGGTTCAGTACCGGTTCCAAGCCCGGCTAAAATTGGAGGGTTGCGTCAGGCCGGGCTGTGCCAAATCAAATATGCAGACCAACGATCCTCTGGGGTGACCCCTAACGGGAGCAGCCAAAAGAACAAGAAGTTATTTTGTGTCAGTGCCTTAAGCCGGCCCCATGGAAAAATTAGCTTCTGTTGCTAACTGTTTTTAAGTACCAGTTTTCTAGTGACAAAAGTTCTGGTATTTTGTGCATTTGTGTAATATACCCATGTTTGATATGCCAGTTTTAACTAGATGACCTTTTTTTAATTATGGAAAAACATTAAGACAGGTCAAAAGCGAAGCAACCCCAATCCATAACATTTCCACCACCGTGCTTCACAGTTGGTATGAGGTGCTTCTCCTGAAAAGCTTTGGACTTTGGTCTGCACCAAACATGCCGGCTGTTACTGTGGCCAAAACACTATCTTTGATTCGTCTGTCCAGAGCACATTATTCCTAAAGGCCTAGTCCTTGCCTATATGCTCGTTGGCAAACTATAGTCTTGCAAAGGCTTTTTCCTGGCAAGCCTCATATGCAGATCAAATTTGTGCAATCTCTTTCTCATTGTAGAAGCATGCACTTTGACACTAGCAGATCCAGTGATGAAATTTTGGGGTTCTTGGAGACTTCTTTTTGCATCAGATGGTCTGCTCTTGGGCTAAATATGCCAGTACGGCCAATCCTGGACAAATTGGCAGTTGTTTATGTCAATTTAGATTATTTTCCTTACAGTTAAATAATTTGGAGATCTTTTTAAATCCCTTGCCAGACTCATAGGCATCCACAACCTTTTTTTCTGAAGGCCTTATAGAACTCTTTAGATCTTGGTATGATGACAACACACACCTCAATAACAAAGGGAACACCAGACACTAGATATGAGAGGGGTATAAATAAGACAGGTTCCACCTGCACTCCCTAAGCAATTTCTAATCAATGGCACCCAATCTTGAACACCTTGTTCTAATTTTATAGATCTGAAGGTGTGATGAATGTATGGGGTGTACTTACTTTTGCTCATGTGACTGATCTGTTTTTTGTTCATTTAAATTGTGAAAATTTCTACAACAAAGTCAATTTTATGAACCTATGAGCAACTTGTAAAGCCTAGAACTCTATAAATAGTTTGGTTCCATAAAAGGAACTGGAAACTCTTCAGTACCTCTTCAGCTTGGGGACCAGGTTTCTGGCATAAATTGAATCAATATGATGATACTGGAAAATCACTGCTAACAAAAAAAACTTGTAGTGCATAATAAGTGTTATGAGCTCCTGGCTATGTTTATGTTCAACTATTCAAATGTTTTGTAGCTTCAGCTCAATGGATGAGATAATGGAAATGTCACAAGAAAAATATGTTTTGCTTCTTTTAAGAATGAAGAGCAGCAAAATCGTGTTTATTTGAGAGGTGTGAGAAACTGCAGTGAGCACAAAGCTAATTAAAAGAGGTGGTGAAAAAAGACATTTTTACAGATGTTTATTTTGGCCAGATGAAAAGTTTTTATAGTGGTTAGCATGTTTTTTCTCGCACCTCCAGGATTGAGGGTTCAACTCCCGCTGTACAGAAAATGTATGTATGGATGGACTGTTGTCATATACTCGACATCCGACTTAATTTAGGCCAGAAATTACGTTTTGTTTTGGAGCCAAGTCAAGATGGACCGCAATAGTAGCAACATCTTATTTGGGCTGGATTTGGTTTAGATTTGGGCTGATCATGGACATTTCTGGTTAGTCACTGCTCAGTGGGACATGCTGGTAAAGACGCTTTTTGTCAGGTGCATTTATTACTGGTTCTCCAGTGAAAGAAGGAACCAAGAGAGACAACTTTTCTTCAGACAGTCATAATTTTAAGGACTGCATCAAGAAGGAAGGAAACCGTAGTCTAAGCCCAAACCAAAATTTTGTGTAGTTATCATTACTAAATGAACTTAATTTCTGAAAGATCTGAAAGATCCCTAGATTTGATTTGCATTTGGGCTGATATTTTCCACCACATCAGTCACGTTACACCATCAATGTGACCTCATGATGTCATGCATTATCTCCCTTCCAGTCTAATAGTTTCATTGTCATGCTAATGATAGATATCAGATTTTAGCTCTTCCATATAATATCACCAGCTGCACTGAATGTTGGTCAGTTATTGGCTTGGTAACCAGTTTGCTGCCAAGCATTGTTAACTCCCCAGGACAAGGGTATAAGATTCTGCTCACCTCCACTAACAAGATTGGGAAGGAAAGGGCATGATAACAAGCTTCAGCAAATTGGAGGAGACCAGCAGGGGGTATCATACAGTAATGATGAAGAATACAAAGGCGAAGATCCCGTCACGCAGACGTGACACGGTCAGTTAAACCTCTTGCTGAGAGAGACTGGCTCTCATCTGCAGAACAACCAAGCTGTTAATAAAGGTCATGTGTGGGAGTACATGTTTTTCCACTGTGATGTATGGCCTCTTCTCCATGACAAGTCATGTTTAGATTAGTTCTGAGGAGAAAGCTAATATGAAAGGTAGTTAACCAGTTGTACCAGTCTGATACTCAGTATCATTATCGGGCCAATACCAGGAAAAGAATATATAGATAGGATATCAGATCCTGTAATAAATGGAAAAGATTGTAATTGGATTTGAAAAAGAAAATGTTTTTTTGGGACTGCAAGTGTTCACATATAGTGAGGGGAAAAAAGTATTTGATCCCCTCCTGATTTTGTACGTTTGCCCACTGACAAAGAAATGATCAGTCTATAATTTTAATGGTAGGTTTATTTGAACAGTGAGAGACAGAATAACAACAAGAAAATCCAGAAAAACACATGGCAAAATAGTTATAAATTGATTTGCATTTTAATGAGGGAAATATGTATTTGACCCCTCTGCAAAACATGACTTAGTACTTGGTAATGACTTGTAATGATACTTTTCATTTTCAATGCCCTGGCTGAGGGAAGGAGGTTCTCACCCAAGATTTGACGGTACATGGCCCCGTCCATCGTCCCTTTGATGCGGTGAAGTTGTCCTGTCCCCTTAGCAGAAAAATACCCCCCAAGCATAATGTTTCCACCAAAGAGCTCCATTTTGGTCTCATCTGACCACCAGAGGACAACTGGGTGAAAGTGTTGTGGTCAGATGAGACCTAACTGGAGCACTTTGGCATCAACTCAACTCGCCGTGTTTGGAGGAGAACACCAAGAACACCATCCTCACCATCAAACATGGAGGTGGAAACATTATGCTTTGGGGGTATTTTTCTGCTAAGGGGACAGGACAACTTCACCACATCACAGGGACGATGGACGGGGCCATGTACCATCAAATCTTGGGTGAGATCAAATCTTCCCTCAGCCAGGACATTGAAAATTAAAAGTAATTACTAAGTCATTACCAAGTACTAAGTCATATTTTGCAGAGGGGTCAAATACTTATTTCCCTCATTAAAATGCAAATCAATGTATAACATTTTTGACCTGTGGTTTTCTGGATTTTGTTGTTGTTATTCTGTCTCTCACTGTTCAAATAAACCTACCATTAAAATTATAGACTGATCATTTCTTTGTTAGTTGGCAAACGTACAAAATCAGCAGGGGATCAAATATTTTTTTCCCCTCACTATATGTGTCACATATGGCTTGGGTTTTCTAGCTGGTTTTCCAATTTTCTAGAAATGCTATGTGATCACTTGTTCGATAGAAGTCACCCACCCTAGAGTTTTGATACAGCACGGTCGCTAAACCAAAATTCTGCCAGATGAAATAAAGTATCAGTAAGAACAATAGAATGAATCTGGTGATTTCCCCCACCATTTTAACCACACTGTGTGATGATTGAGCTGATACATAGGCTTATAGTATGCGTAATGGGGACGTGGCATAGGCCTCATATTAATATTTGGATATCTATATGAATTAATGAACAAATATTTCGTTAACAGTTAGGAGAGGGGAAACAATATTTTAGCAGACACAATATAGAGAAAAAGATCCAAATAATGGAATGTTACAGATAGAAGCGTACAGCAAAAGCTGAAAGGACATGCGAGCAAGTGTGCAGTTATAATGAATATCACCATGGCTTTGATTCGTCAAGTGCCTTAGGTGCGATATTGTTCTCTAAACAAGAAATTAATATTATGTAAATCACATTTCTGACTCACATATTGCCAAATATTCTGTTTATTTTTGCTCCACTAGTGGAAATAGATCCCAAAGAAGCCACACTCACTTTACAGCCCATCATCTAGCTGGCTAGCTACCTCACACTGATTTGTATATCCAGTTTAAGGTGAAATTGGTGTCCCTTTTTCCTTTTCATCTTCATCTGAAAAGTATCGTTTGCCATGTCTGCTGATGATGACACTAACACTACTTTAGTAACCAGAATTTTATGTGGCGAAGACAGACGAGGGAAGTGATACACATAATGAAATGTCCCAGTGTGGTTATAGAAAATATAAGCACTCTTGGAACCCCATTTGACCAATCAGATTAGTTGACCAGAACAAACTACGGTATACAATTTAAACTAATGAGTATTGAATGAATTTGAGATATTGTACAGATGAGTAAAATGTTGAACATCTGGTACATCTGGTATGATATACATAAACGAGAGAGAGAGAGATGGAGAAGTGTGAGAAGGTTGTTCCTATTTGTGACCTCTTGTGCTGGATCCAGCCAGTCAGCTCAATATTTAAGCATGTAGCCCTGTTGTAAAGTGCAGCCTCTGGAGCTGGTAGCAGTTCAAACACAGACACATTTAATTGCTACAGAATTTAGAAAGGAACACTTAATGGAGTAGTAAAGTGTATGTAGTCAAAGTGGGAATTGGAATCTGTTACCACAGGTCACTAACCCCTAAATTAAAAAAAATAAATAAATAAACAATTATGAAAAATCTACTCTGGCACTTTGATTTTCTAGAACTCAATTAATAGATCTTGTATGGTAGCACTACTTGTATTGTTCTCTGCTTCATATATCACTTTGCTTGTATTTCCTCGTTTGTAAGTCACTTTGGATATAAGCATCTGCTAAATGAATAAATGTAAATGTATAATGAGATGTATGCATGATTGGTCCATGTGAGAGAGTAGTGGCAGCTATAATTGAAACGCACCGAGGAGATGTTGGAGCGTGACACATGCAGGGAGGTACCTCATCTGTGCCCATTGCAGTTAAGAATTTAAAAGACATTTTACTAAACTGTATTGAAAATGTACTCTCATATATCACTACAGCTGCATATCTGAGAGTAAAATACTCCTTTACTTTTTATTCCTGATCTGCCTTTAACCATAATAGTGCTACTAATCTAGAACAGGGCTCTTCAATCTTATCCACAAAGGGTCTGGTATGGCTGCAGGTTTTCATTTCAACCAAACACCTGAATGCACTTGTTTAATTTATTCATCGAGTGTACCTCCAGTGGCTGGAATGAAAACATGCAGCCACATGCAGTCACTTTGCAGATAAGCTGGAAGACTCCAGAGATATGACTCTCTCTTCTCTATCTGCATAAAATGACAACCCACCCCTCCCCCCCCCCATAAGTCGTTTGACTTTCCTCTTTTTGCTACATGTTAAACAGCTGGTTTTCAGCGCCACCTGTTGGACCCTCTAATGAAGTTCCATTACGCACTACGCAGGCTACACTTACACAAGGAAGAGTACGTCCTGATGCAGGCAATTTCACTCTTCTCACCAGGTACACTACACACATTTACACACACTATGCTACAAGTCTTAATATAAAAAATATCCACTTATGATTTTGATTATTTGCACAATATACTTGTCGCTTTTTTTTCTGTGGTGTACTGGTTTTTATGCTTCTGTCACTACGTTTGGGTTTTCCATCCATGTGGCCACACAACCATGATCGTTATTAGCTCTAAATCTCAAGAATGACTGCTTGAATGTTTGTAGGATTTATATGGATTTATTATTTTAACCAGATAAACTATTTAGATTTTAGAATCAACCCAAGCAGGATCAAGGTCACGGCAAGGTCAAATATCTAAAATTGTTTTTCTTCAATAGCTGCTTGTCATAATGAAACGTTTCTTACGGAATTCATATTCAGGAACTCAAGACTCGTTTTCTTTGCCATCTGTCTGTGTCCATTTTTGTGTTCATATTAAAGAATGTTTTGAATCATTGTCCTGCTGGAAGATCCAACCACGGTCCATTTTAATCTTTCTGGCAGAGGCAGTCAGGTTTCCATTTAATATCTGTTGATATTTGATAGACTCCATGATGCCATGTATACAAACAAAATGTCCAGATCCTCAGGCAGAAAAACAGCCCCAAAACATTAAAGAGCCACCACCATATTTAACCGTGGACATGAGGTACTTTTCCATATGGCTACCTCTCTGTGTGCGCCAAAACCACCTCTGGTGTTTATTGCCAAAAAGCTCTATTTTGGTTTCATCTGACCATAGAACCCGATCCCATTTGAATTTCCAGTAGAGTCTGGCAAACAGAAAACGCTTGAGTTTGTTTTTGGATGAGAAGAGAAGCTGGTTACAAAGAGAATTCCATATCAATCCTACAAACATTCAGAGCGCATTCATGAGATATCGTGCTAATGAGAATCTCGGCTAGACGTACAGATGAATAACCCAAAAACATAACTTCACACCTAGTGGCAGAGGCATAAAAATAAAAAGATATTTATGTAAATTAGGCCAAAGTTGAAGTATCAGGGGGAAAACATGCATGTATTAAATACACCACAGGAAAATTTATTGCATTTAATGTAGCAGGTATATAATTAAAATATATGAAATATGGAATTTATATTGAAATACTTTTGTCAGCATCCAAGCTCCATATAATAAAGGGTGAGAATAGAATTTGACCATTCTGACACTATTTAACCATTTTACTACTTGAGGAACATCTGTGAAAACTAACCCACTAAATGTCTCATTGGTTTTCAACATTTTGTCGAAATTTTATTCTTTTCTCAGCACAAAACTGGCAAAGTACTGTAAATGAGTTGTTAATGCTGTGAATGTGCACAAACACAGAGTGAATCAGCCCTTAAGGATTCAGGGTGTGTTTTTGTGTGTTCAGACCGGCCGGGTGTGATGCAGCACAAAGTGATTGATGAGCTTCAGGAGATATTGGCTCTCACACTACAGAGCTACATCAGTGCAAAGCGAAGCGGGCCAGAGAAACAGTAAGAGATCATGGCGTCCTAGCCTAATTAATTTCCTGAAACCTGATCTGCACAAAAGACAAGTAAACGTCTACGGTTAATTAAAGGATGCGGTAAAATGAGCAAACGCTGAAATGGAGAGCATTCAACTCTCAGTATTTTTCACACCATTTGAAATTAACATGACAAAAACATGCAGAAATCCAAAGCCCTCTGTCTTGACACTAAAGCCTCCTTCCAAACTGTTATACTCAACTATTTACAACTTTACCCAAACACTAAGCATTCTCTGACCTTTGACCCTTTCTCCCTCTGCCAGTTTGCTGTTCCCAAAAATCATGGCTTGTCTGACTGAAATGAGGACTATGAACGAGGAACACACTAAGCAGGTGCTGCAGATTCAGGACATCCAGCCAGAAGTGTCTCCCCTGATTCTGGAGATCGTGAGCAGACATTGCTGACCCTTAGATTAGATGTCATACCTCAGAACAAACAACAGCAAGAGCATCTAAACCCACACGGTTGAACATCACAGGCTCGATTCGCGCTTTTTCTGTGGACGTCTTTGGTACAGATGGACGATTCGGTGTGTGCATTGTGCCAATGCAGCATTCCAGCAGCTTTACTTTGAGCTGACATTACTAAAGTATGTTTGTCATAAAAAGGTACGCTGTGATGATTAGAGAAAGGATCGCGAGATGTGTCATCACCGGCTAGTGCCTTTTATCTAAGATCTCAGTTCAGTGGAACTGAGCGAGTCGGATTGGTCCATAAAGGCTAACAATATTATGATCCATGTGACCAATGACCACTAGCCACTTGGCAGAATTAGAGAAATGGTTGACAAACCCACAAGCATCATTTGTATCAAATGAAATATTCTATTAACAATTCCGTAAAGTAGCACCGGACAGATGTTAACGATTTTGGTAGTTACATCTTGCAAATGTTTGGCTAAAGGCTGGGTGAGAGTGCAATGTGGACCAAACTCAGTTCTGCATCACAAGCCAGTCCTCGGGAAGGCAGAGCTCAAGGTAGGATTGAAGATCGAAATCGTTATAGACATCAAGCATGTGCTACCGTCGATGTAACCCATGATGGCTGAAAATTTGTGTCCATGTCAGCCTGAAACGGCTGAGAAATTGTGTATAGCTACAATTACACTATAGTCAATAATTGTGCAGCTACAAAGTGACCTATATGATGGTTACCTGATAACATGGCCATGTGCAGCTCTGATGGTGCTGCTACTAATAAAATAACCACAGAATGTTTAAATACATCTCAGAAATGCTGCTTTAGATGGATAAATGAGATTATAAAATATAAGCTCCCTAGACTAACCATTAGTCACACCCACCAGTAGCAGTGTTTTATTGTGCATTAATAGGTTGTGCACCTGGATAAATGTAGCTTAGTTCAAAAGGAGATTATCGGTTTGTTGGTTAGATTGTTGGCAGGTTTAGTTTTACTCAAGCTTATTGAAAGCTTGTGGGGTTTCTTCAAACAGCTGAAGAAACACCAGGATAGGTGTTTAGGACACAGGTTTTCAAAAGTGGAGTCCGAGGGCATGAAGCCTAACCAGGGGTGTGCGGGTTTGGTCATTTTGTTACAGTGGTGAAAATCACAGACCACAGCTCGTCTTATTAGAGTGTCTGTATTAGGGGCGTAACACAATCACTCTATCTGTATTAGTTTATTACTCCAAATATCTGTATCGGTATTCAACTTTAAAGCCAATGTGGGCGTGGCCTAAACCAGACAATAGAAATCCCAGCACTCGATTATTCATTTTTGTTTGTACCTGTTTGGAATGTTTTCCAATGAATTTAGATGGTTCTGTTTACCAAAATATAAAAAAATTAAAATTTTCAATAAAAAAAAACCCTCCAGTACAATGTACACAAAATAGACCTAATGTTCAGGAATAAAATGCGTGCAATTAACTGCTGGAATATTATTGGACACGTTCAAATAATGAGCTTAGATAGCTGGATTATATTGATAAAATAAATCCATACTGAATATATTTTACAGGTTGCTGTCTGCAGAAAGTTTAAGATCCCCTGCTGTAGGGGAATTGTCACCCAGTCAGTGGTCTAAAATAGACAGGAACACAATTCAAGACACTGCACATGCTTAACTGACAGACAAGTGGAGGAGTAAACAAGTGTTTATTAAAGAAAGAATGCAACTACTTTCTTATCTGGGGATCTTAAAATGTAGCCAGTTTCCTGTAATAAAACAGTTCACTGCAAAGACATGACAAGACAAGGCTAAGGGTCAGGGGTTGATACAGGGTTTACATGCACTTATAATTCCATCACTAAATGATATAGGATAGTAAAAGTCATCAAAATGGTTAAACTGGAATAAAGTTACTCACATAAATGCACCCTGCTGGGGAAAAATAATAAAAACAAACATTAGAAACACTCAAAGAATTTACAATGGGTATAATGGTTATAATGGAAACTGTAATGCTCCCTCTGGGTCTCAACTGGTCATTTCTTGCCCTCTATTGGTGGCACATTATGTCTACCATTAAGGACCAACAATGGTAATGGTTAGCTTTTGATTTGTAATGGTACTTGAACTGGAAACCATTAGAATTACTGTGATGGTTTCTGTTGTTTTTTTCAGCAGGGTATTTAAACAAACAAACAAACAAACAATACCCTGTAACGTATATAAGACTTCCCCTTAATTTGGTTCAATGGTACTTTGAACAGATCACAAAGATAAAGATAATGGTTTTATTCTTAGAAGAAAATGACGCATTGAAGAGTGCCTTGCTTTAAAGCGCACCTATTATGGTTTTGAAACATGCCTAATTTTGTTTTAGAGGTTTCATACAATAGACTTACATGCATCCAAGATCTCTAACGTGCTCATAATTTAAACTGCAGCATCACCTTTTTTCCCCAGTGTCAAAAACGACTCATTAAATGATCCGTACTAAAGGATTTATTCTAAACTCCTCCTTTCAGAGAGCATACTCTGCTCTGATTGGTCAGCTGTCCCAGTCTGTGGTGATTGGTCTACTGCCATCAGTGAGCAGCCGTTGAAGACCAGCGGTGGGGATTTTTGTTTCAACCCTACTTATGTTAGTACAGGAAGTAAGTCTGGAATAACTAATGACTCTGCTCAAAACTTCGATTTTTGAAAGTTTGCAGACGTTTTTACATTTACAAACAGTTCTATAACACACTACATGAAAGGTAATATTTGAAAAACCATAACAGGTGCACTTTGTTATTCTGATTTTCACGTACAAAGTCACATGCCAGTGACTGTGTATAAACCTTAGAGCTGCAACCATGATGCCTGTGGAAAGAAGCTGTCCATTGAAAATGACCCACCTCCCATTAAAAAAAAAAAAAACTACGATGCTAATCATGTTTGTTGTAGGAAGAGACTATGCTTAAATGTATGTTATGTGGATGCGTACGTCGTAATATTTTATTACAATAAGAGAAGAGATTTTATACTACATGAACATTTTATGTTGCGAGATTTCACTTGTGACATGTACCTCAGTGATGGAGTCTACAGGGTGAAAGTTATGTAAAGCTTCTCAGAATAAAAACGCCAATATTGGAAGTAATCGAACAGGAAGAACCATGTGTTCGGATGATGTACACCGTTAGTGATGTATTTCACCCGTACGTGTGCCAATCAGGGACAAAATGGCACTTTTGGGCATATGGGTCCTAAAAATACATTGAGTGTAAAACATGATCACCAGCACCAGGGTGTTTATTGCACATCACTTCAGTTTACAGGTTTAAAAATGTTACAGCGCCATCTGGTGGCACAAGTACACAGAAGCTCAGCTTTAACTGGAGTCTAATGACCACGTCTGAGCCCAGGTCAGGTCAGGAGGGTTACACACACATTTCAGTTCTGATAATGTACCAAAGTGTATGTGTGACACCAAAAAAAAAGTTTCTGTATGATGTCTCTTGCTGTGTGCTGAAATGCTTTAAATGTAAATATACAGGTTTACTAATGCAACCAAACTGTTTACACACACATTACAGTGTGCCGAATACACAAATTAATGAACAATCGATGATCAGTGAAGCCACTCAGGTCTGTTTTCTGTCTGAATATATTTGTATAGATGCTCTAAATCAGGAAAATAAATGGGATGTTTAAAGTTAATGTATTGTTCATTGATGCCTGTGACTGTTAAATAAACCCAGTAACTGAAGCGGTTATGTGATTATCTTACTACAAAAATCTTCTATAGAATTCACTGAAGGCTTTGTGGAGACCGGTAAGGTTTATTAAACTGGGAAAACTAAACTGTCTGCAATAGCTTTCATTCATTGTTAGGTATGTAAGCCTTGGATTTTACCAACGCTTTTTACATTATAAAGCCCTACTCAAACTGGATTAGTCTTGCATGAGAAGGTGTAGTAATATAGTTATTACTGGTGTTTCTCTGGGATTTGAGTCCTGTCCAAATCTGCCATGTGAGTAAACGGTTTTTTTTGTTTTTGTTTTTTTCTTTTTTATTAAAAACAGGCTGCATAGAGCAGTTTCTGGAAAGATTAGACATATTTTACCTTCCTTAAAATGACCAGCAGCAATAAGCTTAGGTAATGTAGTGTACAATCATATCCAAATTGGCACTGGTAAAAAAACAAAAAACAACAGAGTTCAATCTTTTTCTTGAAGGAAGCACTCCTTTCTACTGTTTTCTACAAAAACCTAATCATACTGGACAATTTACATAGATGAGATTTAAAAGAGAACTGATGTTTTTGGGTAAGTTATTGAGTTCCTAGCATAGGTACAGTGTAGTGCAGGTGATCAAGCACAACAGCCACAAATGCAAGGTCAAAACAATCAGTGTGTATTAGAATAAGGTGTACTATACAGTATGTAGTTCTCATGAAACCTTCAGTTTAATAAAAGACCAAGTATAATATTTTGGTCTCATTTCTTTAATTGTGTTCTCTTTTTCTACTTTAAGGACTTCTGAAAATCTAATGTTTTAGGTTGTACAGTATTTTCAGCAGAAATACTGAACATTCTAAAAGGTTCACAAACTTTCATACACTACTGTAGCCCTTCATGTTCCTAATGTGTATGCCTGAAATACCACACAATATAAAATATACTTCTAATAGGAAGGAAGCAGATATTCGATCTTGCAGTGACCTTGAACCTGCGTGGATCGATTTCAAAATCTAATCAGTTCATCTGCTGGTTACAATGATTATTCCATATACATCCTACAAACATTTAACCGTGTGTACGTGAGATATTGTGCTAAAGATCTAAACGGGTCACATCAGACAGACAGAGGTATAAAAAAAATGTAAATAAAAAAATATGATTAAATAGCTTCCTCCCTATATTTATACAAACATTTTGGACAACCTGAAAACACAATGCCGCTGTTACCTAGTGGCAGAGGCGTACAATTATTATTCCATTTTAAATATATTAAATATATCCTAAATAGGTCATCTACACCCCTAGGTCACTCTTAGGTCACTCCTGGATCACCTACAAAAATTAAGAATCCTTAAAGTTTCTGCAGTTGACACTCTGGGGGAACCAGATTCTATGCAGAACCCTACAACAGAGTGTTTGCCTATCAGATGTAGTATCTATCCAAGTAGAACCCTTTCATTACCCTTAATTAGGGTAAGAGTATATTCATGGCGAAGTTGAAACATTCCAGCCGAACACGTTGGAAAAATGGTTCATTTCTCAAGGCTTGTAGTGTCCACTAGCGCCACCTCGTGGTCCGAGGAACACAGGCCTGTGCGGCATGATAAACAGTTCTATATCACAGCACTGCGTGTGGAAAACGTGGATTAAATTTGGATTCTTGATGGTATGTTCGTCAATGCAAACTCTTGTGTTGCGTGTTTGTCAATGATTTAATCATGGCTGTAGATTAAAATCTACCATTCGCTGGCATCTCGTTAACATTTCCTGCTTAAATAAACTCAGAATCCAATGACTAATAATACCCGTCTACATTTTATACTATACAAAGTAATCCCCAGAATACGCAGAGAACAGCATGGGTGACAGTGGAGGAAAAAAATGTGCGTCAGCGTCTTCTGTCATTAATGTAACTTGCTATCGGTAAGCTTTATGTAGGACAAGAAGCATGAAAGCAAACAGTTTACATTGATTACAATGGTCATTCATTAAAAACCCGATTTCACCATGCTGTATTGTTCATAAATGTCCATGAGATCTCGAAAAAAAAAAAATACACATCACCACAACAGCACTGTGTCGCAAATACCTGCCCCTTCAGGACTGCTTCTCCTTACTCCGCACTTGGAAGAACGTAGAGCTTTCGGGTGTCATTTTGGGCACAGCCTCACACCTCTCCTCTGGTGACGTTACACAGTAAAGGACACAGAAACAAGATAGAGAGCATGTGTTCATTTCCAAGCTATCCTACTCTTTATTTAATGCAAATTACAGTACCAGGTAACTATTCTCTGAATCCGAGTCACACCTAGGACCAAAACGGACATTATTTACAAAGAAAAGGAGACATTTAGCATATCTTTCACAGAAAAGATGTATATATTAAAAAAAAAAAAAATCAGTCACAAACAGAAGCATTCAAGTAGTAGTTAATGTTACACAGGTTGTATTTTTTTCTTTATTGTCACTTTAAATCAAGACACTTTTTTCTTGACGCTGTATGTAATGTAAAGTAATGTAAGATAATGTTTGAATATAGCTAATTTTTTTTTTTTTTGGCTTTTCCATTTTTAAACCTGTCTTTACTCTTATTTAAATTTTAGTTTAGTCACAAGAAGTGGTCACACGGTTCGTGGAAAGTAACATGTCTATGAATGCATAACTTACAAAGCGAGCTTTACACAGGAGGGGGGAGCTGGAGGAATGGAGGATTGTGGGTGCTACGTGACGCCCTTGAAGTGCTGCTCTCGGCCGGCCAAACGCAAATGTCTGCGCTGAGGAGTTATTGCCCTTAGGGATGACACTATGACCTGGGGTTGAGGACAGACTCAGTCGTCCTCCACTCACACACACAATCTACACTCACACTAAGACAGCATGCCGTCAGATATACTGGCCCAAAAAAAAAAAAACCCCACCAAGGTCCATGTGTTAATTAAGCAATATCAGGCGAGCGCGAGTGCTTTTGTAATGAAAATCAGCACAAGTGTGAGGTAATCATGCAGTGCTGATATTCAATACAACACGACTGCGAGTGTGATATTGTTTTTATACACCAGTTGAAGAATGAATACCAAGTAACTGATATTTCAAACAACATGCCCAAATATTTTGTTTCGTTTTGCTCCATTATTGACAACAGTTCCTAAAGAAACCGCAGCTAGATAGTGTTGCCTGTCGCCATGCCAACACACAGATTGCCCGACGGCCCGTAGTAAATGTAGTTTCAATGTAATGAACTGTTGCTCGGTTTGGAATTGTATGTATTAAACGCACATAAGCGGCGTGATACAAACGGTGAAATATCCCGGTGCTGTTATACTAAATATCAGCACTCTTGCAACACCACTGCTCCATTCAAATTAGTGGACCCAAAATACCTGCTTTATAAAAATTATACAGTTCTTAGTTGTTGGTTTTTTTTTTTTAAATAAACCTCAGCTGATTACCTTATTTAACAAAGCGTATAATTAAAAACAAATCAAAAATACCTACTTTGTTGCACGTATTTGCATGTAACTTTGATTTGATTTGAGCAGTTACTGGATTTACATTTCTCTTGGTACCGTTAAAACCCATGCAGCGCAGCAGCTTGCATGTTACCGTTGCCGTGATTAGGCTACAAATCATAAAAAGTACAACAGGTTTTGAAAACAAACAAACAAACAAAAAAAACATTAAATCAGTTAAATTTTGTGAAACAGTGCATCAATTAGCAAATTTTAGTTGGACCTCTAACTCTAATGCCAGAAGAGAATTTTATTTTATCTGCTCAAATTCCAGCCCTGGTGGCCCTCCCACCCCCCGATCGTATTATGAGTCATTAAAATATTACACATGAAACGGTTTATAATGTAAATAAAGAGGTAAGCCAGAAGAGCTTTAACACTGACCGACCAACAGCACACACTCCGAGCGTCACTAAGAGAGTTACAGTACTGTGTGAGTAAAGGATGAGGTTCAAGGAGGGGAGGAGGGGAGATTGGGAAAGGGGGTGAATGGAAGCAAAGGCACTCCAAACTCTAGATACACTATACAGTTACTACATATCGTTACAATAATATAGCTGGCACCTACTGTACAGAGAAGATTGAACTATATGGCTGGAGAAAGCTCCTCATCTACAGTTTCCAACAAACAGTTCAGATTTGTCCTAATCTTTTTTTTTTTAACCCCCCCTTTATGAGATTTTTTTAAAACTTTTTAAAAACCGTTATTTGTTTTTTTTTGCTTTTTTTTTTTTGCTTGGTAACAGTTCTCAGGTCAGCAAATGTACATACCATAAACAAGAGAAAACACATACACACGCGCTAATTAAAAACAAAACATACAAGCCAGAATTTGGCAAGGAGCAACTGTGCAGTATTGTATTTACACCTTTTGTTGTCTTTTTAAAACTGTTACATTTACGTATTAAGACATTCTGATTAAAATATACAGTTTGTCCATTTAAGAAGACGTTAAAATTGGAAACAGGGAGGGGGGAAAAAAATGTAACAAATGTTCAAGTAGTGGTCACAACAACAACTACACAGCATCGACGATTTAACACCAAAAACAGGAAATGCTCAGCTCCTCAGTTCACAGTGCTGAACAATCGGCATTATCTTTATTTTAAGAAACACTGAGTAACATGACGCCCCAGCTAACGACACACCATCCATGTTCAGCTCGAACCTAACACAATCGCATCAAATCCAGCTTTCAATGGATTGGTTTATTCAATCAAAAAAAAAACAAAAAAAAAAACAACCCTGCTTTTTGACTGAATTCGTGGTGTGACCAACAAACAAAGAAACCTGAGGACTACTGATACTAACGGAGAGGAAAAGCACGAGTGTTAAACTCAGGATTAGAACATAATCTACAGTTCTACGGCTCTGAACTGAAATTTTGAGCACATTTACAGCATTCCTGCTCCGGAAACACATTTCATTTATTCGTGTATACATACATAATATCTCAGTCAGCAGCGGATTGGCTGCCACACAAAAGCTCCGCCCCAGATGCCTGTGAAGCGTTCTGAACCAATCACGTATAAAGCTTTGTTGATTCAGAATACAATTAACCCAGAGGCGGAGCTTTTATTCATATGCACACGCGCACACACACACACACACACACACGCATATATATATATATATATTTTACATAACGCAAAGAAATATATAAACTGTGTATGTATTTATATATGTATATATAATACAAAAACACAGAAAAAGGAGACAAAGAAGTCTCTCGTGTCAATCAAAAAAGACGTCCCCTCCTCTACCTACCCCCTTAAAATCCCCCCTTATCAATATAAAATAAAATAACATAAAACAATTATATGTAATATGTCAAACTCCTAACTAAATCTTCCAGAGCGCCTCGAAATTTCTTTTTGCTTTCTTTTGGCTTTGCTGCTGAATCGTACACACTTGTTGTGTTACTTCATTTGTTATGCAAGTCCAAGTGCATTTTATAATATAAAAATTTATATATATATATATATATATATATATATATATATATATATATATATATATATATATATATATATAAAAAAAAACACACTGTATATTCATACACGATACAAACAAATGTTTCTTTTAGCGACTTCTTGAACCTTTTTAAGTTGCTGAGTGCTCCCAACCAAATTCAAGCCATGCACTAAAAGTGAAGTGGTGTGAGTGGGAGGAGGATGAGGAAGGACAGCGACGGAGTGAAAGAGAGAGGGAGAAAGGGAGAGAGGGAGTGACAGAGAGAGTGGTAGAGCGAGGGCAGCCCATTTGAACAGCAGGCTCGCTAAACTGAGATGGAAGAGGATGGATTCGGCTACCGGATTGCTTTGATTAAGAGATTGTCCACAGGATTGATGGTGTGAGTTCTCCCCCCGTGCCACTGCTCACCTCTCTCTCTTTCACCCTCTCCATTATCACGGTTCTGAACATGTCCGGGAACTCGGTTCGGACAGCACTAAAAGCACTGAAATTATGGTTTGGCGCTTGCGGTTTCATTAAGTGTTGTGGCTGGATGGTTTAAACCCCGCCGACTGATCTGGGTAATTGGCAGGGCGTCATCCGGATAGGGCCCGGGCTGGATGGGTAAACGGCCGGGACATTCAGGTGGAGGTGTTGGAGGCAGAGGCTGAGGCTGCGTTGGTGGTCTGACCGCGTTCTCCACTGTTGGCATCTGGAAAACAGAAAAAACAAGATCAGGGTTCTGATGTTACAGACTAACACAAGCATACACTCACGCAGACTGCTCCTCAACCACTTATCTTAAATGTCATGCAAATAAATTAATGCAGCATACTAACTTGTGGGAAGTCAGAACTCAAGGTACAAAGTGGGGGAAAACCCATGGACACCTTCATTTTAGTCTTTTGTAAGCTACAAACTAGCCAAGTAACTGAAAAGTGATGTATATTTTCCTCTATAAAACCGTGAGCTCTGTGTCATAACTCAGTGTAATAGATTTAACAAAAACTTGTGTGTATATTGACTGACCTAAAGTAAATACTTGTATAATACAGTATAACTCATTTAAAGGTAAGAGATGCTACATTGTGTACTGCTGATGCTCTGAGCAGCCGTCAATTGCTGAACTCAGATTTTCAGAGTAGGAAGAAAGTTGAAAAAAGCATTTTCTTTGGTTTGTCCTTTTCGGAGATCAGAAATTTTTAGTTGCAAGATTTATTGTTGTGACCTGAGCGGCATAACAGAAATGCACTCGCCCTGGGAAATCACAAGTTGGAATCTCGGTCACATGTCGCCAAGTAAGAAAAGGGATGAGGGATGGCAAACTATTCCTCTGCTTAGTTAGTGACAGTTACATTTATATAGCGCTTTTCTAGACACACTCAAAGTGCTATACATGGGGGGGGGGTGGTGTTGGGTCTCCTTAACTACCACCAGTGTGTAGCATCCACATGGATGATGCGACAGCAGCCACAGTGGGCCAGAACACCCACCACACACCAGCTATTAGTGGAGAGGAGTGATGATGTAGCCAAATCAGAGATGGGGGATTATTAGGGGGCCATGATAGAGAAGGGGCATTGGGGGAATTTCGCCAGGACCCCGGGGTTAAATCCATACTCTTTTACAAAAAGTGTCCAGGGATTTTTAATGACCACAGAGAGTCAGGACCTCGGTTTAATGTCTCATCTGAAAGACGGTGCTGTTTTTACAGTAGTAATTAGGCCTCACACAAACCACAGGGTGAACACCCCCTGCTGTACTGGTCAGGCTCAACCCTGCTTAGCTTCAGTGGGGAAACCAGGCGAGAACTGCAGGGAGATATGCTGTCAATCACAGCAACCCTAGACAATCATGGATGTCCGTGAGCATGTGTATGCAGAAGAGAGCAGACAACGCTTTCCTCAGAGCGCGTTACACTGCCTGGCTTTACATGGTTGAGGAAGCACATGCTAGCGTTCACACTCCCCATATGGTAGGTGAGTTCGTTGGTGGCAAGTGAATAAACTGCGGTTAAAACGGAGAAAAAAAAAATATGTAAAAGAAAGATTAAAGTTGACTTCATATCCAGGAACATATGAAATTTGATATAATATATATCTATATATATATATATATATATATAGAGAGAGAGAGAGAGAGAGAGAGAGAGAGATATGTATGTAAAAATAAAAAATAGATTCTACCTAAACATGATTTTCCTGGTCAAATAAAACACATTTAGGTAAACTGTCTTTAAACCTACCAAAGGTCTGTTTTGTTTAAGACAAGATGTACCTCTCTAACCTCTAGGAGAAATACAACCCTCCCCGCTTACTGTGATACTCCTCAGCAGGTCTACTACCAATACCTTTCATGAACTTTGGGGGAAAAAAAAAAAAAATGTTCTTTAAAAACTCTCTTCAGGCTTGCATATTCTGACATGGTTACATAATGCTTCATTATAATAGTGTTTCATGTATAATATTGTATAATGTATATACATGCATATGTTTAATTGTGTGTGTGTAATATATAGAATTTTTTTTTCTCTCCACCCTATGATATGTAGATACACTAAAGATAAAGGTTGTATTCCCCCCAGTAGGTGTTAAATAATTATAAAAACAGATGAAGTACATTTATGTCAGAATGTACAAGGTCTGGTTAAGTGGAGGAAGTCAGACTCTGACTGCTTCCCTAATCAGTGTGCATTGCTTATAAAACCTCACTGTAGCTTGTACTACTGTTAGTCTGTTTTTCACTGATTACCAATGCAATTATGGCATTACAGCTGTAATTACATTTTAAACGCTCGGGTTGGTTCTGATCAGCAATGGGCTGGAGGAGCTTCTGTGGCCGTGAGCCATGGAAATTTAAGAACTTCTGCTCTAATGAACCGTTTATTTATGTCTAATTAGTAGGGATTATTACGCCTAATTGTTTCCCATGTCCTGGGAGGAATTATGGTTAACGTGTAAACACACTTAAACAGGAAGATGACTGAGACTGACCTGTAGTGCTGGAGGCATTGGTGGGGGTGGAGGCACCTGCTTGATTACGCGCATGAGCAGGAATCAAGATGGTAGCCAAAGATGGGTTACTGGACAACTCTGTAAGAGAAACAGAGAGAAGTTAGAAAAATTGCTTTTAGGGAACTTCAAATCTCTTAACAATGTAGAATGCTGGGGATGAAGTAGGTACAGTGTGTCTGATGATCAACCTTATTGTTCAGACTAAAACCAATCCAAACCTTGAGTAGTGAAGTTGAACAGCGACGGCTTCTCCCTCCCATTGGGCAGTTTGATGTTCGGATCTCTCAGCTCGTCAAAAAACGAGTGTGCGCACGCCTCGAGCGGCGTGAGCCGAGCCGTGGGTGTGTACTCCAACAGACGAGAGCACAGAGCGATGGCTTCTGGAGGTGTGCGTGGCCGGAACACCTGCAAACACGTCAGCACACATGACACAAATCAAGGCGAAACAAATGGGGTTTATTGTCATTCTTACATACACAGTCAGGTCCATGAGTATTTGGACATTGAAAATGGAGCGACTGTGTAGAAAAATGTCTAATTTCTAAATGGTTAATACAATTTACCAACGCAATATTGTTGTTAACCCCATTGAATTAAAGCTGAAAGCCTACACTTCAATCACATCGTGATTGCTTCATTTCGAATCCACTGTGGAGTACAGAGGCAAAATGACCAAAATGGTGACTGTCCAAACACTTACGAAACTGACTGCAAATTAAGTACTATTAGAGTTGCACAATTAATTGAATATTGATCTCGATTACGATTTTGACTGCCCAAGATTACATGAACATTATCTACTGCGATGTTGAAGTTTACAGTTCGTCCACCGCTAATTGAAAACTCTGCTGCAGATCAAATCAAGCGCTTACGAAACTCACAGCCAATCACCATAGAGCGGCGCAGGGACGACGTCATTTTGTAACGCCAAAACCTGGAAACGAGTTAGCGTGTTAGCCCGTCTGGTTCAATCGTCCTGAATCAATGGGTTTTTTAAAAATGGGATTTTGGTTCAAAGTCTGAAATAAGGTCTGTGGTGAACGCAAGCTCAATTATTCCAAGACATAAAATACACCAGTAAAACCACACTCATGATTTTTTTTTCTAAAGCTTTTACATGTATTGAAAAAGGCGGTTGCTAACATGTTACTAAATGAGACTACAGACATCACGCCGAACATGAAAAAAACTTTGCAGATAAACTGGATCAGGGGTGCTGTGCACAATTCCCCCAAAAAGGTGAATGAAGATTCATCCACAGAGTAAATCCGTATTATGGAAAATGTTTTAAATCAAGTTTGGAAAAGTTGTCGGAGCTTGGTGATGGGGACGTTGAAGTCGCATGACCGTGGTGTAGTTCGTTTATAGCGTACGGTTAGCTGTTTATTTCTGCAGATTGTATTTAGGCTTCAAACTTCAGAAAAGTTGTGTTCATTTGTGAAAATGATCTTGAATCCTATTGGGTTTTTGTCGAGGGAACCGGTGTGATGATAACTTCCAAGTTCCTGCACAAAATGACATCACCCCTGCGTCACCGCTCTATTGGGTGATTTGGCTGCGTCTCTCCTCCTGTAAACACCGTTATTCCCTTTTCTGCGTACGCCTGAATTGTTTCATTGGGGTGCATATTTTCCTTTCGTTGAAGGCATATTTTTACTTATCCTATCATTTGGGTACAATTTTATTTATATTTTGCTTCTACGAGAAGATGCACTTTAAGGATCAATCTAATTAGATGCAAAGATTTGCACATTAGCAGGAATGTAGCAAAACATGGAGGTGAAGGCAGCAGTCCGTTTATTTAAATGTGAAAGTGCAATAAAAAAAAAATGTTGTCCCTAAAATCAATGAATAATCGTGATAAATAATCATGATCTCAATATTGATCAAAATCATCGGGATTATCATTTTGACCATAATCATGCAGCCCTAGATCTAACTGTAAATTAATTCCTACTGTAACCTAAAGAAATGATTCTTTAGAACCATGGTGTAATGTGATGCACACGACTGTATAAAGTGCAAATACACAACAGTGTGAGACGTGTGCAAAAATGTACAATAAACAGGACAATAAATACACAGGATAATTAAACAAAGAGGAAAGTAAATACTAGAGATGCACAGATAGCAAATTTCTCAGTCGATACGATAACCGATTATTCAGAGTGATATCGGCCGATATCGATAGTTCTGCCTTTTATGCCTTCTTTTAAATGAATAACAATTCATTCCTCAATTCTGAAGGAAATACAAATAAAAACTTTATTCTCTCCATTTTAACAAGTTGTTTCACAGTAAGTGGTCTCATAAACAGAAAACACGTTCCTCTAATTAACATTAACACATGAACTAAATTCTGAAGATTAAAGTAAGATTATTAACTTATTGAATGTTATTAATTCATATTAACATTGACCGAATTGTAAAAAACTTCCTGTTAGTCTCACATTCACTCACCACAAACACAAGCATTTCTACTTCATCACTGACATCAAACTGGTCATATATAATATCAACTTTTTTATATATTAACATTAACTGGATATGAAATATACAGTATACTCTAAATATACTCTACACAAATTTTTCTGTGCAATATATACTTGATGCCAAAACTCCCACTTCATTGCTGCAGCGTCCAGTGTAAAATTTTAGCAGTGCAATGCTTATAGAGATTACAGACTACAGTTTTGTCATCATTCCACACAAGAGACATCATCTTTACACACAGCATGATATTCATGTGTTTTCCTGCCCTCTTTTGATTGACTGGATATAATCGGCCCTGATCATTTTAAACTATCAGCCCATAGCGTGAAAATTTGCCTTTATCGTCCGATACAGATTATTGGCCGATACATCGGTGCATCTCTAGTAAATACTCATGACAATAAAACAACAAGACAATAAAACAGGACAATAAATACACAGGATAATTAATACACAGAACAATAAATATTCAAAAATATTTAATTTAACAAATTAAATTAAAACTAAACTTTGAGTAAATCAAGGATCTCAAAGGTTTCATTTAAAACTAAATCGGCCTGAATCTAGCAACGACTTGAGTGACTCAGGAGTGGTAATATGGGGACAATTTTTCCACCTAAGCATGTGCAGAGAAAGAAAAACACAAACACAGAAAGCGTGCAAGAGAAAAGAGAAGCATAGCCATCTTCTACTCTTTATTCACTGTGTTAAATAACCACCAGGAGGCACCAATCCTCCCTCACGTCTACAAGCTACACTTACACCACTCAATCAGACTGAGCTTGGATGCTATGAATTTACTCGTCATGGTAGTTTCACAAAAAAAAAAAAAACGTTCATGAAAATGAACAGAAGCACTTAAACTTTCATTTCAATACATATTCTATACATTTACTAACTGGAAACAGCCCCATCACTACACACGTCACCACAGTCTAAGTTGTCATGCTGTAATTTGCATACTGGCTCTTACATTTGAGGACACAATAACACTTGTCCAACACTGACTCTGATTAGTCCAACATTAACTCTGAACTGATTTTCCACTCTTACAGGAAAACCACTACACTCTGACCAGCCTGTGCACTCAAACTAGAGAATCAAGCATATGAAAACTTTTGAACTGGTTCATTTGTTTAAAATCAGTTATCATTGTTTTGTGGACTATATGTAAATATCTGTTATGTGAAATAGCTTATTCAGGACAGCACAATCAATTGTTTTTGTTTTTTTTTAATTATGAACATTTTGCCGATTCTGCAAGGTGTATGTAGATTTATGACCTCAACTGTGTGTATACATTTGGTTTAGTGTGGATTTTACTTTCAACTGCTCAACCCTCCCACACTGCCTGATAAATTAAACAAGAAGCTCATTCAGCTGATGCAGCTCACACCTAGGTAATGAGCTAATGACCGGATCGGGGTGTGTTAAAACGACGAGACGAGCGGGAAACACAGGTCTAAAGCATCAGGGTCGTGTCAGCAGTAACACCCTTCGGTTCTGTCACTGAACCATTGAGATAATTACGACTCAACAGTATGGAGTTCATACTTAAAGACTGTATCCTGCTGATCAGTCTAGGAATTTACCGTGCAGTGTTTTAGTACGTTTGAATACAACTCCTCACAGAACAAGCACTACAGAAATACAACTAGGATTTCCATTTTTTTGGTTCACGCTTGGATGTGGACGTTTCAGCAAAGTCAGACATCACACAGCAGCTTAATAAAGTTGAAGAATGTGTAAAGGACATTAGATGTTGGATGCTTATTAACTTCCTTTTACTTAATTCTGATAAGACAGAAGTACTTGTAGTAGGACCACGTGCAGCTAGAAGTAAGCTTTCTGATCTCTTAGTAACTCTGGATGGACTTTCCATTTCATCATATGCACAGGTAAAAGACCTCGGAGTTATTATTGACTCCAGTCTATCATTTGATGCTCATGTAGATAATATTACTAGGATAGCTTTCTTTTATCTCAGAAATATTTCTAAGATAAGAAATATCGTCACATCTAGAGTAGATTACTGTAATGCCTTACTGTCTGGATGATCCAGTCGAAGCATAAACAAACTCCAGTTAGTGCCGAATGCAGCTGCTAGAGTCCTAACTAGAACCAGAGCATACGACCAGATGACCCCGATCTTATCAACACTGCATTGGCTATAAAATCACGCACTGATTATAAAATTATTTATTAATTAATAACTATTGACAAAGCACTAAACGGTCTCACACCAAAGTACCTAAGCGAACTTGAGGTACTTTATAATCCTCCGTGCCTACACAGATTTGTCGGTACCTCGAATAGCGAAGGCTACATTAGAGGGAAGAATTCTCTCTTATAAAGTCCCACAGTTAAGGAAAAGAATTACAATTAGTGTTCGGGACTCAGACAAAGTCTCAGTGTTTAAGTCTAGGCTGAAAATGTATTTCTTTACTCAAGCCTAACATGAGTAGACTTTGTTTTAGGCAAGTACCCAGTCGTATCCATCACAGGATAGCCACACATGATTTTATGGAGTGAACCTGACCTTTTCTGCACTCCGGACCTGCCTGATCCATCCTGATGCCCTATCTCTGGATGGAGCTCTCATCAACTAGAGGCTACAGCCTGGAGATTGATTAGGATGGTGCTGCTTTAAAGTACCATGGAAATGGTTTTGGACCTCAATTCCACATGGACATTCTCATTGTGGTTGCTGGGACTACGGATACTACTATGGGACTGCAATTTGCAAATACAGTTTTGCACTCAGGTCTCCTTTAGTGAACAGTGGACTAGTTCATCAATCAGACTTCATATTAAACCATAATTTACTTTCTTTTACTTTCACACTATCCGTTGTTACCCAGATGAGGATGGGTTCCCTTCTGAGTCTGGTTCCTCTCAAGGTTTCTTCCTCTTATCATCTTAGGGAGTTTTTCCTTGCCACTGTCACCACCGGCTTGTTCAATAGGGATACATTCACAAATCTGTTTCCTTTGTTTATGTTTCTGTAAAGCTGCTTTGAGACAATGTCCATTGTAAAAAGCACTATAGAAATAAAACTGAATTGAATGTGAACTAGTGTGAAAGTGTCTGAGGTGGTGAGGTCATCTCGGACTGCTTCCAAGTGCAAGTGAAACATCTTTATATCCCTCTCATATCTAGTGTCTGGTGTTCCCTTGGTTATTGAGGTGTGTGGTGTCATCATACCAGGATCTCGAGTTCTGTAAGGTCTTCAGAAAAAAAGGTTGTGGATGCCTATGAGTCTGGCAAGGGATTTAAAAAGGTCTCCAAGTAATTGGAAATACAACATTCCATTGTAAGGAAAAATCATCTTTAAGTGGTGCAAATTTCAAACAACTGCCAATTTGTCCATGATTGGCTGTCCCAGCAAATTCAGCCCAATAGCAGACCGTCTGATGCAAAAAAGTCTCCAAAAACCTCAAAATTCCATCACAGGACCTGCTAATACGTCTTACAACTGTTGGTGTCAGAGTGCAGGCTTCAATAATCAGAAAAAGATTGAGAAAATTTGACCTGCACGGGGACCTTTTGGAATAATGTGCTCTGGACAGACGAATTAAAGATAGAGTCGTTTCGCCACAGTAACAGCAGACATGTTTGGCACAGACCAAAGACAGCTTTTCAGGAGAAGCACCTCATACCAACTGCGAAGCACAGGGAAATTTTATGGTTTGGGGTTGCTTTGTTTGCGTCGGACTGGACAGCTTTAATTCATTGATTTAACTATGAATTCTGTATCATATCAAAAATGAAAAAATTTAATTAAATTTTAAAAAGCCAACAATTTCCATGGGGTATACTTATTTTTTCACATGACTGTACATGCTTAAAAAAAAAAAAAAAAAAAAAAAAAAACCACATGAACAGCATGTCCTATGAAATGCTGCACGGTGTGTAGAGAGTGAGCTCTGAAGCTAATAATCACACCTGAGTGCTATGTCAGTCAGGATGGAGATGAATTAACTGAGCAGGATGAACAATGAGGTGGAGGTGAAGGTGGTGATGGAGCTAAATGGAGGTGAAGGAAGAGAAACGGATTTTTCTGTACCTGTTGACTCACCTTAGTCCATGGGTGGGCCTTTATCTGAGGAAACTTGAACTCTGTGTAATTGGGGTTCATCTCTCGAATCTGCTCACGGGTGGGTGTGCCCAAAACCTGTATGAGAGAGAGAGAAAGAGAGAGAGAGAAAGAGAGAGAGAGAGGGAGAGAGAGAGAGGGAGAGAGAGAGACAGAGTGTGTGTGAGAGTGAGACAGACAACAGATTTTGTGAATGAACACACACGCACACCAGCATGGAGCCAGTACCTTGATGATCTCCACCAGCTGATCCACTCCGCTGTCACCGGGGAAAATCGGTTGCCCTAGCAACAGCTCAGCCAGCACACAGCCTGCTGACCACACGTCTGAAGTTAAAAAAAAGAAAAATAAGGTCAAAAGGTCAGTGACCGGAGGACAAGGGTAATGAAATTCACAACGCTCCACATTACTTTCATGCAGAGATCAAAGCTTTATCACGTGCACCACACACACACACACACACACACACAAGCTGTTGCAGTGTCATAATTACTGTGCTCTTATATAGTGTATGTTGAATGTGAGGTTGGTGTGATGTAGCTTTAACATACCTATGCTGGAAGTGTAGTCAGTGGCTCCGAAGATGAGTTCAGGAGCTCTGTAGTATCGTGAGCAGATGTAGGACACGTTTGGCTCTCCACGGACCAGCTGCTTAGCGCTGTACATGGGAGAATAGGACATTCAGAGAGAACAACCAATACCAAATGTATCTCACAGCTCACACACGACACAGGAACGGGCGAAATTCATCATTTATCCCCCCACATCTGTGATCCTATTCACTATTGCCACATTTCTGTAATTTAAATTTACACACATACAGAGTCACACCGAGACAGAGTGAGACACACTGAGCAAGACACAGAGACACAGATTCAGAGTGAGAGAGACATACACACACACACACCAAGAGACAGAGAGAGACACACCAAGAGAGGGGCAGGCACACAAAGAGAAAGAGAGACCAAGAGAGACAGAGAGAGAGAGACAGACAGCGAGAGACACACACAGACACATTTACATTTATTCACTTAGCAGACGCTTTTATCCAAAGTGACTTACAAATGAGAAAAATACAAGCAAAACACACACACACACACACACACAGAGACAGAGAGAGAGAGAGAGAGAGAGACATACTGACAGGGAGAGCGGGACACAGAGAGACACAGACTCAGAGACACACACAGAGAGACGGGACACAGACAGACACAGAGAGAGAGAGACACACAGACAGAAACACACACAGAGAGAGACGCACACAGAGAGAGACACACACAGAGAGAGACACACACACACACACACACACAGAAACACACAGAGAGAGAGAGAGACACAGAGAGAGGGACACAGACACACAGAGACACATGGTGCATTCAGTAGACTGCATCATGTGGAGAAAAGTGCAGACAGAAAGGTAATATTTATTAATAATGAACTAAAGTTCCACACACACACACTCTTCACGCCTGGCTGAAGGTTTTTGGATGTGTGTGCTTATGATCAGCTAATGCACTTTTTCAGGATGAATCTCCAGCTTTAAATTCCTTTACAGTGTTTAAGTATGCACATTAAGGCGAGTCATTAACTAAACTGAACAAGCTGCTCCGGCACACCTGGGCAACATGTCCCCAGGTCCGAGCACGAAGGAGAACATCTGCTCTTACACTCCACTTCACACTGTACCGGGGTTTAGCACGCCAATGTTCTTTATACTCAACAGCGCCGGGCTACAGGACAGAACTTTCACATCACCATACATTTCTCTAGGGCATACAGGATATGCAGAGGGGTGAAGGGAGACCTCCGCGTATGTGCGAATGAGTGTGTGTCCCAGCACTGACCTGCCGAAGTCACAGAGCTTGAGCACGGCCGTCTCAGGATCCAGCAGCAGGTTCTGGGGTTTGATGTCTCGATGGCAGATTCCAAACGAATGGATGTAGGCCAGACTTCTGAAGAGCTGATACATGTATAACTGCAGCACACACACACACACACACACACAGGTTTAACACTACAATTGACTGTAAAACAGTAGTTTTGTGTTGAAAAAAACCCAAAACCTTTTTGATCTTTTATTCAAAATCTATTTTTTATTTTAATAAAATAACATTTTATTTATATTACAAAGAAAAATATATATTTAACACGGGAAAGGAGAACAAAGTTTCCTTACCATACACCAGAGGGACTGACACACACATTTACTCTGGAAACACACATACACACCCCACTCAGAGGAGAGCAGAGGCACACTGATACACACCTTGACGTAAACCATGGGGAGGGTCTGTTTGGCTCGGCTGTAGTGTCTGGCGACTCTGTACACAGTCTCAGGGACATAATCCAGCACCAGGTTCAGATACACCTCGTCCTTCTGTGAGGATAGAACACAAACAAACATCCGGTTAGACGAAGGACATTGTGCACGTAGAATTATACGAATTATCACCATTTCTTTTTGTTTCTGTTCATGAATTCCAGCGCAACAGACTTAGGCAGTGAATCCTCGATTCTGATTGGTCAGGTGGTGGTAAATATTCATTTTCTCTAACAGCAGTGCTCACCGTAGTTCTCACTGCAAATCGAATCAGAAGTTTATATTAACGCACTTGTTTTAATACGTTATTACTATAGAAACCGCTCATTTACAGAGACTTTTATTATAATAATAATAATAATAATAATGAGACTTTTTTTTTGCCTTTGTTTATTTATTCATTTTCATATGATTCATTTACATGTGATTCATTTACGTATGATTCAATTTCATGTATTTCATATTCATGCATGTGATTCATTTACATGTAATTAATTTTCATGTGATTCATTTACATTTTCATGTGATTCATATTCATGCATATTCATGTAATTAATTTACATGTAATTCATTATTATGTGATTCATATTCATTCATGGGATTAATTTTCATGTGATTCATTTACATATGATACATTTTGATGTGATTCATATTCATGTAATTAATTTACATATAATTCATTTTCATGTGTTTCATATTCATGTAATTCATTTACCTTTTCTCCCCTCTCTTCCCCAAATATTTCATTGAGAAAAATAATCAACAATAATAACAATAATCATTGTCATTATCATTATCAATCAATCAATTAATTAATTAATTAAATTTAAAAAAAAAAAAAAGAATTCCCCCCGCCCCGCTCATCATGGCTACTCAATAGCTGTTGCTGGTTATAAAAAATTATAAAACCCAAAAACTAAAGTAAAAATAAGAATATAAATAGCCAATTGGAGCTGAAGAGGGACACACACCCAAAGTCTCCATAAAAAGGAGACAGCAGTGTATCACCCCTAGGGTTGTCCACAAAGTGGACCTAGAGTATGCTAAAAAAAAAAAATTACTAAAAAAAAAATTCCGAGTACCGAAAAAAGTCCCCTGCTGACTTCAAATCTACTAAATAGTTCTGCACTTTAACAAATATAATGTCCATACCTTTTAAAGACTTATACCTAATAATATTACACAGTGTAGCATATTAAAATAAAATACAAGAAGAGATTAACAAGATGATAATAAAATAGAAATTATAATAAATAATATTAGAATAAAGAATAGAGAATAAATTAGAATAAAGAATACATTTGAATAAAGAATATTATCAGAGAAAATAAATAAATAAATAATAATAATAATAATAATAATAATAAAATAATAACCAAATAAATAAATAAATAAATAAGGAACACTACACTGTGTAGGTGATGCAGTTCACCCCGGTTTTAAGAGTTTCACGTATTCTGCTGCTTCCTCTGCTGAAATAAAGTCCTTCTGGACTCCGTTATATGTAATGCGAAGCCGAGCTGGATGAAGTATTCCATAGCGAGCTCCATCAATATCACGAAGTTGACGTCGAACTTCGTTAAACGCGGCCCGGGCCCGGGCTGTCTTGACAGTGTAGTCAGGGAAAACTGAGATGGTCAGATCCCTCGCTTTAATCTGCTGGAGCTCTCTCGCACGGCGTAAAATATCAACACGGTCACTGTGATAATGGAATCTGCATACAATAGCTCGTGGTCGTTCACCAGACTTCGGCTTCGGCTGAAGGGTCCGGTGGGACCGGTCCAGAACCGGCTCCTTCTCCAGACTCAATGAATGCGGCGAAGTCAGAGCCACCACTCGGGGACGCGGATGAGACCGCGGGTTCACAGGGCGAAGGGAGCGCAGCTACGGATTCCTGGGCAGGAGGCGCGGGCGCGGGTTCATGGTGAGAGGGAGGCGCGGGCGCGGATTCACGAGGAGACGCTCGCGGTGCGCCCTCCAGACCTCAGTTTTGTCTGAATGCTACCACCGGGTTTCAAGTTTTTCCCCGACATCTTTAACGAACCACCGAGTTAAAAGTACAAATAAGGAAACGAAGTAGAATAAGTCAAAATATACTATGTATATAATATTTTATATATAAATTATATATAAAAATATTATATTACAAAAGAAAGTGCTAATTAATTACAATTTTTGATCGAAATCAGCAGGAGACTCAAACTTCACGTCTTACTCCATCGAACCGAATTCGAACCATAATGAGACTTTATTGATCACAAATACATTGCAGCACAGTAAAATTATTTTTTTGCATACCCCCGCATGTTAGGAAGCTGGAGTCAGAGTGCAGGGGCAGCAATGATATGGTGCCCCTGGAGCAGAGAGGGTTAAGGGCCTTGCTCAAGGGCCCAACAGTGGCAGTGCTGGGGCTTAAACCCCCAATCTTCCGATCAGTAACAGACCTTAACCGCCAATCCACCAGTTCCCCACTTTATGGCGGAAGCTCTACTTAAAGGGATTTAAAAGCAAGCAAGCAAACAAAGAAATTGCAGCCATCTGTGTCTGAGAGTAAAAACTGCCCATGCCGTCCGGATGGGAGGATTGGATGCTCTCTTGGCCCTGTCAAGGGTGATGGAAAAGAATCTGAGGACACTGTGAGGTCATGTATGTGGAAGAGGGTGGACAGCGCTTTCCTCTTAAGCCTCTGGTATAACTTGTTTATTTATTATAAATTATATATATATATATATATATTTTTTTTTACACGTACGCTAGAGTATGTGCACAGTCGTATGCACAACCTTTCAAAGTATACCCCATTTGACATGAACGCATACACAGGCGGTCGACACATGCGCATTACAACAACTTGCACTACCCCTCCTGCCCTACAGGAGTCAGTACAGAGCAGTAAGGCAGGTCTTTTGGTGTGAAGGATGACGAAGAAGAATCACTACCAGGAAGAACAATGCTCGGGTAATCTCTCACCATGATTAGCACCCATATACAAATCCTTATACTCTAAGGCTAGAATAATACAAATGCGGATAGTTTCTAACCTGCGCTCGTTTCCTTCTCTTCCGTTTTATCTTCAACTACCTTGAGATTCAACGGCCCCGGGTCACTGTCGCCACCTTGTGGAACAACTAAATAGTTTAAGAGAGGTACAGTAAATGCGCATGTGCGAAGTGCGGTTGGAGAAATCGGGCGGTGCGGATACAGTACGTGCGTACTCTGCTGATTGATAACTGAATTTGCATAACGCGTACTATACGTTGTTCCTAGCCTACGTGTAAAATGTGAAGCATACTTTCTACTTCAGCGTGTGCATTAGCAGCCGTTTGAAAACGTGTTTGACTGACCTTCACCCTCCCTGGTTTGACCAAATTAAAGAGAATCTGGAGCAGAAATTGAAATAAATAAATAAATAAATAAAGCCGATATGGAGATTTTCTGTGAGGAGACGTTTATTTAACATTTATGGAAGGAGTCTCCACTGTCAGTGCTTGGTCAGAGTTAAAGCTGATACGAATTTATAAGTCTTTATTATAATAACCAGAGGCTGGTAAGGGAAGGACTGTTTACAGCTGCTATAATATAAAGCAACTCATTTAAATGTAACTAAACAGATAAAAAGTATGATGCGTCAATCTTTAACAACTAGAAGATTGTAATCATTAGTAAATCGCTGTGGTGTAAGAGGAATAAAACACAGGTGGTAAGCGTGACACGGCTTCCGGTCAGGCTGCAACACACCACCGCATAATGGATTATTTTTCTACAGCTGCATTTCGAACCTTCTACACCGAACAACAGAACAATATCAAGATCACGTCATCACAGAACGATTCGCACTGCATTCAGTTCTGAGCGAGTCTCAGACATGGTGCCAGCTGCAGGTGATTCTGTTCATTTCATCAGTGCTTATTAAATCCATCCTGCATCAAATAATTTTGTTCTGCTGAATCAATAACATCTGCCTGCCAGTGAAGTCTGTCTCCAAGTTTAGAAATAAGTAGGAAGGAAGGAGGGAGGGAGGGAGGAGGAGGTATGCAAGAGAAAGGACGTGACATATCATCAGATGAGGACTATGTCGCGCCCGAGTCTGGTGTCTATAATCGGTCAGGGCAGGATGTGATGTCACTGTCGCATGTTTGTCATGTTTTAAACAATGGGTTTCAGTAGAGCACAGTGATGCCATGTCGGAAATAGTCTGTCATGGGAAGAAACTCGCACACAAAGCAAATTCACACAGTGTCTCAGGTTCTATAGTAAGCAGAACCCATTCTGCGTCACTGAAACGTGCTGCGTGTCTCATTTGTTTCTACTCTTTGAATGTGTCTCATTAACAAGGAGCTTCCACATCTCCAATAGCCACTCTTTACAACGGTGTTGAGCTGAAAAGCGTCTCAGACTACGTTTACATGGACAGCAGTAATCTAATTATTGACCTTATTCTGAATAAGACAATATTGTGATTAAGGTGTTTACATGAGTCACACTTACAATATTCCTTTCATGTTCCCGTTTTACATGTTATAGAACACAGATCGATTAACAGCACGTCATTACGTCCCCACGCCACGCCGTCTGACGCTCCCTCTAGAATATCACACATCAACATACAGTCCGTCTTCGTTATGGTACGGTATACAGTTTTGGGCGTTTCATTTTTCATTTGACGTTAATAATTTGTCATGGTATATGTGCAAATAGACGACTGCTTGAAGCCGTGCGCTGCGGCCGACGCATGTACATACATGCATTTCACCTACTATAATGTGCATTTCTCCTACTATACAGTAGGCAAGTACGCGGTTTCGGATGCAGCTGTGCTCTCGTTTGCCATCATACGGTTGAGCACTGCCGTGTGTGCTTGTGTCCTGCGGTAAAAACTCCCACACGACGTTAATAATGTGACCTTAAGGTGAGAGCAAATCACCACTTTGTGTTCCACTCCTCTTAGCCAAGAACAGGAACCTGAGGCTACATGGGCACCAAAACTGGATGGTTCAAAGATCCATCCGATGACAGAAGTGCTTTCACACAGTTATGGTGACAGCTCAGTCTGACCTCAGACACTCCTGCTGTCCTGGGCATTTTTCAACCTGCTGATTGCTACAGAAACAATATCGCTTACGACACAAAACGGAGAGAGAGAGAGAGAGAGAGATCCATCTATAGTCTTGACAAGGCTGCATTGTCTTCTGCAACAAATCATTGCGATGCTTTCATTTACTGCCTATTATCAGTAGCAGCTTTTATAATCATATTCTCAGACCACCGTCTCTGAACTCATCCGTCACTTCCTTTTTATAACGGAGAGATCTGTTGCTGTGCAATACACAAAAACATCACTTCCTGTTCTGGAAATCCTGAACCTAAACACCAGAGAGAAAAATAACCTTTTGTCTGAATAAAACTCGGCACCATTGAAACGTGACAATCCTGTGGCTTTAACACGCACACGTAGAACCTTAAAGCATTTCCGTCTTCCTGTGTTCGCTCTCAGCCGCTTTGAGCCGGACCTCTGCTCGCAGACGCACTACCTCGCTGGCTGTTTACATGCAAATATCTTCATTTCCTTGCAAATGAATTCAAACTGCAGGTATATTCAACTGAAACACACCACTTTATTTATAACATTTACAACGTCTCTGCACAGGCAGACAACATTAACGACATTTGTGCTGATAAGGATGCTACGTTTATACATTATGCATACAAAACACCACCAATGTGTCTTTACGTGACCATTTTAGAACTTTTAGGCATTTTACAATCAATCATAACGCTGATTTAAACACAAATCGTTTTTTTTTAATTGATTTTATTTTTACACACTTCTTTTTACTCTGACTCCCCAAAACAATCACTCTAAAAATAAAAAAAACGGAGAAGCAGAAGGCGGCTATAAGAAGACAGCAAAGCCTTTTCAGGTAGCTGTTTCCTCAGTTCGTAATGTAATTAAGAAATGGAAGTTAACAAGGACGGTGAAGTTCAAGTTTCCAAAAAACTGCTCATAGGATTGCTAGAAAGGCAAATCAACCCCCCATCCCCCCCCCCCCCCCCCCACTCTGGAGTGGAGAGGCATTGTTCAACTGAATATGACCTGCATGGAACAGTCAGCAGAAGAAAACCTTCCCTGCGTCCTTACCACAAAATTCCATGTCACAAGTTTTCAAATGTACATACACACATTTTTTTTTATATATATACACACACACACACACACACACACCCCCCACAATAGTTAAAATAGAACTTGAATAGAAATTGGCCACAATGAGCAAATGTATGTTTGGAGGGAAAAAAGGGTACAGAGTTTCATGAAAAGAACACCTCTCTAACTGTTAAGCATTGAGTGGGCGTGGCTCGATCATGCTTTGAAGAACGCATTTACATACAATTAAAATACAATTAAAATACCAGCCAATTCTAGAAGCAAACACCACACCATCTGTAACCAAGCTGAAGAAGGAGGAGGAATGCTTCTACAACAGAATAATGATTCGAATCACAGCAAAATTCACGATGAACTACTGCAAGAGGAGGAAAACGAAGGTTCTGGTATGGCCTTTACAGTCCCCTGACCTAAACATCATCGAAAATCTGTGGACAGACCTGAAAAGAGCAAGACAGCCCAAGAGCGGGCTCACAGAACTAGAAGTCTTTTGTGAAGAAGAATGGGTGAAAATCCCTGAAATGACACTTCTTCGCTTGCTACAAAAAGCATTTACAAGCTGTGATACTTGCCAAAGCTGGTGTTACTAAATACTGACCATGCAGGGTGCGCAACGTTTGCTTCGGGCCCTTTTATTTTGTTCTTTTGAAACTTTAAACAATGGAAATAAAAAAAAGTGTCACATTGCTTAAAATATGAAAGAAGTGCATCATCTCTGGAGTTTATGCCTTATGGAAATTAGGTCATCTTTTACTCGCCTTGACACCAACAGAAATTATGACCGGGGTGCACAAACTTTTGCATTTCACTGTACTTCATTCGAAAAATATACAAAATGTGCTTCATATAAATAAAGCACATCATTACTTAATTACTGTGAGCAACATTGTATACGTGTGTTTGTGTGATGTCCTGGATACAGTAGGCAGGATCCAGCTCTCTCGCACACACACGGAACTCATCCTGGTTTGACACAAACACAGACTCGTAACACTCACTTTGAAAAAGAATCACACACAGACACATTTAAAATGTCTCCTTATAAACTGTATGCGTACAATATGCTAACGTTTCACAGTTTAAAAGCATAACGCTCGTTTGTTGAGGTTTTTCAGAAGGTACAGAACCTTGTGTTCTTCCTGCCACCATGTTGGTCATCGTGCTGTGGCACAAACCCACATATTCACAAGCTATCAAAGATTTCCACCTGTGAAAGTAATGATTTCTTTATTTTTTATTCCACCCTCATGTGAACTAACCCAGCCCAGGACTGTTTATATTTTGAATGAGCCATCAGTCGTATCATTTTCCGATGTAAATGTAGCTACTGAGGAATGAATGGAGGTGGGCTCGGGCCCACGCCGCCCTAATGACACGGCTCATCGGCTAAAATTAGCTCTGCCTGTGAGTCACTACAGCAACACTTCCTCAATTACGTCTGATCAGCAGAGCTACCATTTGACTGGCTACGGAGGAGCTCCCACCAGGTCTGGGAACAGCCCGACTGGCTCGTGTGATGTGGTCATGATGTGTTCTGAGAGAAGAGACAGAAGCGGGGAGATATGAAAAGGAAATATGTCAGAGACAGACACTGACTTATGTCTTTCATATCACACAATTTAAAATGGCATGGAAAAGGTGCGTGTGTGTGCGGTGTTTACAGCGTCATTACACATGCATAATGACGCACGCACTTAAGTGCCAGTTTAGTTCCAGCTCAAGTGCACTCTGAGTTTCACTGTGACATACAGTGGTGCTTAAAAGTTTGCGAACCCTATAGAATTGACTATTTCTGCATAAATATGAGCTAAAACATCATCAGATCTTCACACAAGTAGATAAAGAGAACCCCATTAAACAAAGGAGACAAAAATAATTATACTTGGTCATTTATTTATTGAGGAAAATGATCCAATATTACATGTCTGCAAGTGGCAAAAGTATGTGAACCTTTGCTTCCAGTATCTGATGTGACCCCCTTGTGCAGCAATGACTGTAGCTAAACATTTGCGGTAACTGTTAATCAGACCTACACTTCGGCTTGGAGGAATTTTATCTCACTCCTTAGTACAGAACAGCTTCAACTCTGGGATGTTGGTGTAAAAAAAAAAAATAAATAAATAAACTTTTTTAAAAAAATTACCACTAATGAAAGTTTTTTATTTTTTGGGTCCTTTCCTTTTTACAGGTTAAAACTCCACCATGAATGACTTGCATGTTAATCGGCATTATAAATGGAATCTTCAGTGACCTCCAGCGTTTATTTGATAAAGAAATTCGAAGTTGACTTTTTTAGTTGGTTTATTTTCACTTTGGTTAATGGTTTCCTAGGTCACCCACAATGCCGTGCGACTACATGCTGATAGCGGTGCCAGTGGGATTAATGCTGAGTTCATGATACCTGGGAATTTTCCAACGCAGAGCTTCCTACTTCCAACGTGAGAGTGTTCAGGCGTACTCGGCCGCCTGAAGTCGGAAATGAAACGAATGCTCGCTGTAAGCGGTCTATGCGAACTGGAATTAAAGTGTTGTTGGGTTTGCAATTCATTTCTCTTTAAAGTGGATGTGACAATTCACTGTAAGTAGCGCTGCAAAAGTACATTACAGAGCAGTTTGTTCAAACATCTTGCAGAAATTGAATTGACATTAACAAAGTATCATGCTTAAAAACTGTAAATCATGCGGTTATTTCCTGTTCTTTCATACTTCTCACAATGAGCTCCTCCATGTTGAAGTGCCATCATGGAAAAGCAACTCAGAGTTCCACAAAAACTCAGGTGTTCCGAGCTGGACTTATGAGCTGGAGAACCGCTCCTACTGGAAAGTCGTAAACTTTTTTTTTTTTTTAAACTTCCCACTTGAACACACCATTAGCCCACGTTTCATCTCTTTCTAAATAGGGCGATGCAGAGGAACTTTAGTCTGTCCAGCTCTCTCAACTCCTCATCTGTACACTCTGCTCAAACAGATCATCTTCCAAGGCTTCAACTTTCATGCTAACGGATCGTAAACTAGCCGAGCCGAGTCTCTGCCTAACTCGGTCAAATAGCTGCATTGCATTGTGGGACTTTGAGTTCAGAGTTTGCACCAACGTCTCCTAAACGACTACGTTAGATTTATTATTCAAGCAAAATCTGCGTGTTATTCCTTATGTCCCCCTGTGACATTTATATGACACGTAACTGATAACAGCTTTTTCAATATTTGAAGTATACTAACTTTGCAAGCCTTTTGATCTCTTGAGAATTTCACAATTCTTCAGGCTGAGATGCCTTTACGGAATAATCAAGAAACCCGTATACAAATACCATGCAAGGATGCCTGCAAGAATGCGCCGTTGCAAGAATAAATGCGGTTGCTAAGTCAACCCACATGAAATACTTCTAAAAGTCTCTTGCTCTCTGGGGTCGGGTGTTTTTTGGCACACATATAGTGCAGGCTGAGCTAGCAGCGAGAAGAGTTTTGAGTGTGTGTGTGTGTGTGAGAGAGTGGGGGAGAGAGAGAGAGAGAGAGAGAGAGAGAGAGAGAGCTGTGCTCAGCAGATTTCACCAACTACATGAATGATGTGTAATGTCAGCAAATTAACAATCCTATCATCACTGAATTGCTGTTTAACTAAAACTACAGGCAGCTTGAGTTAAAGTGAAAGGATGATGTGGAGAAATTCAGATAGGTAGTGATGGAGAAAGAACTAAAAAGAGAGGCGAGGATGGAGTGTGAGAGTTCCCAACTCGCCATTCTCTACCCAGTGGATTTAAGAACATTTTAGAAAGTAGGAAAGAAAAAGAAAGGAAGGACGGAAGGGGGAGAAAGAAATAAAGGAAGCGAATGAAAGGAAGAAAGAAAGGATGGAAGAGAATCGAAGGAATGAAAGGATGGTTGGGAAGGAAAGGAAAAAAGAAAGAATGATTCTGTAATGGACTGAATAAAAAGTAATGGATTTTTTTTTGGCTGTATTGCATTTTTTTATTACTTTAATAATAGTTCTTCCTTGTCTTCTTATTTTAAATGATCATCTATATTTATACCAGTGTACATCTGAAGACAGCTATGGAGGACCATTACATATACACTTTTTTTTTTTTAACACATTTAAAAAGCATTTTGTATTTTCTGTTTCAGACGCATGTATAAACAATAAATAAAAAAATAAATAAATAATAGAAACATCCTGAATTCCGAGTCGAACAGCAGATTGGCTACAGTTTGGTGTGAGAGCTGGAATACGTGAGGTGAACGAGATCATCACGTCATACACAGACACACCAACTTCTCAATCTCATCAATCTGCTCACGTGACAAAAGGCGAGATGGAGAAACGGGGGGGAAAAGAGAGGAGAATGGACAGGTGTGAGACAGGAGGACAGTGTGTCTTCTCTAGCTGCTTCACAATTTTACCCCATCCTGCATTTTCGGCTATTTAAGATCGGGGTTTTATTGCTCCGACAACACATTTCAGCAATTAAAGACAAACCCTACAGCACAGAGGGGTCATGGTTCCAGAACTTTTTGGTGCTTTTGAAACACTTTTGTTGTGTAAAAGCACAGCATGGTTTTTACACTAGGTCCTGAACTCGGTCAGCACAGTTCCCTGTACACTGTGCACGTTCTGATGATGCTCCCATGCAGAACTACAACACAAAAATGTGGCCGTCAATGAGAGTAACTGACAGATGATTGCAGCGCAGGACTGACCAGCCACAGGTAAACTCGACATTCAGCCCAGACAGAAACACGCATCCTGCTGCCACCAAACAATTCTGTCCCAACCACACACAATGCTACCAAGTCATGCTAGTAAATCGTAACAAGATTTACTTGCTGAACCGGTCAGTCTCACTTAAGGAGGCATGTCCTCTTTTCTGAACTGGTCGGTCTCACTTAAGGAGGTATGGTCTCCTCTCTGTACCTGTCTTTCTTAGAGAAGGAGGTGTGTCCTGCTCTCTGTGCCTGCTAGTCTGATGGAGGTGTGACCTTTTAACCTCAAAGCCAACAATTATGATGTAAAGAATCAAACCGCCATTTTTGCCATACAACACATACAAATTCAACTTGGACACTCTGTGGAATTCATTTCCCCAATAGTCCTACATTCACAAGTAAAAACGGAGTAACTGGGATTAAAGGGGTGTGTTCGTGCCTTATGGAGAGGCTTTGCAATGCCAGCAATAAGTACAAGCATGTATGTGGACGGAGACGGTCACCTTTTCCCCGCTGGAGTAGAAGAAGTACCGGAGGCGGACGATGTTGCAGTGGTCCAGCTTCCTCATGATCTGCAGCTCACGGTTCTGCAGAGTAGAAGAGAGAAACAAATCCACGGCATCAGCACAGAGAATATGAACTTCACCACACTTAGAGTGCACAGAAGGGCTGGGAAAGAGAGTGATAACATAATAGGAGTGTAATGATATTTTTCTGAGATATTGTGGATCATTGATTTGATTTTTTAATGATTACAAAGTCTGATTGAAAGCAGCGGCAATCGTTCATTTCCTACTTTATGCTTTAATATTCCTAAATGTTCTTAGGCAAATGTCCAAGGAAAAAAAAAACAACAACAAATGTGTCATTAATGGTTACGTCATTATAAAAGGTCAAATAAAAGAAAGAGCAGCGGTGTGATAAAGCCCTTGGCGTAGCTGTATACACAGACGGTTAGCATTGTTGCTGTCGATCTCCACGTCCATTTCTCGGCCCGAATGTGATGAGACGTGGATCGAAATAGAAACAGCACACAAGTCCAAGCCCCAGGCAAACGTTCGGTTCTCACACACACAATTTCTCTGAGCCATGGTTCCTGAAACACAGGCTGTAATTGGCACACCACCCACACAATGACGGAGAGAGAGGCGCAAGCGTGTCTCAGTCACGGTGCTAAGGGAAGTGAGGGAACTGTAGAGGCGGCGTATTAAAATAAATCCTGTTGGAATCGTCAAAACCAGAAATATCGCAAGTTCCCCAGCGGTCCTGCTGCAGCTGCACAGCGTGGGATGCTCAGAACAGTCACAGATGCATTTATTACATTTTTTTTCTAAATGGGATGAGAAGGTGGGCTTAAACACACAAACACCTTCGAGTTTGGAAAGCTCAAGGGGATAGATGGGGGGGGGGGTTAGTGGGATTAGACCTTAAGAGCCTACACATTGTGTGGAAAAGCTGGCCACAGTCAGAGACAAATTTTGGGGGATCCACGATAACCCCCTCGCCACCCACAAACAACTCTGCACGTTACCACGGCAACCTCGAGCAGTATGAGCGTTTGCTGGTTTCAGGCTGTGGCTGCAAGCTGTCGCAGATGCTCTAAAGCATGCTTAATATTCTCTGCAATGAATCGTATAGAGTAAAACCCTCTGTGACTAGTAGCAAGAACAGTGCTGTGAAACAGCCAATGAGAGCCTGAGAGGAAATCAATCATCATACGCAGCAGATCCTTGAATCCAGTTCAATCATCCAGCTATTTGTGTAGGAGGCTGAGGGCAAAATAGGTCTCATGTTACAGTGCGTTCAAGTCCTCCTGGGAAGTTTGTATTTACAAGTTGGGAAGTCGGATTTTACGACATCAGTTGCATTCAAGTCACTTTGGTCAGAGTAAGACGGCGGTGTACCTTCTCCTAATTAACTACAAAAAAAAGCCAGGTTTTCTAACTCTACTTTGAGAAAATGAACAGAGAATGCATCTCTGGTGTGTTTCGCTTTTTTCATTTTTTAATCAATTTATGAAGGCACTGTAAACTTTAACGTTACACATTTTAGCATAATTGTACAATTCTATTGTATTTTGTGCAGGGAATTGGCTTGTTTTAGTGTAAATAAAAAAACCTGACAAAAGACATGCTTGCTTGTATGTCTATAACTTTCTACAGAAATACTAAACTATATACATATACTTGTGTGGACAGCATTTACTGCGAGTTTTATAAATCTCGATAATTGCACATGGTTTTAACGATAATTAAATGTGACGCGCTAATACTAACTACGTCTGGGGGTTTTAACGTTGTTTATCGGGAACCCGGTAACCGTTTCGTCCATAATAAACACCCGCACACTCGCCCACGCACATTATACTCCCACAATGACATAATAAGGAAACGTGTCAGGCACTTTCTTAAGTAGCTAATCTGTAATGAAGCTGTTTAGGAGTAATGAAGGAACATCCAACAGTGCAGTAATGGCACTGCAGCGAAGTGAAAGATTATTCTACTCGAGCCCTTCGTTCTCCACGGTCACGTACGCCACCGGGCTACGTGCCAAGGCTGAATAATCAAATGTCGATCACTGGCTCAGGGATGACTCAGCACGATACTCAGCACGATACTCATCCCAGCAGGGTTTTTCCCTCCTTCGTTTATTTCCTTCAGAGAAGTCGTGCTTCCTTACTAGTCGGAGCTATAATATATAATAAGGCCTGAAATGCGCGCAGCGTGAGATAAATTCTTTTCTCATAAGTAATAAGTGCAGGTCAGTGTGTCTGTCTATGGAACAGCAGAAGAGAAATAATGAAATGGCCTCGTTCTCTCACTGTATCACCAATTTCTGCAATCTGACTGAGAGCACTTCATTACAGCGAGTAAATCGATCGCAACACGGCCTGACTGTATAGGTCGCCATGGCGACGGTGCTTGACGTGATGACTTGTTGGTGAGTGTAAGGTGTCAAGCACTTAACCCGTGAAGAGCTCTGATCAGAGGAGGCGAACAGTGTAACGCGCACACACGCGGACTGACAATTAAAAGTTGTATTTGTTGCCAAACTACGGTCGCATAAAAGGAATTAAACACTTTGCAGCATGTAAAAATGTATCAATTTTGGGGTTACAGCTGCATCATACCACCTTATTATTGATCATTTTCCTATAGCGGCATGCCACCGTGATGTTCCATTCCTTAGTGGTTGTGTGTACTGAACCAGACAGAGATTAAAGGCTCAGGAGACCTTTGCAGGTGTTTTGAGTTAATTCACTGATTAGAGCTATTCTCAGGTCAACATTTCAGTATTATACACTCTTTATTCGAATATTTTGAGATACTGGATTTTTGATTGCCATGAGCTGTAAGCTGTAATCATCGAGATCATCGAATCATATTTCGCTTCATGTGTAATGAATGTAGAATATATGAAAGTTCCACTTTTTGAATTAAATTACAGAAAAAGAAGATTTTTTGAGATGCACCTGTATGGCAACTTTGCCCTGATTTAAGATTACTTTGCAGTGATTTTCTAGAATGTAAAAAAAATAATAACCCACACAACTCAGCAGGACCTACAATGAGGCAAACTGCCAATCAGAACACACACAGTGTCGCAGTGGATCAAATTCAGCAGACTGGTGTCACCACGGTCGCATCATCATCTATAAAAAGATTTAATTCTCATCTACATCTTTATCTGAACTCACACATGGGTTCCTTTACAAAAGGGACAGTGTTAATCTCTGCTTAAAATTTCAGCCTGCGGGAGATTAACACCATCTCATTTCCCCGCCTCACGACGCTCACCTTAAACCTCTTGTCCTGGAGCACCTTCTTGATGGCCACCATTTCTCCGGACTCACACAGCTTGGCCTGGTAGACGACTCCGAATGAACCGTTCCCGATCACCTTTGTGTCCGTGTAGCTGACTTCCTGAGGCCGATCGGGACCCTGGCCTGGAGTCGCCATCACTGACGTCACCTTACCGCCATCCTTATCTCCTAGAGAAGAGGAGAGGGAGAGTCAATCTCACCATACACACGTGCACATATTTAAACTTAGTTTTTGCCTCGCAATTTTGTTCCGGAGGAAAGCAATTATATTGCAAAGCCTTCTGGGGAAGTTTTGCTCCTGAAATCTATAATCACACTCTCTTTCAGATTGCTGTCGGACTCCCTGGATCAGCCACCCTGGGGTACAAATGGGACTTTTAAGCATGTTGGTACAAACTTGGTACCGAACTATCGGTTCTCGTGACATCCCTATTCCCCACACACACACACAAAAAAAAACAATAAAAACTTCCAGCCATTCCCTTTTCCATGTTTTTTATCCAACACAGGGTCACGGGGAGCTTGGATTCCATCACAGGGGACTTGGCACACAAGGCGGTGGACACTAGGAACAGGGTGCCAACCCTTCGCAGGGCACAGTCACACACACAATTTGGAAATGCCAATCAGCCGACAACACTTGTCTTTGGACCGGAGTACCTGGAAGAAACCCCCAACGCATGGGTAGAACATGCAAACTCCACGCACACAGGGCAGAGGCAGGATTCAATCCCCCAACCCCCGAAGGTGCGAGGAAAGTGTGTTAACCAATAAGCCACTGTGTCCCCGAAACCCCCCCCCCAAAAAAAACAACAAACATAATAGTGTTTTCATCTTTTTCCTAAATAATTACGCATGAAGACATTTCAAAGAACAATAAAGCTTGGAAGACGACAGCAGACATCATTGGTGTCTTTAGAGCGTGTTTGTAGCTAGCTAGCTACTCTAATATCAGTAACTAATATGCAGCCTGACACATAACATGTACATCAAAATATGTATGTTCTCATGTGTTTTTTTTATATTTTAATAACATTTAAGACAAATAAATTATATGCTGTTGTAAACTGTATGCTGTAAGCTACAATGCAGCCACTGCCCTTTCACATCGGCGCTAAACATGCTGGTCGGATGCCACACACCCACAACAGCAGAGCTCGAGAGCCCACAAGAGACAAGCGGCAAGCGACATTAGGGATGTGTTGCTCGCTGGTGTGAACGCAGGGTCAGGAGGCGTGAGGTCCTGTGTGCTCTCCTTCCTGCTTATAAACAAATTTAGTTGTAGGAGAAGTGGTGGCTGGAGAGCTGTGATTGGTTACAACTGTATAAATACAGAAAATAATCCAAAAAGGGTGTATTGAGCTCAGACAATCACACGCACTTCATTTAATCTCATATTTACGTCCTTGTTGTTTCTTGTTCCTGGTTAGCGGAGAAATGAAGACAAGGATAAAAAGAAAGAAATAATACATATTACGATCACATGAGGGTTTCGTGCTTGGGCTGGTAGTCGAGGAGGCTCTGGGTTAGACAAGGGAAGGTGTTTTTTGCTATTTCTGGCAAGACCTTGTGAAAAGAAGCATTTCCCACTCTATTTGAGGCACGCGAGTCAGAGCAATCGTACAGTAGCGAACCAAGCAGGATAGGGCCGCATCAAAAAGCGGGACATTAAGGATACCGTCCAGCCGATGCTCATATTTCAGCGATCTACAAAACAGTTTACTCAAATGAACTTCAGCAGGTACTGAGCTGCTCATTCAGTCTCTTCAAAGCAAACTGTGTGATGTGAGCGCTGACCGTACACAACACACAGCATGTGAAGAATAAGCCTAAGTATGAGAACCTTATAAGGGAATTTGGAGAAGCTGTGTATTCTTTCAGAGCACGCACGGCGAGCCCCGTGATGTTCTTAGCTGCCATCAGCCGTTCGGTAAAAACTGGGGACTGCGATTAGTATTTGTGCTCTGTGAAATACAGATTAAAAACCTATAAAAATCTCTAAATCACTGATATGGTGAGAAGATGTTTAGGAGATGTTTCTTTTCTGAGACATCGTTGGCATGATGTCCTTTTTTTTGTCTTTTGTTTTGCAGACAGTTCGTAAGCTAAATTATATAACATGATGCGCATCGTGTATCGTAGAAATGCACACATGATATTTGTCATATCGGCCAGCGCTATGGCTGTAGCCCTAAGGTATAACTGGAACACCACATTTTCTGACACAGGACAGTGTAGAACTTCAGACTTCAGTATAAAATGAAAAGCTGCAGGGTCTTTTTCAGTCTTACCAAATATAAACATTCAAAAAAGACCAAAGAGACGCTTTTGAGGGAATGCTTATAGCTGCTATAGCAAAAGTTTTTTCGTGGATGTTTCACAGCGGTAACTGTAACTATAAACGGATAAATGATGGGGCGTGTCACTTGTTATTAAATTAAGAACTGTAAATGCTCAGAGGCATAGAACATTTTGGGTGAGCGATTAGTGGAAAATAATCAACTTCGCAGTGGTAATAGTAAAACTCTGCTTCATGTCGGACCCAACACACCACCACGCCACTGATTGTTTTCTCATAATGTCATGCCCCCAAGCGTTTTATTCTGTACATGGTACACAATGTTTCATGATTGAGGCTGGACATTTTGTGCAATTATAGGGTCAACATAATTTTTTAGAAATAATAAAGTGAAACACTAGTGTTACAATTCCATATGCATATTATTAAAATCATGTAATTCCAGATAACATTACTGTATTATAAACCTGTCGTTGTGCGTGTCTGTGTGTATGGGGGGGAAGGGTGGAGGTTGTTAAGCACTGGCTGTGCTGAAAAAAGATTAGTGGCTTTGGGTTCCAGATCACGGCTCAAAGTCCTTGTTAATTCTGTTAAAGTTTAACTTCAGACCAGAGCCTCCCTTTGACCCCGACACTCTGGCACTGTCGGCGTTTGGAGCAAAATCGGGGAGAATTTGTTGAAGTGAAGCCACTAAGTTCACGAATTCTGAATTCTAGAGGCAGCCTCTGACTTGAATTTCAGAAAATAAGATTACTAAAATTAGACGCAAACATTACAGAGGCAAATATTTCACCTACTGAACTGATACGGAGTTCTGAATTCTAGAATGTGATTTCTCAATTGAGAGACTGAGCTCTAAATTCTAGAGGCAGAGATGTTATTTCTGAATTGAGAGACTGAGCTCTAAATTCTAGAGGCAGAGATGTTGTTTCTGAATTGAGAGACTGAGCTCTAAATTCTAGAGGCAGAGATGTTATTTCTGAATTGAGAGACTGAGCTCTAAATTCTAGAGGCAGAGATGTTATTTCTGAATTGAGAGACTGAGCTCTAAATTCTAGAGGCAGAGATGTTATTTCTGAATTGAGAGACTGAGCTCTAAATTCTAGAGGCAGAGATGTTATTTCTGAATTGAGATACTGAGCTCTAAATTCTAGAGGCGAATCGTTATTTCTGGATGGAGACTGAGCTCTAAATTCTAGAGGCAGAGATGTTATTTCTGAATTGAGAGACTGAGCTCTAAATTCTAGAGGCAGAGACGTTATTTCTGAATTGAGAGACTGAGCTCTAAATTCTAGAGGCAGAGATGTTATTTCTGAATTGAGAGACTGAGCTCTAAATTCTAGAGGCAGAGATGTTATTTCTGAATTGAGAGACTGAGCTCTAAATTCTAGAGGCAGAGATGTTATTTCTGAATTGAGAGACTGAGCTCTAAATTCTAGAGGCAGAGATGTTATTTCTGAATTGAGAGACTGAGCACTAAATTCTAGAGGCAGAGACGTTATTTCTGAATTGAGAGACTGAGCTCTAAATTCTAGAGGCAGAGATGTTATTTCTGAATTGAGAGACTGAGCTCTAAATTCTAGAGGCAGAGACGTTATTTCTGAATTGAGAGACTGAGCTCTAAATTCTAGAGGCAGAGATGTGATTTCTGATTGAGAGACTGAGCTCTAAATTCCAGAGGCAGAGATGTGATTTCTGATTGAGAGACTGGGCTCTAAATTCTAGAGGCAGAGATGTGATTTCTGAATAGAGAGACTGAGCTCTAAATTCCAGAGGCAGAGATGTGATTTCTGATTGAGAGACTGAGCTCTAAATTCTAGAGGCAGAGATGTGATTTCTGAATAGAGAAAAGCAGATATCGGAGTTCTGAACGTTCCCATTTAAGAGTACTTCATTCCGATTCAGAACAATTAATAGGTTTCTAAATTTCACGACTTCGCATGTAGGATTCATAACTTCCATCCATCCATCCAGCTTCAACCGCTTATTCCTGCTTCAGGGTCGCGGGGAACCCGGAGCCTATCCCAGGAAGCATCGGGCACAAGGCGGGGTACACCCTGGACAAGGTGCCAGTCCATCGCAGGGCACAATCACATACACACTCACACACCCATTCATACACTACGGACAATTTACCAAGCTGCCAATCAACCTACCATGCATGTCTTTGGACTGGGGGAGGAAACCGATTTCAGAATGGTTTTCTGGATATTCAGACCACTGCCTCAAGAATCCAGAAAGGTTCTAAGGTAGAAACATTAAAGGTGGCTGAACAGGGAGATGGAGCAGTGATGTGATCAAGAGGAGATGCTCCAGAGTACAGTAGTGTCCACCACACACACACACACACACACACACACACACACACACACACACACACAATTTTTCATCCTTTTCCTCCCTAAACATGAAACCCGGCCAAACAGCCACAGCTGCATGGCTACCCACCAGCCATTCCCACATCCGTTTCCATGGCAACGCAGACTTCTCAGAGAAGTTTTGGCCCACTTAGCAATGGCACACCAACCAATCCACACACAAGCGGATACATTTGAATACACACGCGAGTATGAGTGCAGGGCGACGACAGAACACACATTTACCATGACGGACAAACTATGGTGTACGAGACAATGGCATTCTCTAAATGTCCAAATAAAAGGACGATCTCCCGATCTTTAACATGCTGTCAGACTGGTTACTGGTGCATCACCCAGTCGCGCAGCACAAGCAGCAGATAATTTTAACAGTAAACAGAGGAGAAAAATTAAAAACATGTCACTTGTATTCTAAAGGAGATCACTCCTTTGTCTGACCTGGAGTTGCTTCGGAATTATGACTCAACAACAGCATATGTGCAACAACATGCACCATATGAACCACAGATACAGCTCATGACCTCATTTAATGATGTGTGTAATCCAACACATACTAAAATGCAAGTGTGGCTGCATGACAGCAAGAGAAAATGATGACCACTATGGATTTCCCAGTACGCAGTATAGCGATTCTTAACATCGGTACTTCTTGATAAGAGTCTCGACGCGAGTAGACCTTAATTGTGCCAGTTTTGTCTCAACGCAAGCGGAGGGGTACATCTTTGTCAGTGTTGAGCGGAGACATCACGAAACCCACACTCTCATACAAGCTGCTCACGAGCAATGACATCATCGAATCAACCAGAACAAAAATAAACACAGACCCATATGACAGGGTAGTGCATTGTGTGTGTGTGTGTGTGTGTGTGTGTGTCACACACACACACGGTCCACATCATCAGTAGCTGTAAAGCAAGTCTTTTTCCACTGACGTAAAGTCTTGTGCTCCGTCTCATTTCTGGCTAAGATACACGAGAGTGTTCTGTGACAGCCTCTTCCAGTTATAAGACAGAGGAGGGAGGTGAGAGATGGACAGAATTGCTAAGAACAGAGATACAGAAATAAAGAGATAGAGAAGAATAAACAGGCAGACCCGCAGACAATGACATAAAAGATTGACGGTTGTCGCATCTTCACACACACACACACACACACACACACACACACACACACACACACACACACACACACACACAGCATTACTGCTGGGCAGTCCACAAGTTCAGTACAGACACTGAATTACTGTGACCTGCGCAGTGACCGGTGACCATGAGGGTGCAGAGGGTGGAACACCTCCCTCCTAGATCCCTTCCATTGCTTACTCTCTTCCCGTGCCATCTCTTTGTTCTTCCCCAACAAGCTTGTTGCCTCACATTTCCTACCATGATGGCCCCTTCCCTCGTTTTGACCCACCCAGTCCCCTTACCTTGCTTGTTCCCAGTCCCCTTCCCTCACTTTCACCTTCCCAGTCCCCTTCCCAGTCCCCTTCCCTCACGTTCACCTTCCCAGTCCCCTTCCCTCACGTTCACCTTCCCAGTCCCCTTCCCTCACGTTCACCTTCCCAGTCCCCTTCCCTCACGTTCACCTTCCCAGTCCCCTTCCCTCACTTTCACCTTCCCAGTCCCCTTCCCTCACTTTCACCTTCCCAGTCCCCTTTCCTCACTTTCACCTTCCCAGTCCCCTTCCCTCACTTTCACCTTCCCAGTCCCCTTCCCTCACTTTCACCTTCCCAGTCCCCTTCCCTCACTTTCACCTTCCCAGTCCCCTTCTCTCACTTTCACCTTCCCAGTCCCCTTCCCTCACTTGGCCTTACCTAGTCCCATATCCATTGCTTACTCCCTCCCATAGAAGAATTTATTTGATCAGACTACGATTTAAATATGATTATTATCTAATCCATCAGGTCTAATCAGAGTGATAAGGCAGTTTTGATTGATCAAAGGCCTTATAATGATTTTGAAATATATTTCATTCATGAAGAGAGAGTGACTTAAATCAGCATTTAAACAGGATTATGTTGTAATAGTACATGGAATTTTTTATTAATCAGAAAATAATAAGTGAATAGTCTTGAAGTTGAAACTAGGACACAATGATGAAACACCAGGAAAATACCTGAGCACACAATTCTCACTCGCAGTAGATTCTTCTTCCTAGCTCGCTAATTTGTTATTCGTCATTTCTTGGCGTGTATCCACAATTATTGCCAGGTTTTATGAGATAACTTGGAAACCCCACTCAACTAGGTCATTGGTTTAAGATGGTATATACACACACACACACACACGTGCTATGATTGTGCCAAGGTGGTCGCTTTGCAGACCGACTCGCTTCTTGTTACTACAGTAATAAAACTCTGATCTCTTTTTGCCATCATAACCCTCAAGACTCAGAAGTTATTTTTGCTGAAGAACATTCCACGACACTCCCAGTACTCCAAATTCTCTTACTTGCTTTCTCCTTTCTCAGTCCTGTTCAGTCCTTGCTCATTCCCGATTCTCTTCCCTCGCTTTCTCCCTCATCAGCGTCTTACCTTGCTTGCAAACTCTTTCGCTAGCTCCCTACTCACTTGTCCCCAAACTCTTAGTAGAAGCTGCCATTTTGGGCTTAAATAAATGACGTACAGTAAATACACTGTGCCATCTGTGTCGACTATACAGGTTTCTGTACCAGGTTTTCGTACCAGGTTTTAAATTTTGAATGCAGTACAGTTCTTAATGCAGCCTCACATCAAATCACGCATCAGACACTAGTGACGACTTGGAGCTGAATGGAAAAGGGAGCAGACACATTCGATATCGAAAGCAATAACAATGTACATGAAGTAACTTCCTTGGAGAGGCTTAATTTCCTTCCTTTGAGTCATATGAGCTTGCTCACAAAAGAACAGCAACAAAGTTTCATCAGTAGTCATGGACAGGTGGAGCTGCTGGCTACACAAGTCCCAGTTTGAACACAGGAAATCAAGCCTTTTTGAAATACTACTCCAGTCCTTGCTGATAGCAAATCAAAATTGTAAACCGTTTGGGAGTCGCTTTGTAGTGTTAACCGGTCCGTTTTATCCAAGGCCTTGACATGCTTTTATCTCTCAATCAAAAGACCTGCAGCCAGTTCAGCATTAAGCCACTGCTAGCGCATGTGACACACACACACACACCCACTGTGATGGAGCACGAGTACATCAACGTGAGCAAACATATACTAGACAGGTTTACCAAAACACATAGCTGGGGGAAAAAACCACAGTTGGAAAAACAAAGCAAAGATTATCCACATAGCCTAACTCTAATGACATGTTTTTTTTAATAGGTGGATTTTAAAAACTTATCAATATGGTGAGGTTTCTCCAAAAAGACAAATAACCTTTCAGTTTTCCACTGGAGAAACGCCTTCAGGATGGGGGATGTTGGATTTTGTGGTTTCTTGGTAACAAGCTGCATTTTCCCCCCTTATTTAATGTCAAAAGAAAAGGACGGACTGACTTTATAGCTACTACTACAACAACTATTACTACTACTATTACTACTACAACAACTATTACTACTACAACTACAACTACTACTACTACTACTACAACAACAACAACTATTACTACAACAACAACTATTACTACTACTATTACTACTACAACAACTATTACAACAACAACTACTACTACTACTACTACAACAACAACTATTACTACTACTATTACTACTACAACAACTATTACTACTACAACAACAACTATTACTACTACTATTACTACTACAACAACTATTACAACAACTACTACTACTACTACTACAACAACAACTATTACTACTACTATTACTACTACAACAACTATTACTACTACAACAACAACTATTACTACTACAACAACAACAACTATTACTACAACAACAACAACTATTACTACTACTATTACTACTACAACAACTATTACAACAACAACTACTACTACTACTACTACAACAACAACTATTACTACTACAACAACAACAACAACTATTACTACAACAACAACAACTATTACTACTACTATTACTACTACAACAACTATTACAACAACAACTACTACTACTACTACTACAACAACAACTATTACTACTACAACAACAACAACTACTACTACTACAACAACAACAACAACTATTACTACTACAACAACAACAACTATTACAACAACAACTATTACTACTACTATTACTACTACAACAACTATTACAACAACAACTACTACTACTACTACTACAACAACAACAACAACAACAATTATTACTACAACAACAACAACTACTACTACAACAACAACTATTACTACTACTATTACTACAACAACAACTATTACTACTACAACAACTATTAATACAACAACAACAACTACTACAACAACTATTACTACTACTACTACTACTACAACAACTATTACTACAACAACAACTATTAATACAACAACAACAACAACTACTACAACAACAACAACTATTACTACTACAACAACAACAACTACTACAACTACTACTACAACAACAACAACAACTATTACTACAACAACAACAACTATTACTACTACAACAACAACTACTACAACTATTACTACTACAACTACAACTATTACTACTACTATTACTACTACAACAACTATTACTACTACTACAACAACTATTACTACAACAACAACTATTAATACAACAACAACAACTACTACAACAACAACTATTACTACTACAACAACAACAACTATTACTACAACAACAACAACTATTACTACTACAACAACAACAACAACTATTACTACTACAACAACAACTACTACATCTACTACTACTACTACAACAACAACTATTACTACAACAACAACAACTATTACTACTACAACAACTACTACAACTATTACTACTACAACTATTACTACTACAACAACTACAACTATTACTACAACAACAACTACAACAACTACTACTACAACAACAACTATTACTACTACAACAACAACTATTACTACTACAACAACAACAACAACAACTATTACTACTACAACAACTACAACTATTACTACTACAACTATTACTACAACAACAACTATTACAACAACAACAACTACTACTACAACTATTACTACTACAACAACAACAACAACTATTACTACTACTACAACAACAACTATTACTACAACAACAACTACTACTACTACAACGATAAGAGGAACTAATCCTTGTTGAACTTCTTCATGGAAGTTCAACATTAAATGTAACTCTAAATATTTTCTATCTATATAAGAAATGGGTTTTATTAAAAACAGAAACACTCTGAGGGTTACCAGACATATTCTACAGCTGATCCGGAACATTGGTGTGTGGAAAACAAAGAACAGCACAGAAAGGTGGTTATCAAACGTTCCCATCCGTTTTGCATATTAGACGCCATACAGTAATCAGATTCGCACCGCTAACCGAAGACACCTTTCACACTCATGTGGGTAAAATAATAACTGTCTAGTCCTGATGCAGGACACATGACATGATGAACTGGGTGCAAACAGGACCTCAGACTCGCCAGTGAAACTTTAAAATAAATAAATAAAAACAACTTTTTATTTAAACACATGTTAGCGAAGGAAGTAAAGTGAAGTGAGAAGTATGAAAAAAAAAATATTTTATAAAGTGAGATAAAGAGAATAGACAGAAGAGAGAGGCAGAATGGACAGAGCAGAAAGGAGGGCGGCAAAAAGAGAAGAAGAGGATGCCAGAAAGAGTACGACAGAGAGGGACAGAGAGAAAGACAGAGATACACTTGTGACACACATCTCATTCGTACACACATTCATCATATGAAAGCTTGGTGATGACGTGCAACACGAACACACACACACAATGTGATTACAGTGCTGATGTCACACACAGTTGAACACCGACACAGTGACGTGGTCATTTTTAGGTTTCGGTGTCTCACTTTGCACAATGAAGCCCTGTTAGTCCTGCCACAAACACGTCACCTAGCTACATTTCCTTACACATACACATCTATCAGAGAGAACGGGTCTGAACCGGCTATCATCACCAGGATCTTTGCTCAGATCTCAATTTAACAGATGACAGACAAGCGATTCGACCCGTAAGTCAAGCTTCCTGAAGGTCAGCTCACGTCTCCTCACATAACACGTGAGAACAATGACACAGATGCCGGTGAGGAACACCGACCGAGAGCTACTTGGTAACGTAATGACGGCCCTTGTGCGTTTGGGATAGTTCATGGCACTGGAGTTCAACTGGAACGCGGCTGTAATATAAAGTGCAGTAAAACTTACAGAACATCGGTGTGGTCTGAATTATCGTGTCTATAGTAACGGCTAACGTTGTATGGCGGACCCTCCACACAGTTCGATTCGGAATGGATTCGTTTATCAGGGGGATGTCGGTAATAAATCTTTTACATGTCTTCCCAGTGAGGTTCGAGCGGGTTGTATTTTCTACAAAGCCGGATGTTTGCATTACACGGTCGTGTGATCACGCTTCGTTCACAACGTGGCACCCAAGTGGTCGATGAGGCGCTGGAGTAGCGACGCTGGACTAATGTAGAACTGTAAGATTTATATTATCATGTAAATATAAAGCAGCTTTATACCGGAGCGGTCTTTAGAAAAGCACGTTTAAATCAGCCTGGGAGATCAGGTCCTTCTGATTTCTCCATTCAGCTCATCTTTCATATGGACACGTGCTAGAGAAGTAAATACAGCAAGCAGAGCTGGTCATAATACTTTTCCCAGTGCAACAGACAGCACATGAGAATCTGCACGCACACACACGCACACACACAGGTGTTGCTGCAAATAGGACCAAATCAATCAGAGCACCACAGAGCTGTTCAGAAATCAGCAGCTAGTATGTCTGGTTTCCTCACAGGAGGAGTAAGAAGAGTCACACACAGACAGACACACACAGAGAGAGAGAGAGAGAGAGAGAATCGTACAGATTCATCATAATGAAATTCCAGGACTTTCAAAGCACCATTCTTTTAGGGCTGCAACTAACATTTTGATAATCGATTAATCTGTCAATTATTTCTTCGATCAGTTGGATTAAAAGGCCAGTTTTTTCACATTCTGCCCAGTGCCGTCCTAGACATTGTGCAAATTGAAGGCTATGAAAAAAGGTATTAAAATGTATCTACGAGGATTATGCTGTACATAAATAAACAAACCAACAAAAAACCTGACTGTCCACAAGCTTTAAAGTGGAAGATAAATCACGATATTAAAAATGCTAAAAACGAAAAACAAAAGCAGACACTAAGTGTTAACTGGTAAGAGGTTGAATGTTCAGCAGTAACACACATTCACGGGTTACTTTATTCTGTAAATGTACGACACTTCTAACATTTCTATACAATTACATATAACCTCATTACAGTCACCGTGCTCTTAAACGCAATTACTTCTGTTTCTAAATATAGCAGCAAACAAAGTTTTATCAAAATATATATTATATATTCATTTCTACTGCACACTGATTGACCCGCATCAGTGTAAATTCTGTTGTTTATTATAACGGAAGTGATGTGTTAGTAAAGAGGCCGCGTTTCTGAGCACACGCTGTGTAGACGCGCTGATACGGAGTGGGAGCATGAGTGAGATCTGTAATGTCTAATTAAAACTATGATCAACAGTAAACATGTAAAATAATATGTCTAAAGGCAGCGAGTAACAGAAACCACAAAGGGCAGTGAAAGTGCGTTGTTATTATTTATTTAGGACTGTAGTTTCATTCTGTGCTTTGTGAGCATCCATAAAAAAATAATGCATAAATACTATTATCTAATTATATATATAAAAAATATATATATATATATATATATATATATATATATATATATATATATATATATATATATATATATATATATATATATATAAAAGAGAGAGACAGAGAAAGGGATAGACAGGGACAGTAAGAGAGAGAGAGAGAGACAGACACAGACAGACAGAGAGAAAGAGAGAGACGGACAGAGAGCAGTCTGTCAGCATCACTCCCAAGAAAAAAGTGTTTAATCCTGGAAGACCTATAAATAAACTATGAGCAGTCACACACAGCACCTCTGTGTGTGTGTGTGTGTGTGTGTGTGTGTGCGTGTGTATATGCTGATTTAAATGGGCTGGTGAGCACATGATCACGAGGTTTCTGTGTTTAAGTCGGTTCTTTGAAGCTCCACCTGCTCGCCAGATGAGCCACAGCTACTCCAGACCACGACACACGAGAGTGACGAGACATAGGCTTTAACGAAGAAAGTTAGAAATCAAGAGTAGTGCAGAGGCGACCACACAATAAAACACACAAATGATTTTAATCAAAATGTGAATAATTTTTTTTTTTTAAACAAATATCAACACTAAACATCAATACTTTACTGTCAACTTAAATCTAATGCCAGTAAGTGGAAATTTCACAAATTTAAAATAAATAAATAAATAAAAGGGCTAAAGCACCAATAAACCGCCACACTGAGCTTAATATCTGAACAGCTGGACTGTGTGGAAATGTTGGCCCAAATTCTTGGGGGGGGGGGGGGGGGTGCAAGTTCCAAGGGTTATCTCCGGTTAGAGAGAGAGAGAGAGAGAGAGAGAGAGAGAGAGAGAGACACACACACACACACACACACACACACACCGTGTGATGGTATTCATTCAGAAACCTGCACATGTTTATTCTTCCTGAAGCTTGGAAACTCTGATACTCTTAATGAAAGCCAGCACACAGAGCAGAGACCGTCAGAAACAAGAGGGTTTTTCACACTTGAAACAGTTAACCCCGGCTCATACTAAACCCCAGTCCTGGGTTATCTTGACTCACGATTCACACTGATCATACTTTCCCCAGGATCATGTATTCAGAATCTGATGTTTCACAATGTAAATTCCTAGTTTACAGCCATGATTGCTTAAATGCAGCATGCGAGCGGTTTAAGGAACGTCTGGTCTTGTGCTATGTTTGGGGAGGGGTGGCAGATGGGGGCATCACACACAAATGATATGAATATTTTTTATATTTGTTTAAGCATGGAGAGAATTGTGTTTATCGGTCATCATCTTTCCCTGAAATGCTGCAACTCCTGTTTACAGTGTTACGCAACCAGGACACAAAACACTGGTAACTGTGATCAGTTACAGTTTCGGCAAAAAAACTAAGTAATCATAATACAGGTTCATTTAGTAAAAAAGGGGAATACTATTAGGATTACTAACAGGAATTTTTTTCTTTTAAAATCAAAGAAACTAATCTTTTGCCATTACACAATATAGACAGCTGCTTGATTATAGGTCTGGTCCTCTCTTGCCAGTCGTGAGTCACGTGAGCACCCTCCTAGTGCACGCACAAATAAAATACATTCTGTGCAAAGTTCATATGGTAGAAATCAACATGTTCTCTGAAATGCTTTTGTTAAAGGGACATGTCCTCTTTTTCGGACATTAAAAAGCGCCCAGCCGGGATTTCTAAATTTGAGAAAAATCCAGTCCAGGACTCGGCTGTGGTGTCATTCTGATGTGCTTTTGGTCTAATACTGCAACATGTGTGCGCATGTTCGCGTGGCTTTAACCCCGCTCTGTAATTCCCGCCTTCTCGCACACCGATTGGTCGATTATAAAAGTCTTGCAGCGACTACTGGCCAAATTCTGCCTCTCAACCATTATCCTACTCTCGGCGAACACGTGATGGCGGAACCAGAAGATGGTCACACTAGCTTTTGTGATGTAATGTTACCCGCATCAGAAACAGTGATCTTTTATTTTTTATTTTTTAAATCCAGACATTGAACATATTTTTAAGCTCTATATAAAAGTATTTTGGATCATATTGTTTTTCTCTTGACTTTATTTAAATATGTGAGCTTGAAGTAATCCAAAAATAATCAGATTACATTAATTTCATTGTGTGATACTTGGATTAATTTACTGATTAAAATTTTTTTATGAAGTAATTTGTAACTGTGACGGAATACATTTTTAATGTAACTGATCCAACCCTGTATGTATGCGCGTATAATGGTCATGCAACGAAAGAAAAATTCTGGGAAAATTTAGGATGCACTTGGCCGGAGACCGAAACTGAATTTTATTTTAAAACCCATTTTTAAAATAGTGGGGGTTTTTATTGTATAATTGTGTTATTAGACTTTAATGAATCTGAATAGAAAAACTACAAACCAATAAAATGACACACACCAAAACAACATTAAATGTTATATATATATATATATATATATATATATACACACACACACACACACACACACACACATACACACTCAGTTCTGAAACAATCAGATAACAGATTTTCTTTAATCCAAGTATCCAAGTAATGTAACTTGAACTATTATGACATGCAAAACAGCAGTCAAGTAATGAACTTGGCAGCTCTAGGCTAGCATCTTGCAAATACAAAAAGTTGAAATATGCCTCACAATCATTTTAATGAAAACAGGCAGCACAGAGAATGGCAGAGGGCCTCTATTCTGTTGGAGTTGTTTTGCTGTACTCTGTATATTGAATGGGATGTCGTGTTATCAGGTGCTGTATCAAAACCTGTCGTGGAAAAGTGCTTTGGCACCATACCCCCTTTTGAAATTTCTGCGGGACAAACAATGCAGATTGCAACATTGGATGTCCTTATCAGAATCTTTAAAGTATTTCAAAAACCGCTGACGTGATCGCCCTTTGCCCTCCCTGAAAATCTTTTGATCATCGCTAATATATTATATAGGTCTCTCAGGAGACTTCTGAAGGGTTTGCTGGACAAGACAATCATGCAAGCACATCACTCATGATTGATTACAAACTCAAGATAAACATCAGACGTGTGGGATTAGAACAATTTGAAAGTCATGTCAGTCAACATTAATGGCATGAAATCCTCAAATCGTACTCTTGCTTCAGCGGATAACTCCAGCTGGATACAGCAGATCTAGACCTAAGAACTGCTGCTATAATCATAAAGCCTGTCCTGCATTCATCACATTCACAATCTGCTCACACTCAACATCCTTTTAACTTCCTTTTAACGTCTTTACTCTTCTGCACCTGTCTGACAATTAGTAGTAGCATACTTTCAAGTATGAAACACCGTCACTTCCTCATGCAAAGTGACAAAGTTGTATAGAATGACAGGCTCATTAATATCCATAGGCAACGTTTTGTTTTTATTAAAGTTATCCGACGACGCGAACGTGTGCTGGAGCGATCGACTGAGCTCACGGTAATTTATGATCACGCAGAAAACTGTATAAAAAATTTTAAAAAGCACAGAAAACAATCAAGGTGGTGTTTCAGAGAAAACTCGAGGTGATGGAGTCACTGGTGTTTTTTTCTAAGCCTCGGGCTTGCAAACAGCTTCCCGCTGATGGAGCTTATGGAAGACGATCAAAAGATTTTTCAGGTCCAAAGCGGCAACATAATGAACGTGGCAGGCTCACGCATACTGATCAAAGTTAGTCCTGCTGTTTCATTACATAAGGTGCACATTTGAACTGAAAAGAGCTTTGTAGTGACAACCTGAAAAAAAGGCTTTTTGGGACAGCCTGTGGGTTCTTTCTGGAGCAAGGTGACTGTACGACAGGAAAAGAAAAAAAACTCACCTGATTTTCCTAACAAAAGATACTGAGAAGTAATTGACGACGCATCTGCATCTAAAGCGATATAGAACAATGCAAACGAAAGATAAACCAAGGTGAGGATCAAAGCGGACTGCTCCGAATCACCTACACTGCAGAAACCTCAGCTTAAAGATATAAAAAACCCTCACATACGAGCTCAGATAAAAACTGGGTGATATTGCGTGTTATAAGGAGTTTAATGCTAATAACTAGTTACATTAATTTACAGTCCTGAATTCAGTTTTGCAGCATTCATGACCTTGTTAAAGGAAGTAAGGTCGTGTGGCCACCAAAGCATTTGTTCCTAAGGTCAGCATATGTTTTCAATTGTTTGCAAAGTGAGGGGCGATTTTTGAAAAATGCAGCAGCGTGATGAAGTGCCGAGCGTCTATTCCAGGCTTGGCTTTTATTCTGGTTGCCGAGAGGTGAAAAATGTAAAAGGTTAGGGACAAGTCAGGGGTTAGTTAGGTGATCAGGGAAGAGGTGGGGCGTTAGCAGTTTTTTGAAGATACTGGCGGATTCTGGTGTCCGGATTGAGGTTGGAAGTTCATTCCACCACTGAAGGACAGTCAGTTTAAAGGTTCTGGAAAGGGACCTCGTGCATCCTTGTGTAGGCACTACAGTCCCAGGCGCTGGTCGTTAACTGATCGCAGGTTGCGGGAGGGAACATAAACCTCAAGAAGGGTGTTGAGGTAGGGAGATACGGTTCCAGATAAAGACTTGTACGCACATGGTTTCTTCGGGTTGAACAAGTGCATCATCCAGGTACTTCTTGGTGGAATGTTCAGTGTGAACACACTACTCACACTATTAATCCTTCAAAATGGCACTCAATAGTGCAGAAGTATGCGATTTGGGCCATACCCCTGGTTAGTGGGTGGGAACTGCTGAAATAACAAACCGGGGCGAAAATGGGAAAATAAATATCAAAACAGAGCCTTATAATATGTATAAGTGTGACAAAATGACACAAAGATTCAAATGCCTACAAAGAAGTTGTGGCAGTAATTAGCCAGCTGTGGCTTTAAAAAATAAATAAACAAATAAAATCTAAACTAAAATACTGTCCTTTAAAGCAGGCAGCTTCGTTTGCATGCATTTCAGCCGTTTTGCATCCTCTGTTTCTCCATACGCTAAACAATCCACTCCAGCCAGACATAATGAACCACTCTGGAAAGTTTAAGCATGTTTGTTGGATTTCTTGGGTTTTTTAAGGTGCAGATTTAAAACTCAAATAAAAAGCAGATGGACGGAAATAGCATTTGTGCCAACGTGAATTTATCCTATATCATCGGAGGCTTTGCAATGAAACCCAGCAACACAGCAGCACAATGTTATCAACTTCACTGACAGTTCTCGTGATGAAGAAAAAGAAAAAAAGAAAAAAAGAAAAACAAAACAACAACAAAAAAAAAAACACCTCAACAAGAAACAAAAAAGCCGTAGGAGATTTTCTGAGAATCCGTTACACGCTAGACTGAACCGCTGGAGTGAGGGAGAAAAAAAGCCGCGGTGACCTTTTAACCTCTTGAGCCATGCTTGGAAGGACGATTTTCTTGTGTGTGACTTTTGAACAAAACCACGTTGATGAAGCCATCTGTTCAGGCAGCGTTTAAAAGCAGCAGATGTGCCAGTGTGAGTCTTCGCTCATCTTTGTTCTCCCAAAAAAAAAAAAAAAACAACTCAGAAACTCTTTGAGTCCGTACAGATCCAGTCATTTCCTGTTAAGCTCAGCAACTCAATTCTTTTCAGGAAAACAGAAATCAATAATAATTTATATATATATATATATATATAAAAAAATAAAACTGCTGAAGCTGCGGAACACATTACTCCAAAGACTCCTGAAGCAGGAAAAGAAAAAAAAAAAACGTGTTTGTGTGTGAGACAAAAACAAGTCTTTGATGGTGATTTGTGGAGGAAGAAGAACACTGTGCAGTCTCTCTGATGTTTAATGGTGGTTCTGGGTCTGGGTAGTCATGCTGGAAAGCAGAGATGTAAGCTTACGTCACTGGCAATTTTCACTTTGTTTGCTTTCCAAGAAGAGTACTACTTGTAAAATCGCTAAATCCCTGAATTTTGCGACAATTTCAAGAAATGAACACTAACACACACGCACTGCATTTTAACCGGACTTCTCCAGAGCGTTTGTGTTTCTACATTGTAGTGTTGGTGATCCAGAGAGTGTGTACACCACCATTGATGAGGTACAACTGCACATCACTTAACACTGATAAAAGGTCTATAAGCAGCTGGTCTCAGAAGCTACATAAACACATGTTGGTACACTTTTCAGGCCACAAGCTTGAGAATCTTTGCTCTCTTCGCCTCCAGACAACATATACGTTTGAACACCGTGACATAAGCTTTTCAGCTCAAAATACAAAAACCACCAAACTGATCATATTTCGCTGAGCCCCGTCTTCTGAAGAGCTTTACGTGGAGAAGTTAGTTTTATGAAGTAAACATGCCTGGCTGTGTTATATATAGCTGATCCAATCGGGCAGGTGGACGAAACAAGTTAAGACTCTTATGGAAGGCTGCTGTTGAACCTAAGGATAGGAGAGGGATCGAAGGGAAGCGGGAATCGAACGAGCGTCAGTTCAAGCCATTTTGATGACGGCACATGTGAATTCTATTTCAGTATTTTTTAAACTACTGACAAATTCAAATGCCGAACGTACAAATGAACACAAAATCAAAAACGCCGCAATATTCGGAGGAGCTCGTAACTTTTTAGTGCACCTATTATGGTTTTTCAGAAATTACCTTTCATGAAGTGTGTTATGACAGGAAATTCTCAGTTAACGCACTGTACCCCCTGGTCCTACCCTTGGACAGACTTTGCCTCAGCTGATGTGTGTAGTGTAGCAGGCAGTGGGATTCGGAAGTTTTTTTATCACCGTCACAAAAGGAAGTCAGGGTTATTTTCCTTCTCTGGTTGCTGAACCTACTTATCTGCAACTACAAATGAAGAACCTAATATCCTGTACATGTAATCTGCTTGTCCAGGGCACCCGGGCTACAGATTTGTCCACTCTTTTTGATACTCCTCATTTAATGGGCTTAAAAAAAAAAGCCACAGGAAGTACACATCAGTGTGAATCAAGCTTGGGCAAAGCTTCAACTCTCTCGCTATGTCTTGAGTCATTCCCTCGAGTGTGAGAAGACAGAGAAACAGCGAGTATGTTTACTGACACTTAGTGACTGTATTACATCCCATTCACAGCATGACACGCTCTACAATCAGTTAATACAGATGATAGGACACGAGCGTCAGAAATGATACAGGGTACAGCAGCATGCTGTACTCATGCATACTCAGACAGCACAGGGACGAGTGAGGTTCCTTTTCACGCTCTAGAATCACTTCCTCAGGGGTGGGAGAAGGTAAGAGATGGCGAGCAGCAGAAAATACAGAGAGAAAAAAAAAAAAGGGCGAGAGACGGAGAGGAAGAAAATTACAGGGCTGATACAGGAAATACACGCATGACTTCACTGTCTCGCATTCAGCACCGCTAAATAATATGAACCAGGGTATGAAATTAACACTGACGCATGGTATGCTGGTGAAAGCATCAGTGTGATGGATTTTCATATTTCTGTAAATATATTTCAACAAAGCATGTTGCATTTATGATGATTATAATTATTACGGGCGTCAGTAAACAGTAACGATGGTGAATTATGAGGAACATGAGCTCACGGGTAAGTTGTGTTGGCTACAATATGTGGCAGTATTTCTCAGAATTGATATATTTAGCCCTAACAAATACATACAGCCCTACCTAGATAGGCATGAGCAGTATAACAAAAAAATCTCATGATATTTCTAAATATTTCTATGATACATAGTGCATCACTATATACAGGTTTGCGAACAAACATATGCATTTAAAGTCCCTGTGAAGTGCCTTGAAAAGCACAGCATTAATCAGGGTGTTGACGCAAGTCAAGTCGGGACATATCAAGTGGTTCCTGCCCCTGTTTTTTTTAAAAAGCCTTGAAAATGTAGCATTTTTTTTTGGTGGGGGAGTCATTTATTTGGACATTTATTTTCCATACCGCTTATGCTACACAGGTTCACGGGGAGCTTGGAGCGGATCCCGGGGAACTCTGGGAACAAGGCATGGTACACCCTGGACCATGGGTGCCAACCCATCGACAAGGCAGAATCACACTCACACACACACACACACACACAGGGCGGAGATGGGAATCAAACCCCCATACATACCAACCACTGCTTAAAAAGATTCACAAGTGTCATTTGTTTTCAGTGTAGAGATGTGGTCAGATCACTAACTGTAACAAGTTTAGATCTACTTTATTCTCTCTCTCTCTCTCTCTCACACACACACACACACACACACACACACACAACCTTCCTTCCTCGAGCGGATTCTTCTTAGATCACACAAGCTTGAATGTGACAATTTCTCATCATCTCTGAATATGAAGCTTCTCTTGTGGTAAAAGAAAGCACAGGAAGTTGTAGGAGGCCTGAGGTGTGTATTCTCAGTCTTACAGTAAGTGTGTGTCACACAGAGCATGTGTTTGCATGTGTGTCATGAAGCACCACTCCTGGCCAAACTACGGACCATTCGCTCTAGGTTGATTTCCCATCTTGACACTTCTCTCCGTATAGAACATGCTTTCACATCGTTCACAGAGTCAAATTGGGGTGAAAGTGATTCGTTTGCAAATAAGTTTGGTTTCAGGATGCACATACAAAAAAAAAAAAAAAAAAAAAACCTGTGTGTGTGTTGGGGGAGTGGTTGGTGGGGGACAAAAAAATAAATAAATAAAATGTTGGCATGTAGGACTGAAAACACACTCATACTCCTGTCTGGTCAGAAACGTGCAACAGAGAAAGTAAACAAAGTAAAAGAATAAATTAGTATTACATTAGTACTGAGTATATTAGTAGATTATTAAATAAATGTGTAAAACATTACACTTCTACAGCTCTGGCTCAGCAGCTCACACCTACAAAAAAATAATAATAATTAAAGATCAGAAAAATCCACGTCAGATTTGGTTCACTTCCTGCAATCGATTCAGAGTCGAATGGACTAAACACTTCATATGACCCATCATGCGATAAACTGAACGTTAAAGCGAGGTCAGTGTGTGCCCATCTGGCTCAAACAAGGTCAAAAAGTACAGCATGACAAAATAACTCAAAGTTCTGAGAACCCATGCCAACTGATTCACTTAATTCAAAGTGTCACCCATGATTTGACTCAAGTCACTGATTGATAGATTTGCTTTGCATCACTTCTGTTTCTCAGCGACATTAATCACAGACGGTCATCAAAAGCGTGCAACACCCTATTTTTAAACCAGGTTACCCAGAATCACACTTCGACGGACTGTTCCTCTTTTCTCCTTACAGTAAATCACTCTGCTGAGAAGACTCTCAGCTGTGTCACAATCCTGACACTGTGGCAACTCTCTGAAGTAGCACGATGAAGTTTGAACTCAAGTTTCACTCGTGGTTGGGACGGCACTTTGGAAATAAGAGTCGACTCAAAGATTCGACTCGTTCACAAATTACACAATCGGTACACAACGATTCGATCGGAGCTCTGCTTTATCTTAAAGCAGAAATGCACTGATTTTAGGGGTCTCCTGAATCGCTGTAGCACGGCCTCAGAAATCTTACAAGCAGTAGTGACATCATAGACACTTCTGGAAGCACCGGTATCTGTGCTGAAGTGTTGGATTTCCATCATGACCACAAGCTGAAAAATCAAATGCTTGATTTGGCTGCGCCATTTCGCTAAATTTGTTAAACATGAACTAATTTCGCACGGCTTTTCACCGTGATGTTTGCTGGTAAATAAGACCTTTTAGCTCTATTCATGTTCGATGCTCGTGAATCGAACAAGGCTTTGTCTGAATGCGTGTCGCGATGATGTCACATGATGCGTCTTAGCCCAATTCTGCAGAAATTGTGGGCTAATTTTTGAAAGCTTGCAAGCTCCTACGAACATTGTGGAGTTTGCTAGATTATGCGTTCATTTCTGCGATTCGCAGAAGCCTGGAGGGATTAAAAGCGGTTAAAACTTGGTTTCAGTTCTGTTGACACAAGCGCACTTCCAGGGGTGTATTTATACTTTAGAACCGTTTCCCCCTCACGAGCTAGCTGCAATAGTTAATATTTTATCTACTGCGGAGAGAACGCTACATTTCTCTTTTATAATCTCTCACACACACACACACACACACACACACACGTGCGCGCAGTGCTCCGGGCAGAGGATCAGAGGAGGTGTCTGAAATTTGAAGTGGCCCGTGCGACTCGTCTGGGTTTGTTCGCGGGGAAAAAGGCAGCTGTCCAGAAACAATGAGGCTCTTGTTTAGCATTTAAAAGCCACGGCGGTGTCGGTCTCCTCCGCCTGAATAGATAGAAAGTGGACTTTAACAGGACAAACCTGGGTGAAAAGATGGAGCACAAAAGAGCGTGTGGCTCAGGCGATCCACAAATAATCTTTAGCTTTACTTATTTACTTGATTTAGGTCAAGTCCAGGAGACGGTGCCTCGGCCCTCAGCAATAATCTCTGACGTTAGACTCATTCTCTCGTGTAATATTATCCTCTATCCCTGCTGTCTGACTGAGCTTCTCAGCGCTTTTAAACCCAAATGCGCACACTCGTGCTCATTTTCTTGCCGGGTCTGCGTGTATAAAACATAGCGTAGAGTTCTTTTCACTCAAGTAGGACATGATGAATCGACATGAATACTGAGAAAGCAGCAGTGGGACATTACGAGCTGAGAGAGAGTCAGCGTTGAGGAAATGACGCTCGGCTGACTAAAGAGTTCAGTTTTAGGAGAGCGATTAAGGTAAACATACGTGACATGTTCTGGCCATGTCCCTGACAATGATCAATAATGAGAAGCGCTCGTGTGTACTGTAACGAGGTGTGTGCACTACACTTACATAACGCCAACTGTACAGGATGTCAGGGGGGTTTTTTTGTGCTTGATGTTTGCTGTATTCACGGTCGACGCACGTGAATTAAAGAGGGCTTTGGTGGAACGCGCGTCGTGATGACGTCTTCGCTCAAATCTGATTTAGAAATATTCTAAGCTCCTTCAAATATTGTAGCGCTTGACTGATTTCGTGCTCATTTCTGTGCTCGCGAAATCCTGCAGGGACTGACAGATGCACGTCTGGGAATCGGAGGCAAACCGATTAGAACTTTGGTCATGTTGAACTTTGGTCACCTTTGCTAAAAATCTAACGAAAAAACCCCCCGCTTCTGATGATGTTACAATCTTCAGTGTTTTTTCATTGTCAACTGCACTGTTAGGAGTGTGTTATTCCTTACATATACCTTAGTCTGCATGAAGAATGACTCCAAAGTGGTAGAAGTGATCTTGCAAATTTCTGGACATGGACAATAACTCTACATAGGCATATTTCTTATAGTGTTTTATTTTATATTATTTGTATTTACTTTTCTACAGTATATTACTATATACACATGCTGCGTTTTGTAATAATTTCTGTCTCTGCAACTAACGGGAAGAATTTCCCTCCAGGATGAATAAAGTCGTTTATTTTTATTTTATTTTCATAACAGCGCAGTCTGGAGTGTTTTATTCTGCTTTTACCACAACCATTACAATGTTTCATTTATTAACTAACGGTGCACATTTTAAGTTTCTAGTTAGATTTAATTTTGTGAAACGTCCCGGAGACAATTTATTGCTCTCACGTACGTTACAGCTGCGATAAATGGTTGCTTCCTCACCAGCCTCTCACATCAACAAATACATGTTTTTCTTTCTTATTCACAACATTTTTAAAAAATCTGTTTACTCTTAGTTTCAGGTTATGTGGAGCGTCCACCTGTGCACGACCTGCTAATATAGAAACAGTAACTTATTAGAACCAGCGCATTAATATAAAAATCATGTTACAGATGGAAATACTGCCCGAGACGTGCTGTTATATGAAAATAACGCACACCTTCAATTGGCCAATCAGATCTGATAATTCCAAGAAAGAAAAAAAAATTATAATAATAATAAAAAAAACAGGCCAGGCTAGCTAATGGTAAAGATGCTAGCTTAAACAAGAAGAATATAAATAAAACAAACACACACAGAAAGAGAGAGAGAGACTGGGTTGAATACAGACTCCACTAATGTGTCTGTCATTCAGTATTTCTAGCTTTAAGAGCAGTATAAAAAGCTCCCATGGGGAAAAGAGAGTGCTTTTCCACTGCACACGAGGGAATTCCTTCATGTCCAGATCTTTAGGATTTCAGCTCGAGGAAATTGCTGGAGCGCGAGAGAAAAAAATAATAAAAGGTTTCAGAAGAGGACTTGGCTGGTTGAGAGGAGACGCTCCTGAAAGCTGCAGCTCCTCCGCCTGTTACAGGGAACGACTCTTTCAGACGTTAACCCGGTGTTGCATAAAGGCACTTATCAGTTTATGACAGATTTGCATTATGGGAGACGGAGAGGAGGCCGTGCGTCGCTGGAGGCGGCGTTTCCTGCTGATATGTTTTACGATTCGCCGACTCGGCTGCTTGTGATGTACAGAAGAAAAGGCCTGCTCGTTTTTTTTCTTCTTTTTACGGGATGTAGGAGGCTTTCAGTGCTTTCTCCAAACGAATAAATGAGGCACGATCAAAGGGGACTGTACATCCAGCATGATTTAGCATCACATTCTTTCAAACAAAAGTTAGGTTTCAGGTTTTAGCAGGAAAATGCTGGATTTCTTGATTACGCTGCGTCGGTCCATCCGTGTTTAGGATCTAATTGCCCCCCCCCCCGTAAGTCGGTTTGATGTCGCGCAGGTTACCACATAAAACAGACATTGCACATGCGCCACCAGGAAAAGCTGGATTGCGCCGATACGGTTAGAGTTACGGTCTCGAGAGAATGGGAAGTGTGGATATCAGGCAATAAAGTAAGTAATGTGAGATCAGGACTATACTGAATCTGAAATTCTGAGTCTGGATCAGACTGGAAGAAATCTTGCATGCGAATTAGGCTTTTCGCTCGCCACCACAATGCCTGCGATGTTTCCCCGATCACACGTCAGGGTAGACGGAGTGATATGACAAAAAATATCACGTCACGAGTCTCAAAAATATTTCTACGATACACAGCTCTGAGAACTAATTTCCCAGTAAAGTAGTGGAGGTGATAATAATAATAATAATAATAATAATAATAATAATAATAATAATAATAATGTTTTTACATGTTCAGTAATTTTATTTGATGTTTATGATTTATTTATTTTTTTACATTTAAAAACTTACATTTTTATTTATAAAAAATAAATGTAAAAAGTCAGCACTGAAAATCTGTACAGTAAAATCTCAGAAAAGCATGTTACAATTATCGATATTATATTGTCATATTGCCTTCATATTACGATGGTGTCAACATGTGAAAATGTGCAGGTTTTATATGATCATAAATTTTTACAAAATAATAATACAAACAAGCGGCGGATTGGGAAAACCAGTCGGACATCGCTGTGGCTGAATTCTGGCAACACAACTTTTTTCAAGTAAATTGAGTAATTAAATAAAACAAATACAAAATGAAAATAATTAGCATGAGTTTTTCGGTTTGTAACATACTTTGAGAAGTCGTAAATATACTTATATACTATAAATAAAACATTGTGACGTTTTATTGTTTACTTTTGACTCGGAATTGTTCAAGCCAATCGTTTGGATTTATTGCGTCATACCTCATTTGCATACAGCTGAGAAAATCTCCATTTGAAATGCGTTAATCTTAATTTTCCCAGTGAGAGCTACATTGAATGAATGAATGAATTAATTAATTAATTAATTAAACCTACACCCGCCCCTCCGACAAAGTTACACCAGTGACCTAAATGTTCTGCACTTGTGTATAAATAGAAATATGAACACTATTAATAAATCACTGAATGTAGCGATGCCATTATATATTACTTTCAGGATGCGTTAATTTAAGGCGTTAATTATACTTCCTGCTGTAACACATGGCGTGAAATAGGAAGTGTGTGAAGACGAACAAACTATGTGACTACAGTGATGGGAATCCTGACACACACACACGGTTATGAAAGAGACAGGTTTCTTTTATAATTACGTCCATAATATAATACATCCATGAGCGAGTTCATTCGATAAAGCAGCGCTGGACTCGGCCGGTCAGATCATTCAGAATAAACACGCTGCGTTTTCGTGGTAAAAGAACAATAACTGCACACCACATCTCTCCGAGAAATGTCACGCAGGCGCTCCACAGAGAAATATCCAGCTGATGAAATATAAAAGTCACAGGAAGAGAACGCACTCTTAATCTCGCTCTTCCAGAAACCCCATGATTCTGGAGCAAATAACACAGTGTGAACGCGACCGGTCGTCTGAGCGGCTGCCAGAAATAATGGCACCCCCACATTATGAAACAAGAAAACAGAGGACGCCCTGTTTCACTGAGAACTGTGCGATTATAAACTGATCTCAAAAATAATAATAAATGGAAGGTGAAAAAATTCAATTGAAAACAAAGAAAAAGTAAAGGAAATGGATAGGAAGGAAAAGGGAAATGGAGACGGAAAGGAAAGGGGAAGAACATTTAAAGGGAAGGGAAAGGAGGGAAAATGGAACAGAAATGGAAAGAAAATTGAGAGGCAAAGGAAATGAAATGGAAAAGGAAAGAAAGAGAAGGGAAAGGAAATTAAAAAGGTAAAGGACATGGAAAGAAAACTGGAAGGAAAATGAAATTTAACAGGTATGGAAAAGGAAATGAAAAATGGAAATATAAAGGAAAGGACAACAAACTGAAAAAATAATATTTAAAAAAACGAATATGAACATCTGTAAACTTTATGAACTACTCAAATATAAGACTAATCATCTAAATGTGTATAATATTTATAAGACTCATTTTTATTCCGGAAAATATTGACTTGCAGAACACATTGTTAATTAAAACAGTGACTGCACTATTAAGGTTTAGATTAAATATCGACACGCCCCTGCGCTCCCCGGACCTCGCTCTGAGAACCACGGCCAGAAGACAGTCCTGTATTCTTTTGAAAACTTCCAGAACACAAATTTTTCGTCAATAAAGCCTGTGTGCAGCGGCCTTCTGAGCGTCATGAACCTGCTGTAGAAAGGATGCATCCCTCGGCTTGTTACTCGCGCTCCTGTACCCTGAGATTAGCGTAAATCATTTCTAAAAGCTAATCCAGCCACGAGGCACTCACTTCCTCGTGTGAATTACAGAAGAGAGAGCGATGCACTTCTGATCAGTGACTATTAAAAGCACGAGATGGATTTCGAGGCTTTATGTTTACCTGCAGAGAGCATGTAATCATCCCAAAACTACCCAAGTGGCAGCAGGCCTTAAAAGACGAGTGGGAAAATTTTACTTCTACATCAACACACTGAAGAGAAACAAAAAGGATAAATAAAGAAATAAAATTGCAAATCACTTCATTATTTCCCTCCAAAACTACAGTAGCCTCGTTAGCAACAGTGTTCTACCGTCGTACACGTAATAACAAGAGACGTCACCGATACGATACTAAGAGCTAAAAATGATGGATTGGAAAACGGAGAATAAACGAACGAATCAAATCCAATCCTGTAACAAAAGGAAAAGAGGGGAATTTGTTTGGAAATGGAAATATCTCAATAAATTAGAAAGAGATATAATTTTGTATTGAGTATTGGGTCATCTCGAATACTAACTCGAGGTAACTAGACTCACCTCAAGTTATTACAAGAGAATGGAAAGAGCTGGATGACAAAGGCAGCTTGTGATTTGTGCGCGCGTCAGGTCTCGACGTTATCCATCATCATCATCATCATCAATGTGTGGAGTGATGAGGATCGGTTTCCTCCTCCTACCGCAAGATATGCCGGAGGAAACGTCTGGCACGCTGCGCCGCGCTATGTTACACGATAAATTTGACGCACTTTCCAGGTGACAAGTGTGAAACCTAAGAGGTGCGAGTGTTGCTTTCGAAACACGTCAACGGTTTCAAGTTGCTGCGACACAGATCAGGGCACAGTATCATCTCTGATGTTATCCAGAAATCTAACATGCCTTAGAGTTTCAGTCTGAGGCCAGACTTTACACTGTATAACTGCAAAACAGTGCGTGATTAAACCGAGCACACAGTATACCTAACTGCAGGTGTGCTGTTACAGGAAAATAACCAAAGACATGGAGGAGTTACCGTTAGCACCTTCTTTTCTTTTGTTTTTTTGGTCAAATAACAGCACGGATTTGTTTAATTCCTTATACACCACATCACTTCACTAACGTTTCAAGCTTTTTTTATTATTATTATTAAAAAAGTTCATAAGTACATTTAATGTCCCAAGACCTTTACGATTAATATGTTCGAGCTTTCAGTCCAAACAGGATTTCACAGGGGTTTTGGGGGGGGATTTATTGCAGCCAAAATGTTAGATTTTGCGGCGTCTTTTGTTTCTCTCTAAATTCCTTTGAATTGGCGAAATTGTTCCACAAAGATGTTTGTTTGTAAATGAGACCTTTTAGCTGTACTCGTGTTTGGCACACGTGAATCGAATCGCTTTGGCTGAATGCGTGTTGTGACGCGTCTTGGCCCAAATCTGCGGTCATTTTGAAAAACTGCACGCTGCTCCGAACATTGTGGAGTTTGCTTGATTTTGCGTTCATTTCTGTGATCACAAAATTCCAAAATCCTGGAGGGACTGAGCTTTCACCTCTGTTACAAAGCGCCGACACTGGCGAATCCTTCCATAATTTTTCTGTTACTAAAAATCAAATCAACACCTCCTGACCAATCAGATTGGAGAGCTCAACATATAGCAATGATCTCCACGTTTCTAATCGACTAATCGAGATCATCTACATCAAATATGATCAGTGTACTCGGTGATGGGGGGCATTTCAACAGAGTTGTCAAGTGGAGTCAAATTAGATCCGTTTCATCACCTACTTCTCGAGAGGTTCAAATCAAATCCAGTGATCACATGAGTAAAATGTGATCGATTACTAGAAACGGTTCATTAGACGGCCTTACAATACGCGACAGCGTCACTTCGGATACATCCCGACGCAAATCTAACTTTTCTATGAACCACAGGATCGTTCAGGTCAAACATGATTAATAAGATCTCAAACTAAATCTCAACTGACGCGAGATCCTCGTTTAAAAAAAAAAAACCTTCCTGGAGAGGTCATAGTGGACCTAAATCAAGCAAAATAATCATATGTGGCCATGAAGAAGGTATACTTAAGTGCAACGTAGACATTATAATTACATTATCGTCATGCCAACTGATATCTGACTAAGCCTGTTCTTTCTAAAGATCTCTGCTCCTGATCCAATCCCGCAGCCTGATTACTAAATGTGATTAATTAGTACTGAAACTGGAACTGTAAGAGCTCCAGAAACATGCGAGCGCAGCTTCCGTCTACTCTCAAAAAACATAGCGGTGGTGCTTGGAAGCAAAAGCAAAATTCAAAAAACACACTTCAGTGCAAATTCAAGCAGCATTATCAACAAATGTGATCAAGATCTGGGTTGGTTCCTGCTGGCGCTCCAGGAATCGGTTAGCATGAACAGTACTGCATGATGAAATGCCTTGCCTAAAAGTTTACACACTCAATTCAGGGCAGTCGGGATATCCTTTAGCGTGTTAAGGCAAATCCGACATAACGCACGCAGCTGGACCTTCAGGATCAAGTGTGATCAAATAGGATCTCCACAAACACTGCAGCGGATCTCTAGAAATGTGCGCATTAGTATTTTCTTCTACTTTGAACCAAAAACCCCACCTTTGCGTCAACGTAGCCAAACATACTTCCCTGAAAATCTCAGCGCCGGAGCCGAATCAAGCGGATCGTCACGCGGACCAAACGTTTTCCGAAGAGATCTTCAGGAACATACTGTATACTCGAGGTGTCACTTTGGCCAAAGGGAACTCTAATGACCCCATCCGTCAGCTCTCCACATCACCACCAAGATGTCTGGTGACATCATTTATTGTAATATCGATATTATAACAAATGAGGTCATCGTATCTCCCAGCAACTCTGTAACTCAGCACTGAAGTGTCAAAGCTCCTCCTAGTGAGTTTGTAGTTACTTTCTAAAGTGTAATAAAGATACCACGGCATCCTCGAGATCTCGGAAAAGCGAAGAAATCTAGCAGGATATCGATATCATACCATTATATATGTTACGTCCAACCTTATCCCACACAGCTCCTTCCGGTCAGTTTGTGGCCGTATAAAGAAACATCATTAAAAGATATCGCAATGTCTCAGGAAAACACACGGTGACAATTTATTCCAATAATCGATAACCGTCCAGCCGTATACCAGTAGATACCAGTAGCGCTAGGAAGCACTCGGAAGTGTCACAGCTAATTCTAGTCAATGTGTCCATCCATCCATCCGGTTTTACCACAGGGTCATGAGGGAGTCTGGAGCCTAACCCAGGGAACTCGGGGAAGGGGACACTTTGGACGGGGTGCCAATCTACAGCAGGACACAATCACACACTATAGACAATTTAGAGATGTAAATCCGCATACAACAAAATGAAATAGATATGATGATGTGTTCATGGTTTTCCTTTTTGGTCAAGTTGATCGTGATGTGATGTGCGAGTGGTGTGTGTGTGTGTGATGTGTGTGTGTGTGTGAGGTGTGATTCCTCTTCATCACCCACTGATGCTCACAGATGACTTTCCTTTTGGTCAAACTGGATGTGATGTGGTGTGAGGTGTGAGTGTGGGTGTGTGATGTGTGTTTCCTTTCCATCACCCCTGATCACTGATACTCACTGCTGACTTTCATGCTCCCGAAGGCTGAAGGCTGAGCCACGGGTTTGCAGCTCTCCGCGAAGGACGTGGTCCTGGGCCGCCCCGACATGCTCCCAATCCTCAACACCGACTCCAACCTGTGTGTGAGCAAAGAAATATCCGCCTGGAGCCTCGATTTTTAATCTCCGACTAGGATTATCGGGTAAAAAAAAAAATGGAGGACGGGATGCAGGGAAAGAGGAAAAATACCCTAAGACTATCTTCTTCTTTCACGTCCACAGCTTGTATTTCCTGTCTCCTTGTTTGTATTTGGTCGTTTTGTTTGTTTGTTTGTTTTCCACCTGAAGGATTTAGCTAAAATCTTGAATACTGTTGTCAAGGCAAATTTTATTTAATCAGAAAACAGGGCCTCGAACAAACCGCTTGTCCTGTGTATTATTATTATTTATTGTCTCTGTACACACAATATCAGTATGGTGTACAACAGCCTCTTAAAAAAAAAAAAAACAAAAAAAAAAAACAAGGAGTTTTTGTTTACTATTATAAACAGAATTCCGGTATATGTTTCATATTTTTTTCATACACTGAGGTGGAGATCCAGCAGCTCCAGCCATGGCGGATCCCTCCGCTTTCAACCAACGACTCGAATGAGATTTTACCAATCACCGGATTTAAACACTGATATCCACCACTGCACTTCCGCTCCTCGTAACTCCATGCACACGGATTATTTTCCTTTTTAAAAAGATTTTTTTTTAATCCTCCCCCAAAAAAACCCTGAAATCTTCCTTGTCTCTCTCCTCTTTTTTTTTTAATTCCTTCTCCGTCCGTTGCTCTATGCTTTCTTCGCTCGCGCTCGTTCTTTTTTTTCACCCTTTCCTCCAACCTTACGCACTCTACGTGCCTCGTAAAAGGCGAATACGACGGCACGCAAGAAGCGTAGCAACAAGAATCGGAAAGCGTGCACGCGCACGCAGGCTTCGCGCCGGCCAATCCGACGCCGTTTGCCCTCCCAAAAGAGGCGGAGCGCAGCGCAGCGCGCCCGCTCTTAACCAATCGCATTTCGCGCGTGCCCAGAACACATGGCGTAATCTGCCAATCTTCACCGCGGCCTCTGGAGTTCCACGTGACGTAGTAGACGTTTGGAAGGGCTCGGTTGCCAAAAGAAGAAGTGGTGGGCGGGCGCAGACGCGGACGGAAAGTTGATTGATCGCAAGAACAACCAATAGGACTCTACAGACGAAAAAAACGCAGACCAATCCCAAACCAGCGTTCTAGGTTGCGCTGGTAACTAATCCGCACTGTTGCTAGTTGACAACCTTGTTTTACCTTTGTTTTGTTTTTTTTATTTATGGCCTTAGAAGTTTCAAATTAAGTGCGAAAACATATCACCCACCTTTTTTATTGTCCATAACTACAACATCTGTCATTTAATATTTTTTTTTTCTAATCCAATAGCTTGCCGATGTATTGAATTTACTTTTAATAATAATAATGTTGTCTGTAAATGATCAGCTTGTTACCTTCTGGCACCATATAACAAAAAAATCAAATGTAAAAATATAACAAATTTATTTGGGACTATTACATTGTTTATTTCCAGAAAATACTGGCATTTTAAGGAGCAAATTTCTCAAAATTTTAAACGACAAAATATATGAATATGTACAGGTGTATCTAAAAAAATTATATTGTGGAAAAGTTAATATTTTACCTAATTTAATTCAAAAAGTGTTTTATATATTCTAGATTCATTACACATAAAGTGAAATATTTCAAGCCTTTTCTGTTTTACTCTTGATGATTACGGTTTACAGCTCATGGAAATCACAAATCCAGTATCTCGAAATATTAGAATAAAGAATTAATAATACAGAAATGTCGACCTTCTGAAAAAAATGACAATTCAAGATATCTACATTTACAGTCTGTTGCTTAGTACACCAGTGGTTTCTTTCTTTTTCAGGACATTCAATATTGTTGTATTGGCTATACTCATTGTTTGTGCAATGCTTCTGGTTGATTTTCCCTCTTTTCTCCTCTTAAAAATGGCTTGCTTTTCTCCCATAGACAGCTTTCTGATCTTCATGTTGCCTTATCCTTTTAAACAACAAGTACAGTCTTCACTGGTGAAATTGAAGGCTAAAACCAAGAGTAGATGTTCATTGCCATTTATTGTTTAAACAATCAATCTAAGAGACACAAGACATACTCCAAAACACACCTGAGTAACAAGCAACATCTGTTCCAATTGTTTTACTCACTTACAAATTGGGTGGTCTAAAACCAAAATGTCTTAAGGTTACAACAAAATTAAAAAAGAAGCAAATTAATTTTCATTGCTTTTCCAATAGTTTTAGAGGGGACTGTACATTTCAATCAGTCAAATATATTTTAAGACATCCACAATTATGTTCCCGGAATATATTTAAGATAGCTTTAGCTGAAATTTTGACTGGAAAGTAGACATACCTCAAATTTCCTTAGGACCAGTAACAATCGACAATTTGTGTTTTAAGGTATTTAAGGCAAATATCTTAAAGTGGAGCTTCCATACATGCGAACATGGCAGTATTATCAATACTCAACATGTGATTAGATGGTATCTTAAATTAGCATTTTATCTACTCATAAATTAAATACAGATATCAGTAATCTACTTTGTAGATTATGGATTTATGAACAAGCATTTCTTATCGGGTTTTTGTGGGAATACTGATTGGTGGTCAAACAGGGCATAACCCAGTTTTTTTGGCAAATATATGTGATTTTGCACACAACCTGCAGCTTATGAAATTGTACAGTATCACCACTTATGATCGCCACCCCAGAGTTGCTTAAACTTGTTCACCTAGGAAGTTTTAGGATTAATAAGAAAGGAAAGCTATAGTAAACAGTAACAAAGCATACAAATTATATATATATATATATATATATATATATATATATATATATATATATATATATATATATATATAAATATATATATATATATAAATATATATATATATATATATATATATATATATATATATATATATATATATATATATATATATATATATATAAAAGCAAACACTCTGAAGTGTGAAAGCAACAATTCAGTTTAACATAAACCAGCACAGCAGTTGAGGCAGTCACTGGTAACAATCTTTAAAAAAAAGTTTTAAATTACATAAATAATAAACAAAAACTTTATCTAGTTATCAACACAAACATCATCTACGAACAAAAAAAACACTATCATTCAAATTTGAGGAATAAATAGAAATCCAAAACAAATTTAAAATGTGACTTTTCAGACTGTATGAACATGTATAAACTGTATCACATGAACAAACAAGTAGTTGTTTTATCGTTTTACCATATGCTTGATCTCTTTTTAAAGAGAGATATTAAGACACATCTTCAGGACAGATTGAGATTGTTTGCAAATGTGTTAAAACATGAGAATAACAGCTAAAATGGCTGAAAAGAGCTTTTGACTGAAAGGTTTAAACTAAAGTTGTTCAGAGTATGTGCCTTGCTTCAGACATCATGCATTTCATTTAGAATAATGTAACTGTGTGTACAGTACTTGTGTGTTGCACATTTTTTAACATATATCATATAAATGAAGGTGTCAGAATTTACAAATGAAAAACGTTTATGAGGAATAAAATGTAAACTCGTGCCCTTTTTCCTTCTCAGTGCTTTTCTCTTGGCGCGTTCTACCTTTATGCACTATCAGCTTGTTGTAGCTCAGCTACACTAATGAGACTTGAGGCTAAGAGGACCACTGTATCATCATTTTGTGTCCCTGTGGGTAATGATGGTGTATAGCATAATGCAGAATTGTGAGCAGGGGAGGATTTAGTGACACTGGGGCCCTAGGCAAAATATAGGCCCCTCATTTCAGTGTTTTATCATTGGTATTTACAGTTTCAGCGTATGATATTTAGCATAAAAAGATATATAATTTGCATTTTGAGGGGGCGCTTGGCTTCTGGGGGCCCAAGGCAATCACCTAACTTTGCCTAGTGCTCAGTCTGCCACTGATTGGCAGATATACAAAAATTACCCTGCATTCACACTGGTAAGTGAGAAGTCAGTGATATTGTTCGTGATTTATTGTTTGTGGGCGTGACCTGTTCAGCTAATATTTGGCAATAGCCCAAATATACCCTATATAATCTACTGTATACATAAATATCATCATGTTACATTAAAATATATTCTAATGAAATCCATGAATATATGAATCCACAGTTATGAATTTTACTTACATTTCTGAGTGCCAAATGTGTGGAAACGAAACTAAACATAGGTAAGAACTTAAGCAAAGTATTAGGGGAGAGAAGTCGGTTTAGACGAAGAAGCAGGATTGGTTGGAGGAAATTACTGGTAGCACTCATTTGGTTTTGTTATTTCAGTTATATCCTAATTAGGATAAAGTCAAGAAACGAATAGTTGACTGTCACTTTGTCACATGAAAGACTTGGACATGGACTACAACTGGACTCTTAGAATTGGACTCCAATTATAGGATTCCAGCCATAAAATCTGCATTTATTTAGGAATTCACTGTAGGTAATTTTTTAATATTTAAATATGTGTGTATATATATATATATATATATATATATATATATATATATATATATATATATATATATAGGTGCATGTATTTAGTGCCCTGTTTTATTGCAGTCTGATCCTTTTGGATCCCCACGTCTCGTTCGACCTCCTCTATTCAAACAAACGTGGGTTTGAGGTCCTCTTTGAAGTTGACCACAGGATGTGAGGAGTGATCCAGCTCTGTGTACTCGCTGTCAGACGTCTCTGAGCTGCTGCTGTCACTGGAGGCATAAGGACTGTGCATGCAGGCTTCACAGTACGGCCGGTGGTAGTAGCAGTAATCCTCTGAGCTGCTGGACTCAGAGTCTGAATATCCATATGAATCAGTAGCTCCTGTCCTGTCAAGCCCTGCTAACGAACCTGAGGGCTGTCCTATAGAAGAACAGTCTCGAGGGGTCCATCTCGATCTCTTCCTGCCTGAGCGTGATTGGGTATTTGAGTCAAACCATGTCCTAGAGCTTTCATCCTTTTTCTCGTCCTCATTTCCCTCACTTTCCGTATTATGCGATTCCTTGTGAGCCAAAGAAGTGCTGGAAGCTGGTTTTAGTTCACGTGTCCTCCTACAGCCAGGGGGCGCTGAGCCTGGGTAGTAGTATGGAGGAGGACTCTTTCTGCATGCGTGGAATGGAGGTCTGCGTTTTCGCATCATGTAGGGTGAGATGCTTGGAAAGTACAATTGCAGAGCTGACCGGGATGAGAAAATCGTCTTCGATGGTCTTCTCACTCCGGCAGGATTGGCAGGATTCGATGGTCTTCTCACTCTAGCAGGACTAGCAGGATTCGATGGTCTTTTCACTCCAGCAGGATTGGCAGGATACGATGGTCTTCTCACTCCGTCTGGCGATCTGAGTGAGCTGCTTATGGCATCCACGCTCAAATCGTGCAGAATCTCCTCCAGTTGTTCGCTGCTCACAAAACCCTGGCGACCCACCACTGAAGGCACAATGGACTCTACCACTGAACCTGCTGCATCTGGAGGTGGACCGGACCAAGTCGGAGATGTGGAATCATGCAACGTAATCAGGTTTACAGGTGAATCTAAAGGCATGTTCATTACTTCAGAAGGTTCAACGCTGACAGATGTGCTCTTAAAGTTCTGTTTGGGCTGAGATTGTTTGGTCAAACCTGCATTTTCAAGTTTCAAGTGGCTTACTTGGGAGTTCTGTGGAGTCCTGTCTGGACTGTGAGGAGAGAAATAGGGTGAAGACTCTTTGTGTTGTGAAGAAGGCAGTGTTTCATAAGAGGAGAGTGAAGGAGGTGAAGATGGATCTGATGGAGGAGGCACATACGGTGGAGGGGAGAGAGCAGCAGGAGGAATAAGCTCTCTCATGGGGAGAGGAGAAGCAGGAGGCTCAGGAGGTACTACTGTAGTCTGGGTGGAGGAAGAATTGAGGTTTGTGGTGGAAGAGTCCATTTCTCTTTCATTCTGCAGGTGGCCCACAGACATCAGCTTCAGCAGTTTGTCCTTGGCGTTCTTCACTTGCTCCTGGAGGCTGTTTATTACTGCATCTTTCTGGCATTAGGAGAACACATACAATCAAAAATCAAAGTTCAGTTAGTAAAAGAACTTCATCCAAATACACAAATCAGTATGCTGGGTTCATTGTGGGTTCTTTGGATTACCAGTTCATGGTTCTAGAATTCTAAAAGTTTTCTACATGGATTTCATTCTGAAAGGAAATGCGTCTTCTGTAGGGTTCTACATTAAACCAATAAAGAGTTCCCTCACAGTGAAAAACTGAAGAACGCTGAAGGGTGCTAGCCTCACTCTTAAAAAAAAAAAAAAGAGTTCCTCAAGAATCTGGCAATTCTGCTGAGAAAAATTGATAATCTAACCTGTATATTACTCTCAAAATAAGGGTTCTTCAGATGTAGGAATCTACATAGAAACACTGAGAGATACCCAAGAGTGACAAAAAAAGAACAAAGAACTCTGAGAAAAGGTACAGTACATGCACTCAAGGGTTCTTAACATGGATTTTGTTTCTGAAATGGAAGTCTGTGACAGTGGCAGGTTTATACCACTTTTTACCATTATATAGTGATATAAATTTTGCTCAACGCAGTGGTTAATGACCAAACAAGCGGAATTTTATATCACTATATAATATAATAATAATATATATAATTTTATAGGCTTAAATTAAATAAAAACCTAAATATAGAAAAAAATTAAATGAGGCTTTATTTTAGCACTTCTGTCAGTAAAACAACTCAATACAGCCTTGTTGTGTTGTGTTGTTGCAATGAGAAACAGCCTGAGGGCGCTGTCGGATACGGTATTGTGATTGACCCACAAGGGGAGAAGGAGAAGTGGGTGAAACACAATCGCACATTTCTCTGACGAATATTTTATTTATTTTACGTGTAGTATACCACAAGCCTACAGTATAAAACTTTGAAAGAAATACTAGTAGGACGGTAACCTAAATAATTTGTTTATAAATCTAAATATTAAACAAAGTTAAAAAAAAAACGGTGCTTAGGTGACATGCCTGGAGATGGCTCCTGAGATTTTTACTGTTTGCCCGTTTAACACTCCCCCCACCCAGACAATAACAAATAAGGTGTTTGATTATGATTATTTAATTTGTGTATTAATATAAAATCTCCCACTATATAGTAGGCTATAAAATAGTCGTCATGGCCACCATCATAGCCCTAATGGAATCCCTACACTATAGGGTTATACATAGAATCTTTCGGGTGCTAGGAGGAATCTTCTTATTTTCCAAGAGTGTAAAATGTGATGTGTTTCTAGATCAGCTCAAAGTTCCACAGAACGTTTAAACCTACAAAGGCTGACCTTTATAATCATGTGGACCATTACAAATAACAACAGCACTCTGAACAGATAAAGATCTCTGCAAGTGAATGAATGGAACAGGAAAAGCTTTAACAGGATGTGAGGTCTTAAAGTGGTGCCTTGGGGAAATGTAAAACAAAAGGGCTAGGCCTCAAATATGTCTCAGTGACGCATGGCTTACAGCTACTCACGCCCAGCTCTGGAATCCTCAGCAGGAGACTTCACAAAACCACTAATCTCAGAGCTCACGGGATAATCGCCTTACACTTTATGCATCACAAAGAGGCCATACCTATGAAATGACAATCTCAAAGTACGTTCAGTCCTTTCAAATTGTGTTCATCTGCTATACAGTGCAGAGTATAATAACTGGGCGGATTGTTCTTTAGTTGTTTACACTAAACGCCAACACACTGAGGTTATGATTATGAGGTTAAAGCACTTGTTTAAACAGACTTCCGCTTTCAAAAGTAAGGAACCAAGAGTACCCGCACCAAAAGTTGAGTGACAAACTCAACAAAATAGACTCCAGATGCATGTACCACATCTGGAATTAACCCTAGATCTTTTGTTTGTTCTTGTGAATGAATTGGATGCAGCAACACACCCTTACGTTACCACTGCACGTTCTCTCAAAGTTGCATTACTACTATTGAGCCGTATGCAGAGATAAGTACAGAATTAAGTGCTGGTAAGAATTTACTTGAGAGTTACTCACATATGGGTGGAGTTCGAGTCTCATTTATACACGATTCTAAACATGGACTTGAGCACAACATCAGCTCATGTGAAGAACAGGATTAATTCCAACACCACTGTTATGATGGCTGAAAGTGTATGTTTTGGGCTGTAAATACACAAAAATTACCCCCACTATAATTGCCAATATGAAATACATAAATATGACTCTATTTAAAGTCTACAAGGCATTTTTTTTCTGCATGGAGGACTGTCAAGGAGACATGTCTTAATCAGAGACATTGCTTTTTTTTTAGTGGATACAATTATCAGCTTTTCGTTCATGCTTTGCATGTTCTTTCCAGGAGAATGTATCAAATGGAGAAAAAAACATAATAAATAATAAAACTTGATAAGATAGTAACAATTAAACTTAAACTACTGAGTTATAAAATAGCCTACATCTCAAACCCCCATTACGATTTAATGACCTCGATTCAATTTCTCATGGCTTCATTAAGTCAGATAATAATCAGAGGTGGGTAATAATGCGCTACATTTACTTCGTTACATTTACTTAAGTAACTTTTGCTAAAACAATTTACAATGAAGAGTAGGTTTAACTGGCCATACTTATACTCTAACTCATTTACATTTATTAATTTAGCAGACGCTGTTATATAAAGCAACTTATACATGAGAAAATACAAGCAAAACTCAAGTTCATCTTTAATCACAGAAATGTACCTTTACTAACACACTCACTAACACTCACTCTGTCTCTACACACACTTTCTCTCCTGTCCTGTTCCACAGTCTGTTCATTTGTTCTCTGCTGTCTTGTTTAAATACAGATGCTGGCAGGTTTGTGTTGTTAACATGTTAAGACAGTCAACTGTTGGGAAAATGGTTGTTTTTTGGTGTGTGGGTGAGATTTTGTCTTGAAAATGATAGGATGTGTGTTACTGTACCCATCACAGGACTGGGATATGCAGCTTCATCTTGAAGGAGAGGTGTGACTTACAGTCCTCCATGTAGTCTGAGATTCAGGTTTTTCCCTCCATTTTAATCAGATCTGAAGTAACTAGTGACCTGCTACTCGAGTAGTCTTCTCATTGGATATTTTATTAATATTAACATTATTTTATAATTATTAATATTATTGCTTTCACTGTTTCTTGAGTAATTGTTTTTATTAGTAGTTTTACTTGTACTTGAGTAAAATGTTTGGCTACTCTACCCACCTCTGTGAATAATGTGGATGGAACCAATGTTGTTAAATTAAACCAAATTTTGCAGTGATTACTGTGATAATTAATAATAACTATAACAATTCCGGAGGCAATACATTGGAAATGTACTAGATTTTTTTTAAATGCTAAACTGTCCTTTAGGTTACACTGCAGTTCTTTTGTCACCTTTTTAAAGTGATGACTTGGATGCTATTCAAAGCATATAAGATGCAGGAAACATCTGGCAACCTTGGAGGTGTGAACTACATGCAGGTAATTTGCGTAATTTCAATATACTCTAAACAGGTCATCATCCCCCAATGCCTACAGTATATTTTTCAAGCTTCCTCTAGTCAGGAGCCCTGAAGATGTGCTGCTGCATAATGTATCTCGCATGTTATTAATCACAGCATTCAGAACCACTAGCGCCAGGTGTAGTTATAGAGTAGGTTGTTTAGCTTGAATGGCAGAGTCTCCCTGCTGAAGGTGATATCGGAGAACGGTGATACAGTATGTCAACAATGAGAGACATGCTCATACCTCACTGATTAACCTCTTCATGGAGTCGTATTCTCCGAGCAGGTAGTAGATGTCATTCTCGCTGGAGCGCAGGCTCTTGCTGCTGAAGTACTTGGCCATATGGCTGGGCTGAGGGTTCACATCCTCTTCAAACTGCCTCCACTGGGTCAACTGGGGAAAGAAGAGTGGACATACTGTACAGTTCTATTAAATAAAAGATGCAGCTAATTATATTTCGTCCTGCTGTACGGCTTTCTTTAACATTAAAGCAGAAACTGTTCAGAGGTTCCTTACCATCAATTCCAATGAATCACACTTGCATGTCCTACTTAGTCTGCTACAACTTTGACTGCTCCCTGGCCTTGAGGTTAAGTACAGTGTGGATGAGTTGTGCTTAATCATTCCCAGCAGTGTGTGGGTAATATGTTTATTGAGCACTGGGCAGTTCATCTTACCTGAATGGTTTGAGTCACTGTGTGTGAACAAATGCATGAAAGACGTCTCACACGAATAATTTGATCACACAAATCACACAAGTTGCTTTTGACTCCTGCATCCTGATTTTTATGTTTTTATTACTATGTGAAGCAATAAAGGGGTTATATAAAAAGGGTTAATAAAATTATTATTATTATTATTATTATTATCATTATTATTATTATTATTATTATATACTGTATGAATGTAGCCAATTGAAGAATCAGGAGTGGTATGTGCATCCAGACAACAATGGATGCATAAATAAATTTTACTGATTAGGTGCTTCTTTATCATCAGCTAGGTCAAGCATTATCTCCTAAAGCACCAGCGGAGAAACACCAGCCAACAGGGACTCTGTAAAAGAGCTGACATCAGCAAAGTCCTCTCTACGCTGACGACTTATGCTGAGTCGCCGAAACCTGAGCTCGCATTATTGATTGATGATGTCTAAGTTTGTCTGTTTTTTTCTTTTAGAACAACTTGAAATTTGACTTTGTGTAATGGGTTAAGAATGAGACCTTGTTTATACCGTGTTATACCATTTCTCACCTGGGGCACAAATATAAGGCAGTTTATGGCAGTGGTGCAGATGAAGATGGTTCCAGAGAGCATGCTGTAGACCAGGTTGGGCCATGAGCGCAAGTAGAGAGAGACGGGGACGGCCAGAGTGGTGGATGCAGTGACCAGATAGACAGTGGTCATGATGGTCAGGGATTGGTTGACTGGAGGCAGGCTAACGCTACTTGTCAGTCCAGCTAGGTACATGCCATACACCAGCAGACCGGCCTACAACACAGAACAGGAGTATGTCATTATTATTTATCATGTTATGTAAGGATTAAAACATCATGGAGCTATTATAGGAAAATAATCAGAGATACGATGGAGGGATGCAGCCAAAGTAGACAGTTTTTCTTATAACAGCATGTGCAGCATCTCAAGAGTTTTATTCCTCTTATACCACAGCAACCTTTTTTAAATATATTAATGTGCAACACATTTTTCACCATTTTTATAGTTACATTTGATGTTCTGGATCGTCCACAACACAAGTTCATTCCTGTTACGCATCAGTTACACTATAACAGCTGTAGAAACTGTTGTTCCCTCACCAGCATCACTCTCTTGAAGTTAATACATAGAATTACATTTTTGTCAAAAGTATCCAGACAAAAACAAAGCAACGTGTCCTGTTTGAGGAACTGAAAAGTGTGCTGTTCTGAAGAGATGACTGACAATATGTTTTTTATCTGTTTAATAATATTGTGCAGCATCTACCATACAAATGCCTGTGTATGAGCATTTCAATTACCGCCAGAACTACTGTCAGAGGTGCTCTTATAGAAATGTAATCAACACCATCTGACCAATCAGATTAGAGAATTCAACAGCACTGTGGTAGAAATGACAAATAAGTCCAGCACTATACTATAGACAAATGATTAATTATTATTGATTATTGTCTTGCACCTACAGTGATATGTAAGCAAACATTATGTTAAATGATAGATCTAAAATGTTTGCAGCATTTAAAATGTTGACAATGTTCTGCCGCACCCTATTACCATAGGGTAGAGTAGAAGGGTGAAATTATGAAATGAAAAAGTGTCCAGTCAGCAACAGAGCAGCTAAAAACTACCAAAATATCAGCACCTCCATAGCAATAAAGTTGAACATTTATTAATAAACACTCACATAGTTACATTTACTTGATAATTGAGCCTAAACAATTTCATATTTCAATTTCATAAGAAACAGTAGCTGACATCTAACATATTCATTGCTGTATTTAGTTTTATACAGATTGACTTGTGTGAATATACATTCCTGTAGCGCAACCCTAGTCACGCTGCAATAATCCCCAAACACCCACTCCATGACACTCAGTATGTTTACATGGACAACAATAATCCAATATTAACCTGATTAAGACAATACTCTGATTAAGAAACTAGCATGTAAACAGCAATTATTGATGAACTTAAATCGATTAAAGTCATACTTGAAATAAACACAAATCAAATTAAGACATGTGGATTATTCCCGTTTTAGTCGCATTATTGACGTTTTTACAGACATGTACACAACTTAATCACATTATTAACATTGTGTGGGAGTTTTCACCGCATTTTTCGACAGGACACATACACACGGCAGTGCTCAACCGTTTTACGGTAAACAAGAGAGCACAGCTGCATCCCAAACCGCGTACTTACCTACTGCGTAGTAGGTGAAATACACGTGTATATAGTAGGTGAAATACACGTGTATATAGTAGGTGAAATACACGTGTATATAGTAGGAGAAATACACACATATATAGTAGGAGAAATATACGTGTATATAGTAGGAGAAATACACATATATATAGTAGGAGAAATACACGTATATAGTAGGAGAAATACACGTATATAGTAGGAGAAATACATGTGTATATAGTAGGAGAAATACACGTGTGTATATAGTAGGAGAAATACACGTGTATATAGTAGGAGAAATACACATATATACAGTAGGAGAAATACATGTGTATATAGTAGGAGAAATACACGTGTATATAGTAGGAGAAATACACGTGTGTATATAGTAGGAGAAATACACGTGTATATAGTAGGAGAAATACACATATATACAGTAGAAGAAATACATGTGTATATAGTAGGAGAAATACACGTATATAGTAGGAGAAATACACGTATATAGTAGGAGAAATACATGTGTATATAGTAGGAGAAATACATGTGTATATAGTAGGAGAAATACATGTATATAGTAGGAGAAATACATGTGTATATAGTAGGAGAAATACATGTATATAGTAGGAGAAATACATGTATATAGTAGAAGAAATACACGTATATAGTAGGAGAAATACATGTGTATAGTAAGAGAAATACATGTGCATAGTAGGAGAAATACAGGTGTGTATATAGTAGGAGAAATACACGTGTATATAGTAGGAGAAATACATGTGTATATAGTAGGAGAAATACACGTGTATAGTAGGAGAAATACACGTATATAGTAGGAGAAATACATGTGTATATAGTAGGAGAAATACATGTGTATATAGTAGGAGAAATACACGTGCATAGTAGGAGAAATACACGTGTGTATAGTAGGAGAAATACACGTATATAGTAGGAGAAATACACGTGTATATAGTAGGAGAAATACACGTATATAGTAGGAGAAAATACGTATATAGTAGGAGAAATACACGTGTATATAGTAGGAGAAATACACGTATATAGTAGGAGAAATACACGTGTATATAGTAGGAGAAATACACGTGTATAGTAAGAGAAATACACGTGCATAGTAGGAGAAATACACGTGCATAGTAGGAGAAATACACGTGTGTATAGTAGGAGAAATACACGTATATAGTAGGAGAAATACACGTGTATATAGTAGGAGAAATACACGTATATAGTAGGAGAAATACACGTGTATATAGTAGGAGAAATACACGTATATAGTAGGAGAAATACACGTGTATATAGTAGGAGAAATACACGTATATAGTAGGAGAAATACACGTTATATAGTAGGAGAAATACACGTGTATATAGTAGGAGAAATACATGTATATAGTAGGAGAAATATACGTGTATATAGTAGGAGAAATACATGTATATAGTAGGAGAAATACACATATATATATTAGGTGAAATAGACATATAGTAGGAGAAATGCACATATTTTGGCTACTATATAGTAGGTACGTACGACTTTAAGCTGTCGTCTATTTGCACGTATAGCATGACAAATAATTAACCGCACTTGAAGCTTTCGTAAAATTAAAAATGAAACAGTCAAAACTGTATACGGTACCATAAAGAAGACGAACTGTATGTTGATACGTGAAATTCTGGAGGGAGCGTCGGACGGTGTGACGTGGGGACGTAATGACGTGTACTGTTAATCGATGTTCTATAACATGTAAAACAGGAACATGAAAGGAGTATTCTAAAAGCAACTCATGTAAACACCTTAATCACAATATTGTCTTTTTCAGAATAAGGTCAATAATTAGATTACTGCTGTCCATGTAAATGCAGTGTGTCTGCTTTTATTGTTCTTCAAACCCAGCAGAGATTTCACTCTGAATCTAAACACACAGTGCCCAAACATGAATCAGCAACACAGCGCTTTCACATTGTATATTACAAGCTGTAAAAACCTTCACATTTATCAGATTTATGACTGTTAATAAGACTGCACCTTGGACAAAACACAACAATCTCTTCAGTTTTGTACTATGGTGTAGTGGACATCGTCACAGTTTCTATTTCTAATCAGTGTTTGGCTGAGCTTTTAACCCATTACACCCCAAAACGTGTCCTTCAGACTTGTTTACGTACTATGGGTGATGGGGAATTTTCTTCTTTTGCTCACTAGCATCTGATCTTAGAGAAGCCCATTCTTTTAGTGTATTTAAATCTTCTCTCAAAACGTATTTCTTTAATATAATTTTTGCTTGATAACTTTTAAATATATATATATATATATATATATATATTATTACTATTGTTATTATTTTGAATTGAATTTTATCGTTAACTGTTATTGATACATGCTTATATACCTTTTTTATGCTATGTAATTCTGATAGATAGATAGATAGATAGATAGATAGATAGATAGATAGATAGATAGATAGATAGATAGATAGATAGATAGATAGATAGATAGATACTTTATTGATCCCCAAGGAAATTCATTTTGTTTTCCCATGGAAGTTCAGGTAATGCCCTCAGTCTTACAGTCTCCACTTACAGACAGACAGAATTGGAATAAAAAAAAAAATACATGCAACTTTTTCATCCAGTAAACTCAATAAAATGAATAATAATATAATTAATATAATTTATGTGCAGTCTCAAATATTGTGCAAGTATTATAATGGAATTATTTCCCAGGCCACCCAGGAGTATGCATCTCCCTCTACCCGCTGAGAGTTAAAGAGGGATCATTTACACAGCACATTTTACTTTTAGCCTCTCTATCATGCTCATTACTTAATTATGAAGACATTTATAAACTGAAAATGCCACATTAAAGGGGTGTGTGGATAAAATGATTCTCTCCACAGTGCAGGAAAACTCCAGGACTATAAGCAAAGCATTCACAGGTAGTGTGACGTGTTTGTGTTCCTACCTTGAGTGCACAGAGGAGAAGAACCCACAGCTCGGAGTAGTGAGAGGAGCAGGAGTCCGTCTGAGACAAGGAGTAACGCACATCCAACTCTACCACCTAATATAGAGAAATAAAACAAAACCTCCTGACATAAAATGAGCACTTTTCAACACAATGAAGAAGCCTGGTTGTACAATTCTTAATTTTTTTATATACTGTTGGTTAACACAGACTGTCAATACTGTAATGTATTCATACAGGTAAGTGGAAATGCATTGATTTTCTTTTAACCCGAATCAGCTGCAACTCCAGTGTTTACAAGCAGGGGGCAGTAACAACTATTCTGTTCTTCTGCAGAAAACCGTGATCAGAACTTCACCTGCACTTTGTTTTAACAAAGGAGGTAGAGTAATAAGACAAAAAGTAAATTAAAAGTAAAAAAGAATATTGAGCTTGGAAGTAGTCAAAAGTACCCGATTATGTATTTTGTATATTTTGAATTATATACATTTCATATAAAATAGAATAAAAATTTACATTTTTAGCATTTTTTTCCCTTTGTATTGAAATTGCTAGGATTTCAGATTTTAAGCAATCAGAACCCTAAGATTTCAGATCTGAAGAACATCAGAACCCTGAGGGCATTTTCACACCTGGTTCGTTTGGAGGGTTTGTTTTGTAAAATGGTGCGTTTCCTCCCTTGTTTCGGTTCATTTAGACACATGTGAACACAGCAATCATGCTCATATTGGCACCAAAACAATCGGATTGAGATCACTCCGGAGCGGTTCGCTTGTGGTGAGAAAGCAATCCAACCCAACAGACCTCTAGAGCAATGCATCATGGGAACAATGCGTTACGTAAAAAGTGTGCTTGTTTTGCTAATGGCTCACAACATGAATCGCGGTTTAACTTGGACAATAAAATTTTACACATGGTAGAACCCCTCATTGAAATTCAGTATGACGAACATATTTCTGACTTTCAAAAACACGGAGATTTACAAGCTGTTTAGCAAGCGTCTCAAGTGTGGAACAATTATTCCTGCTCAAACTGATAAGTTATAACAACTCTGCCATGATTCAGAATCCCTGGAATAGAGAGGGTCAAGGGCTCAAGGGCCCAGCTTGGCATTGCCGGGGCTTGAACCCCCGCCTTTCCTATCAGTAACCCAGAGTCTTAACCACCAAGCCACCAGTTCCCCTATGAGCAGTTTTGACCAAGAAACAGAGAAAACACTTTTCTCCAGGTTCAGGTCAGCCTTACTGATGTGTTCCTAACTAATTTTTTTGTGCTATACCTTGACCACAGCGCTGACTGATCGGGAACACTTCACAGGGTCGGTGAGACTCCACGCCGCCAGAATCAGCAAATCCACCAAGACCAACAGTGCCACGAAACCCATCAACCGAATATCACGGATGATCTGAAAGACAGAAATCAACAAATGTCTCACATGTAAATTCTTAATATACATTCACAATCCACTTTAGTAGGAACACCTTTAGACCTGTTCATTCACACGGTTATCCAATCAGCCAATCATGTGGCAGCAGCACAGTGGAGAAAATCAAACGGATACAGATCAAGAGCATCAGTTGGTTGATTGGACTGCACAAATGCGCAGGTGTACTGGTGTTCCTAATAAAGTGGACGTTGAGTGTAGGATGATATATCGCTATCCTGATACATGAATTAAATACATGCTTGTTTGAGTATCAGTTATCATCTGTACATATTGCAGACCACAAGCAAACTCAATATATATATTTTTTTAATTGTATTTTTGGTATTTGAGCTCAAAGTGCACGAATAGGTGTTTTAGCTAACAACATTATGTTGAAATAATTTCAAACAGTATAACTGCTTATTGCTTGTGTCCTCAGCGTGAACTCACCACTCTCCTGTCAGGTAAACGCTGAGTAAAAACTCTGTAGAGACGCCATGTTTTCCCCAGGATGGGTCCAAACACCAAAGAGCTGCCGATACACAGCGTCCAGACCCACGCCTGAAACAGAGCAGACATCAGAAACAAGAGCAAATGGAGAAACAAAATGTTAACCATGGAAATCCTAAAGGGTTTTTAGCTTGTCTATTTGTTTGAATCTTTAAAGGGTTCCAGTTAGATACTCTATAGTAAATAAAAACCCTTAACTATGGCAAAAAAAACAACCCACTTAAAGTGCACCTATTTTGTTTTTTCAAATATTATATTTCATGTGATGTGTTACAGAGCTGTTTGTGAATGTAAAAAGTCTGCAAATTAAAAAAAAATATATTAAAGTGCACGACTAACGAAGTTATTGACTCCCAAAAGAAGGAGGCGAGTCTGAACAGCTGAATCGAGTCGTTAGTCATTCCATACTTACTTCCTGTACCAACCTACATAGGTTTGTAACAATAAGTCCCGCCTCTGGTTATGATAGTTATGAAACTCATTATGACAGTGGGCATTTCCTTTTTGAAACACGCTGACAGCGGTAGACCAATCACAACAGACTGGGACATCTGACCAATCAGAGCAGACTATGCTCTCTGAAAGGAGGAGTTTAGAATGAATCCTTTCTAACAGATAATCTAACGCGTAATTTGTGACACTTGGGGGAAAAAGGTGATGTTGCAGTTTAAATTATGAGCACATTAAAGTGTTGTTTGACCTTGCATGCATGTAAATCTATTGTATGAAACCTTTAAAACAAAATGAGGCACGTTTCAAAACCGTAACAGGTGCCCTTTAAGAAACCTATTTATTTCTAAAAGTGTTCATAACTTTAACTCTTAACCAATGAACCCAGTTTACTATCTCATATCTCATGTCAACAATGTATAATGAGGACTCCCTAAAAGCTTCAAAAACCTAGGAAACAGAGTTCTTGGTTTTGTTCCTCTAGGGAACATTTAAAGGTTCTATTCAGACCCCTTCAACAAGGATTCCTCCAAGGAGTAGGTTATGAGGTTGTGAATGCTAGGCGGAGATTGAAATGAGTCTAATCCTTGATCAAATCATCACAGGTGGATAAAAGGACCATTAACCCGCTGACAATCCATAACAAATGGCAACTTAGACAAACACACATGTGCATACACAGACCCACACACACACACACACACATACACACTAAATTAATACACATGCTGACATGGATTCAGACTTAAATAAAGATATACGCTAAGCCATGGTAAGCCACAAATATTGGCTTTTGGCAAACCGACTCAATCTAGTCTACTGTGTGACTCAAATACTAAGAGGAGAATTCAGACTAGATTCTAGACTAAATGGATAAATAAAACAGATCTCTTTATAACTGCAGTGCCGGTGTAGTCTTTCCTTTAAACGACAAAAAAATATGTAGCTGGAATTGACATAAAACTGCACACAAAGAACAGTAATTTCAGTCAACACGCATGTGAAGACTTAATCCAGACGGCTGACTTAATTCATTTAGACTTGGCATTGTGACTCCAACACATTCATTCATTTTCAGTAAGCGCTTCATCTTGGTCAGGCTGGTGGTAGATCAGGAGCCTCTCTCGAGGTTGTAATACCTTGGCAAGTCAAAGCTCAGAATTACATCATTTTCGATGTCCGTACGTTTGTGTAAAACCAATGGATGCCTCCAGGTTCATCCTTTGCTAGCAACAAGCTAGTCTGGCTACTGTATGACTCAGGTGGTAGAGTGGGTTGTCCACTAATCGTAGGGTTGGCGGTTCGATTCCCAGCTTGATTCCACTTTGGCATGACTCCACATGCCGAAGTGTCCTTGGACAAGACACTGAACCCCAAGTTACTCCCGATGTCAAGTTAGCGCCTTGCATGGCAGCTCTGCTACCATTGATATGGGTGAATGAGACACAGTGTAAAGTGCTATATAAGTGCAGACCATTTAGGCCGCTAACTGTGATGTACTGTAAGTTTTCCTCCTCAAACAATGAATTGTATAGTCAGTGTTATAGATTTTATAATCTAATATGTCTGTATGTTGATTGATCTAAAGCATATACTAGTATACATAGTATAACTCATTTAAAGGTAAGAAGTGCTACTTGCAAGTGTTTGCTGGTCTTGCTGTTTTGACTTGACTAAACGTTTTCTTTGCTTTATCCATGTTGGAAATTACTGGCATATTTTTTGGAGATGTAAGGTTGCAAGCTGTTGCAAGGTTGCGATGGATTTTAACAGGAAACATGGCAAGCACATCACACATGATTACATACTGTTAGCAAACGTGTTAACAAATTCGAAAAGACTGGAAGTGTTGCGGACCAACCAAGAAGTAGACGTCCACGATCATCCACTGACGAAAGCGCATCCTACGTGTTCCTGGCAAACATAGTCCCCTGTGTATGGAGACTTTTGGGACAACCTGTAATTTCCCTTACACACTCTACATTGCCCCTAGGTGTGAATGTGTATTTATATGTGTATGTATGGGGCACTGTGATGGACTGCTAATCTAATCCGGGGTGTATTCCCACCTTGCATCTATTGTTCCTGGGATAGGCTACAGATCCGCCATCACCATGTCCAGGATAAAGTGCCTACTAAAGACTGTCTATAGAACTCCTTGGAACATAAAAATGCCAAGGTGTGTGTGTGTGTATGTTTGTGTACCTGCATGACAGCTTTCGGACCTGCTCCCTGTACAGGTGATCTGTCCTCTATAGCAAACAGGAAGCCACTGGTGTATGTCAGCACACTCCCTAACAGAGTCAACATGTTCAGGTTGGGGCTCGACATCTTCACGATCCTGAAATTTCAGTTATACACAACAAGGACACAGTTTGGACCAATAACTACACTGGCATGCATGTTGATTTTACCCCCACTTCATGACATTTAATCCCGGCGACGTCTATTTCAGAAGAACTTCAAGGGGGTGAATACAGTATGAATGAATGGAGTGAAAGCGAGAGAGAATGAGAAAGTGAGAGAATTAGATAAAGAGATAGACTGGTGAGATTTGCGTACCTGTTGTTTTTGTAGCGGACGGTGAAAAGGAGGAAGAGGAAGGACAGCAGGATCCCACAAGAGAGCAGCGTCCAAACTACAGCACACAGAACCGGAGAGAGAGACCTGCTCTGCACCTCCACCACCCTCTACACACACACACACACAAAATGATGTAAAATTTAACCTTAAAATATAATACATAAATTTAGTTAATTAATGCTAAATGCTATGCTAGACCTAAATCTAACCCTAAGCTTAACCCCATTAACCAAAAGAAAACCGGTCGTCTCTTTTAGTTAAAAAAAAAAAAAACGTCATGAGCACCAGCTGAATATCCCCTTAAAGTCCCTGTGAAGTGCCTTGAAATGCGCAGCATTATTCGATGTGTTGGCGTAAGTTCCACTGAAACAGGAAGTCAGGACGGGACATATTGAGTGACCCCGTCCCCTTCTGAAATAGCCAGTAGCATTTACTTGACAGTTAGTACCATGGATTTTTTTAATGTTGGGGGTGGGACACTTCAGATTCTAGAGAGTGTTTGATCGGACATAAAATCTGATGAGAAGCTGAAGTGCAGAATGATGTCATCGGAATTTTTGAGCCGTATTGCTGGTAGAGAGAGAGTGTAAATGTTGAAGACGTATATCGTCTTAATATGAATTGTGTCACTGTTCTGGAGTGCACCAGCTTATATCTATTCCTTTATCTAACCTTAAGACTGACACATTCCTACTAAAATCCACAAAACTCCCATTTTGATTTCATGGCAACTTCAAAACTGCAGATATTCATATCCTTGTGGGAACATTTGGTCCACACAAAGATATAAAACACAAACACACACACACACACACACACACACACCTTTACAAGTGCATCAAATATAGTGTCTTCGGTAAATGGCACATCCACTATAGGGTAGTGAAATGAACCTGCCCAATGTAGCTCAATGTGCATATAATTATACCATGACATTTTGCAGAGTTGTGAGCATTAGTGTGTGTTTATGTGTGTGTGTGTGTGTGTGTACCGTAGAGAGAGTGCAGAGTCTCTGCAGGATGTCCCAGCTCTGCAGCTTGTTGACTGCAGGATGAATGAAGCAGGACGCAGAGTCGCAGTGAGTGCTGCAGTTTGGCCTGATCTCCATCACTGCCTCAGCTCACACACACACACACATCCTGAGAAGCAAAATCAGCAGTGTGAGACAGCATGCTACCTGACAACAGCCTGAATTAGACACACTAGTAAAAAAATATTAAGAAATATACCAGTGAATAGTTAATCTCAGCCAAAAACATTTTTCTATACTTCCTTTCTACATTTCTTGATGTGGAGGTTCCACAAGCAGATTTTCACAAGAAATTCAGAGTCTATACATGCCCCGCCCCGCCCCGTTTCCCATAGTAAACCAATATTTCATTCACGTGTCAGAACATGATTGGCTCTTTTGCTTTTGTTGCAATAACACGTTCAGCGTCCTGCTTATTAACGCTGCAAAACTGCTGCATGAACTTTTTTTTGCCCCTTGATCCATCTGAAAATTAATTTCCCTGCAAGAATGTAATCATAAAAAGCTTTATAAGATTAAAATTTTGTGTAACTTTAATACCCGGCAAGTATTTTGTTCAGAGTACAAGCTCTGATAAAAAGTCAACACAGACAACTGGATTTATATGGAGTACAACAATATTTTCATTCTTAAAGAAATACTCTTGCGTATTTCAGCCTAATCTTTACGTACAGCTTCTGCGCCGTATGTACGACTACAATTGGCACCGTTTATTAGGAACACCAATACACCCGATCACGCATGCAGGTATCCAATCAGCCAATCATGTTGCAGTAGCGCAAGGCAGAAAATCATGTAGATACAGGTCAAGAGCTTTAGGTAACATTCACGTCAAACATCAGAATGGGGGAAAAATGTGATCTTAGTGACTTATGATTGTGACATGGTTGATGGAGCCAGAATGGCTAGTTTGTGTATTTCAGAAACTCCTGGGATTTTCACTCACAACGGTCTCTGGAGTTTACACATCAGGGTAATGACAAAGGGCGCAGAACTATACTACCCATCAGTCCCAGCATGTCACATGCCTCACTAATCACGCTCACCTGTGTCTTGTTAGGCCTTGTTTAGCACAACTATAAACGTTCTAGCTTTTCAGTGTCTCACTGGCTACGTTTACTGTACATGCACATCAAATTTAGGTCTATATTTGGGTTGCAACTATATTCCGAATACGATGTTTATATGTGTACAGTCATCAGAATATTCCTGTATACCTGTATGCTTGTTGTAAGTATTCCGAGCCACATATGCACTGAGATTTCCCGGAAGATTCTGCCGTTGCTACCCACAATTCCTTGCGGACTGAGCATGCGCATATATCTCCTTTCAGTGGATTTTCTGAGTAAGGTGTTTACATGCAACACATTTCCGATTTAAACAGGCATATTCCAGAGGTGGGAATCAGAATATTGTCTTAATCTGAATCGGGTGATCGCACGGCTCGATGCTAATTAGAATATTGCCAAATTCCGATGAATATCGGAATATCGATGCGCACATCAACATAGATTTTGTTGTAGTTGTCCTTTGTTGCCATGTGCGCATCACATTATTGCTTATAGTCTTTATGTCTTTTGCCTTGTATCCACAGTTTCTTTTTATCATTCTTGTTTGCACAGTTTTGGTTGTTTGGTTTACACTTTACATAATAAATTATCTTTCTGTGACAACACAGAATGGTGCGAGAAAAAAAAAAAAACTAGCTAACGCGTTGATGAGAGAGGTCAGAGGAGAATGGCCACACTGGTTCGAACTGATGGCTATGCTACAGTAAACTCAAGTAACTGCTCTTTACAACCATGATGAGCGAAAAAGCATCTCAGAATGCATGTGAAAGAGCAGAACTGGCTACAACACCAGAAGACCACATCGCCTTCCAGGAGTCTGAGCCTTTCACCAAAACTGAATAGTTGGAAGTTTGGAAAAATGCTGCCTGGGCTTTTTTCAAACTTATTTCAGTCTTAAGCAATTCCGGGTTACACTTTCCTGAAGATTTTGTGGTGCAAATTATGCCCCCCCACAACAGTTCTACAAAACAATTGCCACTAAAAGACAGAAAAAAAGACACACCTATACACTCACCCCTAGTGCCACATGTTCATGTTAATGAATCAGATCAAATTAAATCCAACATTATTGGTCACACACACAATCCTACACAGTACGACATGCAGTGAAATGCCTTTTATGACTGTCCAGTGATGTAAAAACAGAATTTACTTACATAGAACTAGAAGTAGAAAAAGAAAAACATAAAAATATAGTATAAAAGATATAAAAGATTGCAAAAAAAAAGTATAAACTCCAATGCAATGCTGTGCAACATCGAGCTGAGGTAGCTGGAGTGAAAAAATATAACAAGACGTGTATATTAACAGGAATGTTGGGTGTTGTGCAAAGAAATCCAAGGTCTGTATTTTTATGTCTATGTATACTGTAGTCCTAGTCAGTTGTTGTCTTTGGTCTTTGTTTGTCCTGCAAACCTCATATCTGACCACATGGTAACTCAAGTAAAAATGTGCTTCCTATTCGTATCTGTTTTCTTCATTCTGAATAATGTGTTAGTATTCGGTTACATCTATTCCACTGAAAAAAAGATTCACATTTCGACTGTAATTTTCATCAAAACTGGACCTATATAGTGGCACAAACTCACCACCAGAGGGCAGTGCAATATTCATCCATATAAGACAAGTCAATCTGAGTGACGGATCAATGCCAAGAATCCTCTAAAGTGCTCGTTTATAGCATTCATCACAACAGGAAAGACGTTGTGTTATCACGTTAAACATTCACGTAGAAATTCACAGCCCTGAGAAGTTCAGCAGAGTGAAGAGGGGTAATTATTGGGAACCCACCCTTTTATATAATAGCAGCTCTGCTCAAAATACATAAACACTCCACTCCTGAATCCTAAATGAGAGAGTAGGGGGTAGGGGGGGGCTGTCTCTAATACACTGTGCTAAGTCTCACAAACATTGCTTCATCACACGCACACATGCAGCGTACACATCAAACTGGTCAAAGAAAAAAAAAACGTGATCCCTGAACACATCTGCAGAGCTGGTATGTGGGATTCAGGACCAGCTTGTGTGATGGTTTGAGTAGAGTGTAAACGTTGCACAGACTTGTTGTGGAGATGACAGCGTCACGTTTCTATAGACTTGTTTGTATGCCCTGGAATAAACTGAAAGATCTGGAATAAACTCTGAGTGAACTTGATGGTGTAGACTGTCCTTGAACTCACTACTATAGTTTAAGCATTGAATATTCCCCTGGATGTTTTTTTAGTTAACAAAGAGTAAAATCCCTCTATTTTACAAAGTAGAAATCCAAGAAAAAGCAGTTATAGCCAGTGTTGGCACGTGTGAACGTGTCACACGTAATTGCCTATTTTTCCATCCATCCATTTTCTATACTGCTTATCCTATTGTAAATTTGGAATTTGGAAATGCCAGTCAGCCTTCACCGCATGTCTTTGGACTGGAGTACCTGGAGGAAACCCCTGAAGTACGGAGATAACATGCAGGAATCGAACCCCAACCCTGGATGTGCGAGGTCAAACGGCTCACAACTAAGCCTCCATGCCCCCCTTGCCTACTTTTGAATCACTGTAAACCTAAAACATGCTCTTAACGAACACTATTTGAACTCCCAGAACATATATATATATATATATAATACACAAGTAAATAGGTACGTATTACACAGTCATGCTATTACTACTCTCACATAATACAAAAACTCGTTCAACAATTTCATATCTGACATGCTGATCGTTTCCAACGGAGGTTTATTACATCCTTCTATAAGAAGTAGCGTATTCTTTTACACTTTTCATCCGGGTCAACTCAATTAATGAGGAAATCTAATGGTACATTATCTACATTACTACCGTAAAAATAGCTAAACATACATTTTGTATCCTTTGATAACAATTTTTTTTTTTAAGTCTTGACTCTTGATTTCTTGAAGTCTTGATTTCTCAGATGTTGAGTAATTTTTTATAACAGCACTGTATCTCAAATATTAGGTTTACATTAATGCACACATTCTAACACGATATCGTTTCTACAGTAACAGGGAGTTTTATATATACATTTACATAATCTATGTCAAGTTATTTTTTTTTAACTGCTATTATGTTAGGAAATACAACTGTTGTTTTTTTTGTTTTGTTTTTTAAGGAGATTATTTGACATTTAAGGAAAGAGTCTCCAGTGTTTTACATTTTTCCACCTTGGGAAAGTCTTCAGAACAGAGGAGTGGAAAAATGCATTTGCGGTTTCTCTAAAACATGACAAGCAGCATTTTTTTGGTCTTGTTAACCTTCACTGATGATGAGGAAACTGTTACATTATAGCTGCTAGAATGTAACTGATAACAGGAACTAACTTGCTTCACAGACCTTCACAGTCATTCACAGCCAACATTAAATGTAACTATAACCGGATAAAAAAGTGTGACATGTTATTCTTTAATAAAATTGACAAACTGTTGCGCTATAAAAGGGATAAAATACATTGTGATGTGCTGCTATTGGAGAAGAATCCACTTCAGGCTATAGTACCCGAGTTCAGGGTAGGAGCTTGGCGGTTAAGGCTCTGGGTTACTGATCGGAAGGTTGGGGGTTCAAGCCCCAGCGCTGCCAAGCTGCCACTGTCGTGCCCTTGTGCAAGGCCCTTAACCCTCTCTGCTCCAGGGGCGTTGTATCAAGGCTGACCCAGCGCTCTGACCCCAGCTTCCTGACATGCTGGGGTATGTGAAGAAAAGTATTTCACTGTGCATATGTATATGTGATCAATAAAGACTCATTAACATTATCATTAACTGGATCGTTGATGCTGGCACCCTGTCCAGGGTGTACCCCGCCTTGTGCCCGATGCTTCCTCCGATAGGCTCCAGGTTCGCCGTGACCATGAAAAGGACTAAGTGGTAGAAAATGGATCGATGGAGATCGTTGATTATTTTCCTATACAGAGCACCCCGTCTTTCACCGGTTCCATAATATACAACACGTATGAGATGTTTTGTGTCATTAGATGTGTGTTAATCACATGTTTAATGTCAATGAATGTGGAAGAAAGTGTTAATAAGATCTAATGAATAAGCGCGTCTGAGGTTCATGACTTCATTATTGTAAACAGTCTGAACAGTCACCTCTGAGAATGACTAAGCGCTTGTGGTTGAATATCTATCTGTCTAAAAGCCTCAGGCATTCTTGCACTGTCACACACACACACGCACACGCACACACACGTCATCATCATCATCATCATCATCATCATCATCATCACAGTCCCAAACATATAAATCTCTGAGAAACAACTATCAAAAACACATTAGCACAATAATAAGAATAACTGTAATATAATCTAATGTGTATTATATATTAATTTATTTTAGTCAGGGGTTTTTTATTATGAGCTCTCATAATAATATTCTTTCTGAAATTATACCAACAGTGCTCAAAGTGTTACAATTATTAAAGTCCAGGTATGATAAACCATGCTCATAAATCTGTGGACTATGAAACTATGAATGAGTGATAATAAAAAAATAATAATAATCCTGCCCATAACTATATTTAATTAAGCAATGATTAAAGCTTAAAGAAGGGAGGGAATGTTCATTACCATAAAGCACCAAGCTACTTACTGAACTGAGAATCTACTGTAGATGTGTGTATAGCCTGTTGAACAAAAAACAATAGAAACTCTCACAGAATCTGTAATGATTTTAATGGTCATAATAGGAATTGTATTGGTTTTAATGGAAGCTGTAATGGTCCCTGTGGGTCTCTACTGGTAATCTGGTGCCTTCTATTGGTGGCATGTTATGTCTAGTGGATACCATTAAGGACCTAGGTACTATAAAATATGTACTTCATAATAGAAATCATTTGGTAATGGTTTTAATGATTAAACAAGGACTGATGGTTTGTAATGGTATTTGTGGTGGAAACCACTGGAATTTCTGCGATGGGTTCTATTATTTTTTTAAAAACAAAAAAATTTCAGCAGGGTATGAATACAAAGAACTCATGTTTAAAGTAACCAACATAAACATGCTTGCTGTAATGTTAGCTAATAGCCAGAGTTAAATCCTTAGTGAAGTTTAATAAATCAAGATGTTACCTGAGACAAAAACAAAAAGGGCTGTTAATGTAATGCTTTACACAGGAACGCAGAAAAGCAGCATATCGATCAATTTTCAAACCTGTTCGTTCAGACTGAATCGGAGTGGTCCCATGCGAATAAACAGACTGGAGAACAAAAAAAAATCGCTGCTTGAGGGTGCGCGTGAGAGGAACGAGGATGGAAACATCCTTGCAAAAAATTCCATTCATTAGTCAGAAATATGATAATGAGATATGTCAACAAACCTCACAGACACCTTGTATTTCAAAAAATGTAAACCATACTATGTAGCAATACACAGCAGTACTCTCACTGTAATCGAATCACACTAAAATTCTCTTCCTGATCTCAGCCCTGTGGTTTTGGCCTCTGCACCAAGACACACCAAGGATGGATATGTGAAACTGTTCTTACACGTTTAACAAAAATTCTACCAAACTCGAGCTAGCTAAATTAAAGAAATTTATGTACTGATGTTAGTCAACATGAACAACGGAACAGACACCATAGATTAGGTGACAGGCCACATATATTGCAGCTCTAAACAGTCATGTTATAGCCTGAAGAACTTCTCATGGATAGTTCCAATGGCTTACATTATATGGCATATCTGCCATACAAGTTGACCGATATATCATTTTACAGATACTGATAACTAAGTTTGGCAGTACCGATGGTTTTTAAAAATGATACACTATAAAACACTTATACAGTGAGGGGAAAATGTATTTGATCCCCTGCTGATTTTGTACTTTTGCCCACTAACAAAGAAATGATCAGTCTATAATTTTAATGGTAGATTTATTTGAACAGTGCGAGACAGAATAACAACAAAAAAATCCAGAAAAACGCATGCCAAAAATGTTATAAATTGATTTGCATTTTAATGAGGGAAATAAGTATTTGACCCTTCTGCAAAACATGACTTAGTACTTGGTAATGACTTAGTAATTACTTTTCATTTTCAATGTCCTGGCTGAGGGAAGGAGGTTCTCACCCAAGATTTGATGGTACATGGCCCCGTCCATCGTCCCTTTGATGCGGTTATCCTGTCCCCTTAGCAGAAAAACACCCAAAGCATAATGTTTCCACCTCCATGTTTGACAGTGGGGATGGTGTTCTTGGGGTCATAGGCAGCATTCCTCCTCCTCCAAACACAACGAGTTGAGTTGATGACAAAGAGCTCCATTTTGGTCTCATCTGACCACAACACTTTCACCCAGTTGTCCTCTGGTGGTCAGATGAGACCAAAATTGGCATCAACTCAACTCGGCATTTTTGGAGGAGGAATGCCTGCATCAACACTACACAAAACACCACCCCCTAATCAAACTATGGAAATGGAAACATATGCTCTTTGGGGGTTTTTCTGCTAAGGGGACAATCAAAATGAATCAAAAAACACTTCAATTAACACAACAAAATTTGTCATTTGTGATCGTGTTTATTTCGCCTCTAGAGCCTGCGCTCGTACTCTATAATGACGGCGGACCTTTCTCAGCTGCTCCCGCAACGGACGCAACCGGAAAAACTATCTTTGTGAAATTTTTGGCCAATAACTGATAGTTCCAGCAATCGGACATCGGTGCGGAATAATCTAGAAAATCAATCGACTGGTCAACCTCTACAAGTCACTCTAAGTCACTCTAAATCATTACTATAGAAATAATAGTGTATTAGAACAAGTGCATCAACATAAAACTGTGATTTTCCTGGCAGACAGAACTACTGTCACAGCTACTGTTACAGAAAATTATTCAACAACTTTTAACCAATCAGATTTGAGAATTTAACAGCTCTGCGGTATGAAGCATATTAAACAGTAATTACTATGAATTATACAGTAGCTACTGTGTGTAATCTGAGAATTTAAATCCCATGTGTGATACGAATCATATGCGAAGTCTGAGCACATGTTGACTATTTTTTCACCTTATTATTTCATACACAGTGATAATCGTTAAATTACACAAGAGGGACAAATTAAAGGAAAAAACAGTGGCTTTGTTATGCTGTGGGGGGCATTTATTTATCTCTGCTTACATGGTTTGACTCCACTTGTTCTGCTTAGAGGGAAGAGTCACTGCAAATCAATCTAACTTTATCCTATGATGAAACAGTTCTCTCCTGATGGGAGTGGCTTCTTCCAGGATGACTCTGCCCCCGTGCACAGGGCACGAGGGCTCACCGAAGAGGTTTGATGAGGATGAAATTGATGTAAATCATGTTATGGCCAGATGGGAGATATTGGAGTGAAGTGTTACACAGTGCTGTCCACCATCATCATCAAAACATCAGCTGAGGGAATAAGAACGCAGTTCATCGCTCCGGTAGAGTTCCAGTGACTCTGTGCCAAGTTACATAGAAGCTGTTCTGCCAGTTTGTGTGGGCCCAACACCTTACGAAGACATGTATACACATGGCATCATTATGAAATAAAACCACCAAGAAATTAAGACTGCAGGAACAGGAATATATATAAATATATGGTCCTGTGTGGAAAACTTGTTCCTGGAATATACTGACGCAGTGAAGTGTGACATTCAACTGAATACCAATTATCCAAATACATTCCTCACCCACACTCAATCACCTGACTCAACTCATAAAATGTCTGCGAAGCCGAATCAGGTGTGCCGGGGTAAAGAAAGCACTACAAGTGAGCGGTGGAGGATTCAACAGCAGCGTTACTCACCAAGTGACTAAGGTTTCTGGCCCAGATATATTTAGTCTGTTACAATGCTTACACTTTCCTTACATGATACGAGTAAACAGTCTTTAAATTGACACACAAACCAGTTGCAACAAAGATTTCCGTATGTGATCTAAACTAAAAGACCAACAAAAATGTCCAAAAACGCCAGCACACACCTCTTCATACAGTATGATTATATTGTATTCTTTAGTGTATTTAAAAGTGTACTACATTAAGTTTATTTATACCACAGCGCTGTTGAAATATCCATTCTGATTTTTCAGAAAGTGTTGATTCATTTTCTATAAGCAGCTCTGACAGTAATTAAAATTATGAGGTTTATATTCTAACGCGTTATTGTTTCCGTAGTAACGGCTCATTCACAGGGACTCGTACCGCGGACACTCCAAATAAAACAGGGCTAATAATAAGCAGGGTTTTTTTTTGTTGATATTTAACAAAGAAAAATTGATATGCTGTCTGTATGGTGTGTTTATTTAACATTTATGGAAGGAGTCTAAAATGACAGCTCATTGTAATAGCCAGTAAGGTCTACAAGTAGGGAAGTAAATTTGTGCCAAAAAAGTATTGAATGTAACTGTTCAAAAAATATACAATGAGAAAGAAGAAAAACACTCTGAAACTGAAAACCGTGAACTCACTGCCAAAACTTTCACATGGTCTTCAAATAAACTTCATTCTTTGTGAACAGTTTTCTAATTATGGTTTATGAACGTGCTGCCAGAGCTTCTGTTTACACTTTCAAACATTTCGTTTACGCTTCACAAGTTTCCCTTCGCCATTCTGGCACTAACCTTTTATGTGCGCGGAGTTTACCAGCGATTTACTCTCATTGACTAGTGAGATTTGGATTGACAGCTCCCTGCCCTGGAAGTACAGGCTTCACTGGGGTGAATTTTGGAGAGCGTTCTGAATGTGCTTCTCTGTATAGTTATAGTTTTTGTACTTTGTAGTGAAAATTACTTACTTACTTGCTTAGTCAGTATATTAGTTCGTAATTAATATTTGAGGTTTGGGTAGTTCAATTCAATTCAATTTGATTTGTACAGTACTTTTAACAATGGATATTGTCTCAAAGCAGTTTTTGGATATTGTATCAAAGCATATAAACACAGGATACAGATTTTAAATGTGTGAATTTATCCCTATTGAGCAAGCCGGTGGTGACGGTGGCAAGGAAAAACTCCCTAAAATGATATGAGGAAGAAATCTTGAGGAACCAGACTCAGAAGGAAACCCATCCTCATCTGAGTAACAACGGATAGTGTGAAAGTAAAAGAAAGTTCATTATGGATTTAACATGAAGTCTGTTTGTTGAACTAAACCACTGTTCACTAAAGGAGACCTGAGTGCAAACCTATATGTGGTAATTGCAGTCCCAAATCCATAAGGGTAGTCTTTTTTTTTCGAGAGGAGCTCTCAGGAGTGGCACAAAGAGGTGGCGGTATCATCATCATCATCATCATCATCATCCTCCTCCTCAGCTGGACACTCAAGCTGTCAATCCAAATCTCACTAGCCAATGAGAGTATATCGCTGTCAATCCCACCCATGTGTGATATTTGTGCCAAAGTGGCGAACGTAAACAAAAATGAAAACTCGCATTTTTCCTTGATAGAAACGAAAGCAGCGCATTCATAAACCATGATTAGAAAAAACGAAGCTCAGGAAAATGTTAACAAAGAATACTGTATATTGAAGACCATGTTAAAGTTTTGCCACTGAGTTCACTGTTTTCAGTTTCAGAGTGAATATCTTCTTTCTCATTGTATATTTTTGATTGTTCTTGAAACGTTACGTTCAATACTTTTGGCACAAATTTAATTCCATGTACAAGACGACTTTGTGCTTTGTAACATGACGAGCTGTATATGTTTTCGGCTTATTAACTTCAAATGAAAAAATTTATAGAATGATACAACATAAAAGATAATAGGAACTGACTCTCTCGGATGTTTCAAATCATTAAATGTAACGATAAGCGGTTAAAAATTACAGACCCGAATATTTAATATATTCAGAAAAGTTTCAGGATCGTATCTCTAAAAGTAAACTAATAGGTTAACTGTGGCCAGTGTAGTTCTTTTTAATGACTCTTAAACAAGCTAGTATATCAAATATAAACTTACACAAACACTTAGTGTATCTTTGTTCAGTATACATTACTATAGTTGTAGTACTTGTATAAACCGTCAACTATCATATATTTAGATAATTTGTCTGTGTCAAGTAAAATATAGTGTCTGGTTGAGTCTAAGCGCCTAGACATCACAGCTTGCTACAGGATTCTGAAAATACAGGAAAGTCCCGCTCCCATAACTGGTATCTTACTCCTAAAAAAAAAGCATAGAACAGTACCTACACCCTAACTTCCTTATCCTGCAAATCATTCATAGCCACTAATGTTCACAGGTCCGGTTCAATAGGAATGGAAAAGAAGTCAGTCTGAGATCTGATCTGTTTGAAATCACTCAACAAGAACTCGACACAGTTTGGTGCAAGTGTGTGATGATTTTGGCATAAACTCGTAACCCTATACTTCCGTTACTTGTGAACTGCACACCTCAAAACAAAACAAGATAAACAATTCCAGACACCAAACATTTCTCAGCTGGTCGACGATACAGGACTTGTGATCAGTAGGAACAACATCGGTGAGCTTTGTTCACACTCGTCATTCAGAAGAGATCGATTAAAATCAACACTAAATTCCATTGCATTTCCAGTTCATGTGATATGACGCTAAGCTAATCATAGCTGTCTGAAAGTACATTTTAATTGCAGTGGTTTTGTGTCATCTTTAGTGTAAAATAGTAGACATGAACGTTTACAAAGGCCTCACGGTAAACCTGTATTTAGCTTAAACACTGTAAGCAGTTTAACCACAAAATAGCAGTTTTAACTACTACGCTCACTGCTATATGATCCATACCCTGGTATTTAATACTAGCTTTATATTTAGATATTCTTATACTGTTGCGTGACTACATTTGAGTTTAACATTATCCAAGCTATTGTTTCATTTAGCCGTATAACAACTGTCTAATGATACATGATACATCTGATTTCTCTGTTCTGGTGCTTTCGAAATTCCTACGCTTCCTTTTACAAAATGCTGTCGTCACTTTCCCAAAATTAGAGCCGCAGTTTACGGTTTCCTGCTGAGAAAGGCATTTCCGACCATTTTTCACCAGCACTCAGGCCGTCCAACATGCCATGCGCTCAGCTACGCAGTGGAGAGGAAAGGGTCTCCAAAGGTCGTTCATCAACTGCCAGGAGCGGTGTCTCCCAACCCAGTCCTCAGAGACAAACAGACAGAGATTAATGTGAGATCCCAATCCAAATGTATCATGATTCAGTGTCGAACGTTGAGGTAGAGAAAACTCCTTGGGGTAATCAAGAATTGCACTGGAAAACACTGATCTAGACGTGATTGCATCCTAATCTGGGCTGGTCAATAAACTTGCATGCGAAAACAACAGCTATATTGTTAATTATCTGACAGGTACCATAATGTCATAGCCATATTACTACTAGTACATCTAAAGCTAAACTAATAGGTTACCTGCCACCAAGTGTATTTATTTCCATTGACTCGTATTAAATGTAAACATAAGTAGACACTTACTGTACTTTAGTATCATTGGAGCTCGCTCGGATAAATGAGTAGTATACTTTAATGTATACCTTTTTTGGTAAGGGTTCTCTGGTCAAGCCTGCTTGAGTCTAAGTTCCAAGATTCAGTAACTTAAGTCCAAAAGTTAGAGCAGTGCTTACATGGGGAAAGTTACATGTATTCAAAGATGCTTACGCACAAGTCAATTTTCGGGGTGCCTCGAGATTATTCCGAGTCAAGCAGGCTGTCTGGGTTTCAGTACTGATGCAAATATACCAGTGATACCGTGTGGAAAGCTGAGGAAGAGCAAAAACCCAGGGGTCATGGAGGAGTGGTCTGGGAAACACTGGACTTGATGTGCCATCATCCTAATCTAATGCAACAGAAAGAGTGTTAGGTATCAAACAGATGGAAGGCACACTTCTATAATGCTCTCAAACCCTTTTAATAATAAATAGAGTAGATTATTATTAAAAGGGTTTGAGAGCATTATAGAAGTGTGCCGTCCATCTGTTTGATAGTGTTAAGTATCAAACACTCTTTCTGTTGCATTAGACGTTTTGAGGGCATTATACAGACCCTCCAGGACTTTGCAAATCAAGCAAACTACACAATAATTGAAGGAGCTTGCAATTTTTCAAAATTACCATAGATTTACCGCAGATGTGGTCCAAGACGCGTCATGTGACGTCATCACAACACGCGTTCAGCCAGAGCCCTCTTTGATTCAGGTGCATCAAACATGAGTACAGATAAAAGGTCTCATTTAGCAACAAACATCACCATGAAAGACCAGGCAAAACAATTTCATGCAATTCCACAAAAAAGCACAAAATACTCTGCAAGTTCCATCACAGTTTTTTAAAACAAGACGCAGAAAAAAAAACTTTTGGCCGCAAGAATCACACCAAAAAAAAAAAAAAACTCCAGGAAATCCTGTACGGACTGATTATAGAAGTGTGCCGTCCCTTTTTCCTTCCATGATTTATTTCAATTCTTTGCCCATGCACCTGTTTAAAAAACTTTTTTGGATGTTCGCACACTATCCTGTTTCTCTAAGTATTAGATAGATACCATATAAAATAAGGCTGCAACGAGTCATCAACAAAATTAATAAAATGTGATACAAAATAGTGTTGGTGACAGAGTTCATTACTGATTAGTTAGTCTACTGTGTTATGAACCACTGTGTCACTTCATGTGGACTAAATACACACATGATGGAAAATGGTGGAAAATGTAACGAAACCACAACGATAACATTATGACCAAAGTCACACACTACATTTCACTTCAGTGTTGGTTTCATGACATAACTTATGTGTTGATGTGTGGAATAATTCACTATCATTCATTTGTAGCTGTTGTGAGAAGCAGTGAAAGTGCTGGTATTCTGTTGACTTGTCCTGCCTTATCTAACTGTCCGTTATGGACATATTTCCTGGTCTTTCCAACAATATCATAAAACACTGTCTTGTGCTACTTTGGGCCAAAAAGTGACTAACAAACATCTAAAAAAGATGGTGGTAGGAGGTGTTAGTGCACCTGCACCTACACAATGGTATTGACGGAATCTTTCCATGATGACAGAGGTGTGTCTTTTCCCTTTGGAGGGGATTTAATGGTCATTAAAGAGCAATGCCACAAATGTGGCCTTGGGCGGAGAACACACACATCTAATGGAAAAGCAGTGCTAATGTTAACTACTTTCAAAATCTTGATAGATTCATTCTGTTAGGTTTTATTATAGACTTTCCCTTTTAGTTTCATCCATTAAAATGTTAATAGACAGATAGGCAGATTGTACTTGACAAGGCACGTGCAAACTTTTAAGTAAACTTAAATAGTGTTGCCACTTCAAGCTTACTAGCCACAAGTATAATGTGTTACTGGGCTCTTCTGATCCGTCTAAACTTTCGAATCTGGGGGAATGAAGGAGACAAAGCACAGCTATATTGAAACATTCCATTTCACCTTGTAATCCCTTTAGCACTTGAGCTGATTTAAGTAAAGAATGCAGTTATTGGTAAAACCCTACCGAGCGCAGAAAATGGATCAATCCACAAAATGAAGAAGAATGCCAATGGATGCACATGGTAGGCTTATTATATAACCACATATGGTTTGATTTGCAGTTTATATTCTGTGAAAATGTGTCCTATTATTTCTGGGTTTATTAACAAACTGAATAGAAGTTCCAGTGATTAAACAAGGAGGTGCATCAAAACAAGTCTTATAGTATACACTGAATGATGAATGAACTCATGTAATTGTGCAAGAATGTCACAACATAATTGAGTAAGCTACAGCTTGAGTAAAAAAAAAAAATAAGTAAAGTTAAAACTAAATAGCATGAAATGAACTGATTCATAACAGTCAGGGAATGTTTAACCAATACTACACACAATCAGATCATGTTTAACCAACACTACACACAATCAGATCATGTTTAACCAACAATACTACACACAATCAGATCATGTTTAACCAACACTACACACAATCAGATCATGTTTAACCAACACTACACACAATCAGATCATGTTTAACCAACACTACACACAATCAGATCATGTTTAACCAACAATACACACAATCAGATCATGTTTAACCAACACTACACACAATCAGATCATGTTTAACCAACACTACACACAATCAGATCATGTTTAACCAACACTACACACAATCAGATCATGTTTAACCAACAATACACACAATCAGATCCTGTTTAACCAACAATACACACAATCAGATCATGTTTAACCAACAATACACACAATCAGATCATGTTTAACCAACAATACACACAATCAGATCATGTTTAACCAACAATACACACAATCAGATCATGTTTAACCAACAATACACATAAGAGTGTGTATATTAGAGGGTAAAGAGTGGTACCGTCTAGAATAATGGTTCTTAAAGTGAGGTCTGTGGTGTATAGCCAGGGGGTCTGCATTTTTGAAAGTATTGGAAATCACAACCCACCATTTTCCATACCGCTTATCCTGCACAGGGTTGCAGAGGAGCCTGGAGTCTATCGCAGGGAACCCGGGAGACAAGGCGGAGGACACCCCGGACCAGTCAATCACAATCATATTCACACACTACAGACAATTTAGAGATGCCAATCCGCCTGCAACACATGTCTTTGGACTAGGGGAGGAAACCGGAGTACACAGAGGAAACCCCAAAAGCATGGGGAGAACATGCAAACTCCACACACACAGGGCCGAGGCAGGAATTCAACCACCAACCCCAGAGGTGCAAGGCAAACCGCCTAATGAGTTTAATCCAAATCTCAATAACTCAAAAATAAATACACCTAAATATGTTTAAAGGGGACTGTAATGTGTTCTGTCCGTCGATAATATGGCTCTGATAAACAGCCCCAAAATAACTGTGCACATTAAAATATTGAAATAGTGAGATAATAATAATAATAATAATAATAATAATAATAATAATAATAATAATAATAATAATAATAATAATAATAATAATAATAATAAAATAATAATGTGTACTGAGGGAGTCTGTGGAATGTGTTGTATAGTTACTGGAGTCCCTGGCTCCAAAACGTTTGAGAATACAGTTTAGTTGTTGTATGCATCTTTTACCTAGTAATGTATATCCTCTGTGTATATCTAAAATGATTTAAGGTCCATTAGGAACCTCTCTTGTTCCACTAATGAGCTTTTAGAGCAACACTTTACTTCTTCTACCTCTCCAGGTAACGCTGCACGTATATGAGATGATCTCGAGTTGGCAGCATCCGCAGTGATCAAGGAAAGGTGCGTTCCTTAACACCGCAATTTGTGGGTTTTGTTTTAAAGTAATGTATTTGCGTAAAATGCAGGATATTTAACGCGGCTTTCTTTTAACGCACGGTTTCCGCAAACACCAGTAGCGTGACATTAGTGGCTTCAACTGACACGAAAGACGGAGTACAAACCTGTGTCCGAGTGGCAGCTAATCCCAAAGTATGGTCTGTTTTTCCTTGCTCCATCCTCGGAGAGACAAACAAGCGTCCAGTTGACGCGCGTGCATGGCCACAAAACGCTACATGCGGTAAAAGTTAGTGTCTGAATAAAAGCAAGTCCATGTACACTTTGAGGAGCGTGAGAGAGGATAACGAAAGACCGGCAAAGAGACAGACAGACAGAGAGAGAGAGAGAGAGAGAGAGAGAGAGAGAGAGGGAGGGTGCGCGTGGAGGTGATTAGTAGGCGGTAAGGGCGCGAGCTCTCTTGGTTTCCTTTTACCCTCAAATCTGACAAAGCAGCTGATACAATATTTATCCTACTCATGTCATCTCATCTAAGTAACTGACTGACTTATTTCCTTTCTTGAGTCACTTAAATACATTCATAATGAAGACAAATGTGACCTAAATCACTTTTCCCATATGCCACAGATCTGTTCTTTTCATAACAGTGTGAACTGGGGGAAACACATGAGCTTTGTCCACACAGCACGATTAAGCTGGGTTATTTGTTAAACCTGACATTTGTATAATTTGAGGATGGCTATTAAACACATCTCAGGTGATTTCCGTGTGAAAATCATGCTTATTAGTGATTATTTGGAATGAACAATATATGACACGAAAAGAAGGTGCAATATTACAGTTTTGTATGTTTGTCTTGTTTGTTTTTGTTCTTGTTTTTTCTAAATATAAACATTGCCAGAAACGTAGTGATTGGTACGTTTGAATCGTACTTCCGGGGTTGGGGGTTCAAATCCTGCCGCTGCCCTGCGTGCACAGAGTTTGCTTGTTTTCCGTGTGCTTTAAGGGTTTCCTCCGGGTACTCTGGTTTCCTCCTCCAGTCCAAGGACATGCGTTATAGGCTGATTGGAATTTCCAAATTGTCCGTAGTGTGTGAACGGGTGTGATTGTTCCCTGCGATGGGCTGGCACCCTGACTAGGGTTGTGTCCTGAGTCCTCTAGGATAGACTCCAGGCTCCCCCGCGACCCTGAGTAGGATAAGCGGTATGGAAAAAGGATGGAACTTGCCACAAAGGTTAACAGGGCATCTGACTGAGACTAAAGGTGTGGATCAGGAATGTGGGACTCAACGGAAAAGTCTCACTGGCAGGAAGTTTTTCCTTTCATGTGGAGCGGTCAGATATGAAGCTTGCAGGACAAACAAAGACTGTGAGTATACATCACTGCACAAACTAAATTTGTAAGAAGCTATCACTGGCAGGTACACACTCTAACCATGTAATAGGCAGTTGAGAGTTGACGACATGTAGTTACCAAGAGTACAAACTGAGTTCCACAGAGCAAGACTGTTTTCCAACACCAATGAAGTGTGTGCAGAAAAGCTAATATCCCAGGTTTCGGTAGAATTACCTGCCTAACTACAGCAAATAAATAAATAAAAAAATAAATACATAAAAATCGGTCAGTGTAAAAATGAGACATATTTAGACGCACTGTATGCACTTACATTTTCAATTATTTTCAAATATTTTCTCCACATCCATGGAATATTTGATAAATAGCCCAATCTGGTAACCCAATCATTAACTGTCCTGTTCACTGATCCTACACTGTGCGTGGGGCAGTGTGATTCCTGGCTCTGGGTTACTCATCAGAAGGTTGGGGGGTTTAAGCCCCAGCACTGCCAAGCTGCCACTGCTGAGCCCTTGAGCAAGGCCCTTAACCCTCTCTGCTACAGGGGCACCATATCATGGCTGACCATCTGCTGTGACCCCAACTTGCAAGAATTTCACTGTGCTGTAATGTATCTGTGACACATAAAGGCTACTTCTTGTTCAATGTGCCTCTGTTAAAACTTGCTGCAGTTCCATTTTGGACCACTAGGTGTAACAAAAACTCTATGGCGCTAAGGTAGTGAGCTCGCTCCCCATGACTAGAAAGGTGTCAATGGAACATCAGTTTACATCTGTCAAATTGAAGGAAACAAATTATTTGTTGGTCAATCAAAAGAAGTCATTAGTATTTCGACAGAATTGAAGATGTATGGAGTTGTAAATGAGGACTTGAAGATGAACATTTATTGATGTATATGGTTGGACATGTATATGGTTGATGTATATGAATTCACAGACTATGCCAAGAGTTATTAAAAAAAAAAACACAGAATGTTCAAACACTTGGAAGCATATTTTAATAGCTTATATATAAGTGTTATTCCCTGATCTCTGGTTTTAACAGTCTTATTAATATTATTAATTATGCACTTATTAATATTCATAAACAGACCTCTAATGTTTGTAATAACTTTCAATAACTTTCTCCATATTCGGTCATTTTCACAATACAGACAGAATCATTTTACAAGTCAGCACAAGCAGAGATGTAGTCGTTGAAACCGTTGCTGTTACATATCTGAGCAGATTTATTATTTACTGCTGATTATGCTAATTCATTATTGAATATCATGAAATCATGAGACTGAAATCATGTGTGCAGTGCTACTCACCTGCTTTCTCAATGCTGTCATAAGATGTGCCGGTTGAAGGATCACCATTTCATCCAAATGTTATGGGGATGTGGAGCTTTGCATGTAGTAAACCACATTTCTCCAGGTTCTATTTACACACCACTTTGATAAGCTAATATAAGATAAAAACTTTTGATCGCAAAGGAAATGTTTGTGCCAGCTGAAGACAATAAAATAACAAACCAGTAATATGTCATTAAAAACAGAAATATGATTTAGACCCATCAATAAAGCAGCATTTAGGTTTTAGAGAAGAATCCCTCCCTGCAGAAAGGGGAGGAGTTTAGAGTTTGTGGTATCACTCATGCTCACTAGTGAGATGTGCGTCACTCAGATCAGCTGTTACTACACTGTAGCCATGTACTTACAATGATAGTATGTGGTTTGGCCTGTTTTTTTAGTGCCGTATGTTACTTGTCCTCCATGAGCCATTCTAAGTGAGTTATTCAAATGCATCTTGTGTGTAACGTCAATCAAATCAATCATTTTAATGTTTATGTAAAAATAGGGAACAGGTGAACTGAAGAAGCCCGAGTGCAGAACAGCTTAACAAACCAAAAACCCAACAGCAAATCAGCAAACACGACAGCAACGCTAAAGGTAAAGTCTGGTTTCTACAGTGGCCTGTAAACATAAACAAACTGAAAACGCAAGAGCAAAAACACAACAGCAAATCTGGAAACATATCAACATTAAGCAAAAAGCGTTGATCCATATTGAACATCGTATGCTCAGTAAAACTAAAATTTACAGGATGTTTACAGTAATATACAGTACTGATGCTTTTATTCGTGTTTATATTTATCAAGCGCTTTCCCATGATGTTGTTTTAGATATGTCAATTTGCACGCATTACTATAAGTATGCGAAAGAAAACCGGGTTATTCAGAAGAAAAAATGACCTCAAAGTAATTTTACATTAACTTGTTTTCACTAGGCTAACCTTGTGAATATACCGTGTCCAATAAGCAACAAGTATTTGACGTACAATAAGGATCTTTCCTTTCTGAGTTACTGTTGATGTGCTTTTGGTTTTGTGGTTGTGATTTGGTTTATTAATGTATTTTACAAACCATGCAAACTAGTGGTGCAAACCGCAGCCTTGCACATGATATGATATGATTTCAATTCTTAAAGAAGCGATCTGATATTTGTTGATACCATACGATGTTACGATACGATGAGAGTTCCATTCATAATTCAGCGATTCAATAATTGCCAATACCACTGGATCTACCACGATATGATACGATACTATATGATGCAATTCAGTTTAATAGCCTTCGATCGATCACGGCAACTTTGCTCAGAGTCTGGGGTAGACTTTCCGTTAAGTCATGAATGGTGAGGACATAGAAAAGGATTATTTTAAAAGTATCCGAGTTACAAGCTAATTTTCTTGCTAGCCTATTCAATTGTTTTTACACCAGTTTAAGAATCAATTATTTTTTACACGCCACTTATCTGTCCTTTTTGATAATAATTGATTTGTAATAAATTATACAATCGAGCTTAATCAATTCATGATTGTTGCTTTGATGCAGTTGAACAATTGTAGCCTTTTAAAATCGATGCACCTATCCAAATCATCTGATCATTACATCCCCAGTAGGAACCTGACTCCTCGCCAACACCTAAACAAATGAGCAACCAAAAAACAAGGGAAAATGAGAATAATGTTAAGTAGTTAGAAGTCAGTAAACAACCTAAGGCATTAACGATAGCTAAGTTCATAACAGAAAAACAGATGACATTTTTTTTTGTCTTGTTAAAGTTGATTTGTCTGGATTTGTAGTTTACACCAATTACGCCATCAGCATGCGTCATGGGCATTACTGTTATTCAGTTTTACAATCTCTGGTATTGTTTAGATATGAATTCATTGTGGATGTATTTCAGGTATGATTTTTGTGATAGAAGAGAGTTCCCATGGAGAGGTGTATCATGGGACAGGGTGGGGGCCACCAAGTGAGTAATGGGTTTTAGGATCACTGTTCAAATAAATAGCCTGCTATCATAATACACAGCTGGGCGCACAACTGGAAAGAAATACATGTTTGTGAGACTGGATATATTACGAGCAGGTGTGGGTGGGTGTTTGTGTGTATGTGTGTGTGTGAGATAGAGAGAGAGAGAGAGAGAGAGAGAGAGAGAGAGAGTGTGTGCACGAACATGAGTGCGTCAACACTCACCAGCCTCAATAGCCAATATAAAGTCTCACAGTACTCATGAAGTGCCATCTATTCTTGACTGTCCCACCTCTGAGAGATGAACTGTATTATTAACACTTCACAAGGATTTATGACTCCATGCCAGGTTTCTTCTTCCAAAGGGAGTGTCATCCCACTCCCTCCATGAAGTAGCTTACAGGTCTTATGAGTCATCAAACAAACAAATGCATTCAAATAAGGAGTCATTCAGGTCAATACCTGCAGTGTCAGTGCAAATGTGCTTCATAGGACAAATTAAGAGCGCTAAACCGTGCATGGTATGCTGTATACTCATTTGCACCTTGTATTGTGCACACACTTAATGGGAATGAGATCTGCTATAATTGGTAGGGGGTTATTTAATGTATGTAAGAAAATCTGTAAAACCTGGAAATTTATAATCTAGATAAAGTGTAGAACTGGATTATAAGCAGGTCCATTAATATTGCTTTAATATAAAAATGCCTTTGGGACGTGCAAATGGGTGAAGAGACCTCAGAAGTGTTTTAAGAGGGTTCGTAGATGTTAGATTTGCATTAAAAAAGAATACGAGTGATAAGTAAGAATTCGCAATTTAGTAAGCCTAAATTATGCACATAACACACACTGATTCACATTTTAATGTATCTTTTAATCGAGTATAATCTAGCATATCCATCCATTTTTATCCTGCACAGGGTCGCGTGGGAGCCTGGAACCTATCCCAGGGAACTCAGGGCACGAGGCAGGGGACACCCTGGACGGGGTGCCAGCCCATTGCAGGGCACAATCACGCGCACGCACACTCACACACCCATTCACACACTACAGACAATTTAGGAAATACCAATCAGCCTACAACGTATGTCTTTGGACTTGGGGAGGAAACCGGAGTACACAGAGAAACCCCTGAAGCACAGGGAGAGCATGCAAACTCTTTGCACACAGGGCGGAGGCGGGAATCTTACTATGTACATATATATATTTATAAATATAGTGATTACTTCATTCAGAAGTCATACCTTCTCCTTACCATAGGGTTTGCACACTTTGGCCAGATAAATGACTACAGCTTTGGACATGCTAATCATTCTGGAGTACTCTTTCAGCACACTATGTACATAGAAGTGTGGAATTTCAGACACAGTGACTGATGCCAGATGCATACGGGATACAGGCTACATTTACAACTTATAGTGCTGTGCTATTGTGCAACAGTCTTTTGTAGTTTGCAGATTTGGATGCATCCACAGTGTGTAGGTGCAGTTCATCACCAATATTTATGATATTTATAGCTTACTATAAAAGCCTGACATTGTTAGAGATATGTAACTGTCCATATACAGTGGCTTCATATCACAGCATCATCTCAAACACGGTTTCATCTCAAGCTGGAATCAATGTCAAATCGGGCATTCCTTCAGTGGCAACCTCAAAGACTTCAATTTGGGCTTAATACAGTCATTGTGTTTGTATTGCCTGAAAGATGTTCCTTAAGTAATCAGAATTTTCACGATGAAAGCTGTCTCATTTAGAACGTACCTGTTCCCTCAGGCTTAATTATTATTATTATTATTATTATTATTGTTGTTGTTGTTGTTATTATTATTATTATCATTATTATTATTATTCAACAGCACTGTTGAATGCTTGATTCTGATTGGATAAAAATAGTTAATTCTTTCAGCTCAGCAGGCAGAAAGCAGCCTGTTGATGAGAGAGGTCAGAGGAGAATGGTCAGACTGGTTCAAGTTGACAAGAAGGCTTGTCAGTAAGTCAAATAACCAGTGTTTACAACTGCAGTGAGTAGAAAAGCTTCTCAGAAGGCACAACACACCGAAGTTTGAGGTGGATGAGCTTCAACAGCAGAAGACCACGTCAGGTTCCACTTCTGTCAGCAAAGAACATTAATCTGAGGTTACATAGGACACAGGCTCAGCAAAACTGGACAGATGAAGATTGGAAGAAAACAAACAAACAAACAAAAACTAGTCTCATGTAAGTTCCTACTGTATTAATCAGTATTAACCAGTGATAACATCATTGTAGCTTATTAACTACATACACTCTGGATACATGCTGTAAACCCTGAGATCAAGTTAGACCCAGAGCAGGTGCAATGCTTTCAGAGTCAGGTTGCAAAGACATGTTAAATATTTGATTGTGACCAGCCATCAATAGATGCTTGTCAATTGCAATAGGAAAAATAAAACCCAACATTGTTTAACAAACGTGTACAGACTAGAAGACGTGCTTTTTCTCATAATCTTCCGGTGTGTAAGAACAAATGCTTGTTCACAAAAAACTCAGCCAAAGCCATATGACTTTTCTCTATAACTGTGCATTCATCATTTTAAACACACCCCAAGCCTGTCTTTCCAGACTCAGGGATTATTTATGTATATTCTTTATATACTGCCACTGTTACAGGCTTCTAATTATGATGCCCCACACTGCATTTAGGTACTTATGTGTATTCTTTCTAAGCAGCCACATTCATATGTTACTACTTACGCCAGTCTCCATCATCAGACTACGGCAGACATAAACTGTCTGCCGTAGTCTGATGTTGCTCTGGTGTTCCACATAGCTAGTGGGAATTATGTTTGTCTACTCATTGTACTGGCTCCATTTCTTCTTATTCTATGTTACAGTACGCAAAAAAATAACATTTATAACAGAAATTGAAATCACACGAATAGCATTTAAGATATCAATATGTAATCAATAATAACAGAATGAAAGTATTTTGTATTCATATACAAAATATATAAATATATTATATAATGCCTTGATAATATACGTATTATAAATATCTTTTAAAAAATTAGGTGAATAATATTCTGACTAGTGTAAATAGGCATGAGGAAAATCTGACTTTAGTACAAAGCAGTTAACATGGTCAATATCACACAATTGCTTACATTTGAATAGTGCAGAATCTTGAATATTAAATATTTAAATGATGAAATGTTTCCTTTCTTTGTTTTAAATATTTCTAAATTCCAAAAGGTTCTGTTTATTTAGAAACTTGAAAAGATGGGATTTTAAAAAATCCAAGATTTTCAATGTGGTCTCACTTTTGGACCCCACTGTATGTAACTGGTGTCCAGTCTCACCTGCAAAGGGTCAGTGTGGGTGCAGGTTTTCATTCCAATCAAGCAGGAGCCACACCTGATTCCACCTGAGCTTGACTTTCAGTGGACTCAGGTGTGGCTTCTGCTTGGCTGGAATGAAAACCTGCACTACACCAGCCTTTTCCGGATAAGATTATCTATCCCTTTGTGTATACACTGACTCTAGATTTGCAGTATAATTTGCAATATATATTTCTGTTTAGAACACTGTGCCATTTTTATTGTTCCTGTAGGCAGCTACAGTGTTTTGGCTCAATGTATACTTGGATGGACGGCAATAAAAATGGACTTCGGTTGACATCTTGAATTTGCACTGACTGATACATCCGTACGTGTTAAAACCCTGACAGAGTATGCCAGAACATTTCAGAGTTTCCTGTATGGTTCAGGTGTAAGGAAGTCCACCATTTCCTACTCCACTGTATTTTAGGAATGGAAGTGAATTGTTGTCTAAAAGCTGCACTGCATACATTTGATAGACAATTTTTCACTATATACAAAGGATCTTTATGGAAACTATTACAGATATTTCACCATTACACCACTCTAGCCAAACAAAAAGCACTAAATCTCTTGCTGTGAAGGTATTTGTGTATTTGCACAGACAGAATTACAAAACAGCATGTGCAGCACTTTTTTGTTAATATGCATACACTATTTTGCTATCTATTCAAGCTAATCATTTACAGAATATACCATTTCTAAAAACCAGGGTTGTGGTGATGATCAGATGTGAGCTAACATGGTATTAAATCCTTGCAGCAAAAGGAACAATGACATCTTTCATATACAAGCCTGTTTGAGGAGAAACGTCTTTCTGAACCTGGCTTAGTTTAACTTAAGTCTTTGCGGATTGGGAATTAAACATAGTGTGTGTCATTGATGCCAGTGAATTTTTTCCCTATTAAGCTGTAACAAGTCAGGTTGGAAAAAAAAAGCAGACATGAGTGACAGTACAATAGCAGCAGAAAACAAAGTCTCAGTGGTTACAGCTCTGAAATGGTAATCGGAATGTTATGAGGTTAAATTTTGTGTTTGTGGTATTAATTTTACCAACCAGACTGTTGCACCACCATTTTAATCTGTTGGCTACAATTTATCTATACATCGTGTTTCATTGTTTTTACTCTTAACATTTTAACCCACTAAAATGAAAACTTTATCACTAAAAAGCTCAGTACTTCATTTCATTGTTCATTCATTCCTTCATATTTAGTAAAAGTTTAGGGCGGCTGTAGCTCAAGTGGTAGAGCGGGTTGTACAATAATCGTAGGGTTGTCTCCACATGCCGAAGTGTCCTTGGGCAAGACACTAAACCCCAAGTTTCTCCCTATGGCAAGGTAGTGCCTTGCATGGCAGCTCTGCTACCATTGGCGTGTGTGTGTGTGTGAGTGTGTGTGTGTGTGTGTGTGTGTGTGTGTGTGTGTGTGAGTGAATGGGTGAATGAGACACAGTGTAAAGCACTTTGGATAAAAGTTCTCGTTAGGATCGCGTTGGATCCTGAGCCAGTCCTGGGAATGCTGGGTGTCAGGTGAGAGGACCTTGCTGCAATTTAACATAGCCAATCTGCCTAAATGCATTTCTGGGAAGGTGGGAGGAAACCGGAGAATCCAGAGGAAACCCACACGGACAAGCACGCCAAACCACACAGACAGTATCCTGAGCTCAGTATCGAACCAGGAAACATGGAGCTGTGAGTCAGCAATGATACCCATATCCTTAATTATAATAAAGCTGACTTTGACTTGCCGGGATTGCCACAGTCCTTGAGCAAGTCTTTGACCAGTGCTGAAAAAAACTTCCCAGTGGGAATAAGCCAAGTAGTTTCCATTTACAATTAAAACCATGATCCATTACACTGCAAAAACAATATCTTAGCAGGTGAAGATATCTTGAATAAAGGAAATGTTATCTAATATTTCTAATTATAAAGAAATAAATAGTTAATTAAATATGAACAAATATTAGACCATTATACCTATTTATAGACATATTAGCTCATTTCAAGCTTAAAATGGTCTAGAGATTTAGCTTCTTTCTAGAAATTAATTTATCAAAATTAGAATAACAATTTTGAGCTTGAAATGAATCAAAATATCTATATATAGACGTACTAATCTTATATTGCGGTAAAAGCAACCTAATAAAAGAAACACTAGTTGAATTTGTGAATATTTTCCAAAAAGCTGTGACCTTTAATTGCTTTGATTATAAGTCACTCTGGATAAAATCATCTACCAAAAATAATACATTTTTGAGTTCATAAAGGTCTCTAATTTCGTTTCCATAGTGGAACTAGGTACTGTGTCTCTGACTTACCGAGTGTAACATCAGCATGAGGAGGACAGATGTGTCCTAAAAGACTTTCAGACTCTTCAGCTGCACATTATCCAGGATGTACTCCATCCTCCCAAGCACGCAGGTTACATCCTCTTCCAGAATTGGGGTTTAAAAACGTCTCCTGCTGATGAAAACGTCACTTCACTGCACACTTCACTTGCTTCATTGCTCTTCTCTGTCTGCTGTTTAAATGCCAAAGATTCGGTTTCATCCTGGCGTCTTCCACATGTCTCCCTGGCTCGGGTTGCAACTGATAGCAGGCTCACACACACAAACGTGCATACGCTTACACACACACACACACGCCTAGCTGTTGCTTGGTGGTTTTCATTCTGTACCGAGGCCTATAGCATGTTGGCTGCTGAGTACAGACACACCCTTCTCCCCTACAGAGCTGGGTGTGTACAATAACAGCATTCAGAAAAAAAAACAACCAAAAACCTGACATTAAGGACAGGGACAGGTTTATCACATTAAGTGTGTGAATATAATTGTAAACCCAATTGGAAAGCCATCATCTCTGCCTCTGCTTGCTCTTCTTTTCTTTCAAGTGTACAGCTTCATAAAACAATGAAAAGAGCAGCTCGTGTTTACCCACATTACCGTCTGGCTGTGCATTCCTGTGGTCAGGCTTGCAGTCTGCTGTGTACAGGTAGTTGCATGCACAGCATGATGATAAGGTGTGAACATGAATGAATTAAAACATGTTAGAAAGTCCTTTAGCTTTGTCCCAGACATGACCCATATTATCCACAAAACAAAATGCATCATGATGCTAATGTCATCTATACGTTTAAACAGAGCTTTTTGACTGCCTTTTGACAGCGATGGTCAGTGGCGTGATGTTTCTTTTGGGGAAGCTGGGTGCCTAAATGGTGCTGATCAACTCCAACATCAGTCCATGGACAGGTCAGCCCCGTCATCCATACATTTATAATAATTTTAAAAGAGCAAAAACTGGTGCAAAATCACTAGGGCTCCATGTATATGGTAGTAAGCCAATTAAATCACTACTCAGTTACCCAGCGTTATATTGTATGCAGTAGGAGTCCTTTATTTACACATTATCCACAAAATCCCACAAAACAATCACAGGAGATCCTGTGAACTCTTTCCAACTCTGTTTCACATACTATTATTATCCCATCTAGAGCTGAAGCCAATTATCTCATTAAGAGGTGGGTCTGATAATGCGCAGCTGACTTGGAGGACAAGATGTAAATAATAACAAATGCTTGCTTTAAAAATAACCTCAAAACCTTTTCATGTTCACTCCCAACCTAATAGATTACCTCAAGGGCTTTAATTTGTTTCACAGGCTCAAGAGTAACCTAGTGACATAATGCAAGCGCATTGCTAATTTGGTTGTAAGCCATTTTCGTGGTCAGAGATGATTGAGGGTGGAGCAGCACAACAGAGGGTGTGGCAGTGAAAATCCAGTGCAGGTACAGCCTTAAAGTTCTGCCTGTCTGTTTTGATGAAGAACATTCATTTAATTCTGTTTTTGTTTGTAAAGCGCTGTTAACGTTGTGAATATAGAATCAAGAAAGAGGCAATGAGGAAAATCTCCCTGAGGAAGAAGCCTTAAGAGGAACCAGACTCAAAATGGAACCCATCCTCTTCTGTGACTTCGGAGACATTACTCTTCCACATCACATAAATTAGAGATGCACTGACGTATCAGCCAATAAATGCAATTTTTCACGCTATGGACCATAGTGGATAGTTTAAAAACATCCGATGATCAGGGCCAATTATATCCTGTCAATCAAAAGAGGGCGGGAAAACATGGATTTTTTTTTTAAATGAAGATGAGTTGACAAAAAGTATATATAGCACAGAAAAATGTGTGTAGAGTAGTATATTTCATATCCAGTTAATATTATATATTATAATAGTTAATGTGAAACTAACATAAGATTTTTAGAATTCGGTCAATGTTAATATAAATTAATAACATTCAATAAGTTAATAATCTTACTTTAATGTTCCAACGTTTGGGACCAACCACAGAAAAGTCTCGATCACAGCTAACACAAGCTGATTACAGTAAAGGTGAAGAAGGTCAATGATGTACTGTGGATCAGAACCAGAAAGCGCTTTGTATACATACATTTCGAATTTTCAAATAAATTCTAAACTTGACCGGAAGAGATGCCAGAATAGGGGAAATATGATCCTTCTTTTTAGTCCCTGTTCAAAATCTAGCTGCATTTTGTACATTTTAGACAAGCTGCAGATGAGATCAGGCAGACTGAGGAAGGCCAACATACAAAGAATTACAGTAGTCCAACCGTGATGTAACGAGCATGAATCGCAGCTTCTAGGTCTTTCTAGAGAGAAACTGTTTTAACTTTGCAATAGATCTGAAATGAAAGAAGCTTCACTTAACAGCACTGATTTGTGTATCAAAGTGCAAGTTTGAGTCAAAAATAACTCCACGATTTTTGACATATTTGTTAACAGAGAGAGGACCTAACAGGGCCTCAAGAGCCCAGTATTGTGAATAAGAGTCCTGGGATGAGCACAGGATAGTCTTGATGAGTACAGCAGTACAAGTCTATCGTCTCTACCACAACATCGTTTTTCAGTCTTCAATCTTCTATGCGGATTTTGTCTTGGGGACCCAGGGGACATTTGTTCGAAATTTTTTGGTTAAAAAACGGTGCCTATGTTCCAGCCCTGGACACAAATGTACTTATTCTCTTCCTATGATCATGTAGTGCTTCATTTAATATTCTCACCATGTGATAAGCAGCTTAATCTCAGGTTTCCTTCATGAGACACACCTTTCCTCTTGGGTTTCGATGACATAGTGTACTATTGTTCGAGTGCTGTTGTTTTAGCTGGGAAACAACTTGCTACAGACAGCAACCGAATAAATAATCTGAGCTGTCTAAGCAATAATACTGAGCTGCTGAAGTGACGTGACCACGAATGAGTATATTAAACTCAAGTTTCTCAATATCTTTTTTGTGGCTATGAAATACTTAAGCTGTGGCAACTACTATATCTCAAATCGAGTGAGATACAGAGAAATTAATTGAATTATGTCATGTATGTGACTAAAATTACATTTATATTTTGGACATAAATACATAAAGCGATACTGGAGTCTCTGCCATTGCTCTCACTCCACCACATTGCTACGCTCCCTCCACTGGCTTCCTGTAGCTGCTCACATCAGATTTAAAACACTGACGCTTGCCTACAAAGCCAGAAATGGACCAGAATCCACTTACCTCAAATCACTTCTCACACCCTACACTGCACCATGCTCACTCTGATCCTCTGGCACCGCTCGAATGGACACACCATCCCTCAGGGTACAAGGAAGCCACGCATCAAGACTCTGTTCTGGCACCTAGGTGGTGGAATGAACTTCCCCTAGATGTCTGAAAAACTGAGACACTGGAAGTCTTCAAACAATGTCTAAAGACCTCCCTCTTCATGAAGTACTGAAACTAGAACTAAAAAAGAAAATCCTAGTGAACCAGTATCAGGATGTATTTATTGATAAAACATTTCAAAGCACTTCTGTAAGTAGCTCTGGATAAACGCGTCTGCCAAATGCCATAAACGTACATGTACTGTAAGTGTACATATCATTTCAGCATGGAAAAAACCCTTAGCCAAAGTTCTTGCCAAATAATTAATTGTACGTTCCCACAACATATTAAATCGTAAACTCAAGATTAAGATAAAAAATTTGTAGCTGTTAAAAATGAATTTTTGTTGGTTTTTGTGGATATTTTCCTTTCATTTTCTCCACAATTTTATCCCCAGCTATTTCCCACTATCTAGCTCTCCTCTATATACCTGAAGGAAAACACCTTTCCTACCCAACTTCCCTTTCCGCATACTTGAGCTCATAAACGCTAGCGATGGTTTAGTGTTGCTATGAGAGACAGAGAAGGACACCCAGAGAACACACCAATTCTCTTGGACTCCCATTCTCCCAGCAATGTGTAATCGTCAGGAACTGAACTCGTGATCTACCAACGATAGATCTTTTCTTGCCACTTGGGGGGTGGGGGGGCCCCCACTTCAAACCTAACATTAATTGTTTACATTGTGCTGATGTTGGCTAAATATCAGGGCCCCTCACTAAACCACACAAAGACAAATTGAAGTGGATACGGAAATTCCACAGGGGCTTAGAGCTCCAATCAAGCATCGAAAAAGAGTCCAGACAACAAATCTGTCCTAGAAAAACCTTTAAAATAGTTTCAAACATTTAAATAGCCTCAGTCATCGGTGCAGTGGGAAGAAAAGATGAGAAGAAATGTGTGTTAGTGGCTCCTGGCAGAATTCGCAGTTGAGAGAAAGAGCATGCTGTAATTAACTAAGGTTTGGGAACTGAAGTGAAAAGGAGAGCTTGCTATATTCAGTAGCATTGATGTATTTGGTATTCATGTGCTAATGCAGAAAACAGTGTTAAGCACACACATAGTGGACTGAACTACACTACTCCAACCTGACAAGCATCTCAGTTTGTCTGGAACAACAACAGACCCAGAAAGAACAAATTCACTATATGGCCAGATGTTTGTGGACACCTGACCATCACACCAATAAGTGGTTGCTGTACATCCCATTCCAGATTTATTATTATTATTATTATCATTATTATTATTATTAATATTATTATTATTATAAACTTTGTGGGAGAACCACATATGGGTGTGTGAGTTTTGGACACACACACACACACACACACACACACACACACACACACACACACATATACATACATACATATATCTAGGTTTAGGCACCCTATTTTTTTTGTTATAGATTTTTTTTTATTATTTATAGATTTTTACTTCATGACTTCTATATTGTGGAGTCAGTTCAAAAACATTTTAGATTTACAAACATTAGTTTTCCAGCAAAAACTAAAATGTTACAGAAAAATATTTGTACGCCAGTAAAGACACCAGCATATTAAGTGCGTCTCAGTAAAACTTAATGCTCATTTCCTTCTAAACCTGCACTAACTCTACTCGAGACTACTGTTTTGTTTTTAACACAAAGGGTCGTCACACCAAACATTACCTTTGTTCAATTTATTCCTGTTTACTGCTATAGTATTTTTTTTTAATGGAGAAACAATTCATTTCATTCTTTCTGAAGGCAGCTTTGCTCTACAGCATTTCTTTGCATGTGCCTAAGACTTTTGCGCAGTACTGTATATCAGCCCTCTCTGAAAATACTGGAACAGCAAGGCCAGTTCGTTTGTTTTTGCTATATACTGAAGACATTTGGGTTTGAGATTGAAAGATGAATATGTGATGATAGCTTTCACTTCCTGATATTTACATCTGGATATGTTAGACAACATAAAACACGGCACCTTTTGTATTAACCCACCCATTTATTAAGTGATGTTGGAACATGTGATTGACAGGTGAGTCCTGTTAGAGTGATCGATAGCTCTGAATGTCTGTTCTGTGTATGAGCTCTGGCTGCGTTTGTTGTTAAAAAGCATAAACCCACATGAAGACCAGAGAGCTGTTCATGAATGAGTCGAGACTTTCAGTCGGCTCCTGTAGGTGAATATTGAGAGCCAAATCGTCTACAGCTGCTTATTTTCTTGTTTTGTAGATGTACTGTAGACAAGGTCATTACTCGAGCAGTGTAATCAGGATGAATTCAAATGAATATTTTTCATTGGTAATGTCTTGCTGATTTACTGATTACGTAAATAGATATGTATAAAATACAGTCCAGTGTTTTGTTATTTAGAAGCAGGTTGGACAGTACTTGAGTATTATCATCCTCTAGCAATTTCAGAGAAGTTATCAAAGATGCTTTTCATATAAAAGCATGACTAACTTCATTATATCAGTTAAAAATGTTCACTAACCAAAACTATTTGATGCCTAAATATATTTAAAAGTAGTAACCTTTAAAAAAAAAAGAAAGAACTTTCTTTACTTTCACTTTCAACAGGACCTATACTTTTACTGAACTGTAATTTCTCACTACCACCCCTGATTAGAAGGTCTGGAGTAAACAGTTCCATCCTAAAAAGCCTCTTTTTCAACCAACAACCAACTTTTTCTAATATAGAACAAAAATGGCAGAGAGCGGTTTGGAAGCCGAGTGTCGACTCTTACTGATGAGCTGAGGCGTTTGATCTAAATCACTGAATTTTCATCACTAATACAGACGCATATGCTAGGAGTTTTTACAATCCATACACAGGAGAGTCCTAATCCACTTCTCTTTAAAAGACTATAGTAATATACAGTACACACAGAGCTAATAACAGCTTTCAGATCTAGATATGGAAGCGATCCTTCTCAATATTGCAGCTTGTATATCAGAATGTACAGTACTGCACGTGTTTACTGTAGAAACAGCTTCTCAGCTTATTTTTCAAAAGTCGCACAAGATTGTAGTGCATTTTGGGTAATTTCTGCTCATAACAAGAGGATAAAGTAATTAGAGACTTTAGATTCTCCAGGAGAGAAAGCCAACAACAATTTTTTTTTTAATAAAACACTTTATTATTCCTTTACTATATTAGGTGACAAAGTGCATTTTCTACACATTAGTGTAAAAGTGTAGTGATGACTAATTCTGCCTTCCTCATTTTAATTATATATACATATATATATATATATATATATATATATATATATGAAGGAGATGCAGAACTAGTGATAATAGTGTAAAAGTGAAAAGTGTAGTGATGACTAATTGTGCCTTCCTCATTTTAAAATTGTATATATATATATAATCATTTAAAATGAGGAAGGCTAATCATCACTATACCTACTAATATCACTAGTTCTGCATCTCCTTCATATATATATATATATATATATATATATATATATATTATATATATATATATATATATATATATATATATATATATATATATATATATGAGAGATGCAGAACTAGTGATAGTATTGTTAATTGATACAAAAGCAATACACAGTGAGTTCCAGATTAAAATCATATTTGGTTGCATAGTCGTTAATATCTCATGTTAAATAAAATAAAAATGGAGCTCAATGTTACGTGTAATGAGCCAAATCTTTATGTGCTACAGTCAGTCTTGACTTTAAAATAGCCATTTAAAATAATGCCTAATAATGCCTTTGAGACTGACTACTGAGTAGTACTAAATAAGCAAATGGACAATAAGTACAATTAAATACATGTTTATAAAAATGTGTTCTTGAACATTTATCCATTCCCTCCTCATGTATTGAAATGTTTTTTTCTTAAATGAAAATATTTCAGGATTTTTGACTGAAGGTGAAAATAAAAGCAGTTTAAATTGTTCAGAAAAAAAAAAAAAGTTTCACATTGAATAAATGTCAGATGACCATAATACCTCAGAAATCTTTCACCATATTCTATTTTGGCTCTCCTCGGGTTAATAGGTTTAGCTTGTAAAAGGGATGTAACAGCTATCTTAATAGACAGCGAAGACACAAAACAGGACATAAAAGAAAGATGTAGGCAACCATGAGCTGTTAAAGGCCTCAGAGAAGTACCTACAAGGCCACAGGGGTACAATTTCCTGATCTCTAACACACACTCACGCACTGACATGTTATCAATAACGTCAATAATATACCAATGTACCAATATTGTATCAATATCAATATTATAAACTTTACTTCAAACAGTATTTGTTTCAATTCACAGTCTGTTAGATTAAAAAATCTAAAGATATGTGCGTATACAATCAATCATCAACAACTACAGAGACACACAGAACAGAAAAAAGGCTGTAAGAGCAAACATTTCATTTCTACACATATACCAAGGCACCCTGGTTTAAATAAACTAGGGATGCAGCAATCTAAGCCGAGCACTGCAGAGTGTGTAAAATATCAAGCAGAGGAATTACAGCGTTTTCCTACAACAAGTAGAAACAGCCAACGCTAGTTGGATGAGAAAAAGAAACACAGCGAGGGGAGTGAAAATAACAGCTCTTTGCCGGTATGTTGTTTTTGATGGGTTGAATGGATTCTGATGGAAATGAAAACAATTAAACATACATTTCTAACAGCTGTACAGAAGAGCGTTCCCGAAGTGAAACAGATCCCTGCTCTTCTCCTCTGCAACACTACTCGATCCAAGGTAACTAATGTAGCTCTCTAACACTTCATTTAAAATCTGCCTAACTACCTAACATTATTTAGGAACAAGCCTAGAAGTGTAAGTGCATGAATACACACTTGTGCGCTTTTCACGGCCACTATCGAAACCAGAACACAAACAGAAGTGAATAACATGTTAGAAAACACCCCTAATTCATTAACAAGTCGTTTAGTCATTCTGGTATCAGTATCAATATCGACGAGTACTAAAAAACGTATTTAAAAAAAAAAGGATATTGATTCGTCTCTAAGGATTCTTTATTGCCAGGGTCACATAATTTTACCACCATGTGGCCCCTAGTGGTGTAAGAAAACATCAGCAGGTAGAAAATGCAAGAAAACCCTGTAGTGTGTCACGTTTCAGTCTGAAACCCAAAGCTAGAGTTACCTGGTCAGGAAAATGTAGGGAAACGGATGTCCCTCCTGTTAAGATACTGTTGTGCCCAAAAGTTTGCATCCCCCTTGCAGAATCTGCTAAATCTTAATACTGTTAACAAAATAAGAGGGATCAAAAAAATCCCTTGTTTTTTTTTTTATTATTATTTAGTCCTGTCCTGAAGAAGCTATTTCACATAGCAGATGTTTACAGATAGTCCACAAGACAATAGCTGAATTTATAAAAAATTACCCCGTTCAAAAGTTTACACGCACTTGATTCTTAATACTGGGTGTCGTTACCTGGATGATCCACGACTGTGTTTATGTTTTGTGAGAGTTGTTCATGAGTCCCTTGTTTGTCCTGAGTACTTAAACTGGCCACTGTTCTTCAGAAAAATCCTCCAGGTCCTGCACATTTGTTTTTCCAGCATTTTCTGCATATTTGACCCTTTTCCAACAGTGACTATATGATATTGAGATCCATTTTTTCATACTGAGGACAACTGAGGTACTCGTACACAACTTACATAAAGGTGCAAACATTCACTGATGCTCAAGAAGGCAACATGATACATAAAGAGCCAGGGGGTGTAAACTTTTGAACAGGATGATTGGTGTAAATTGTTTAAAAAAAATTACTTTGTTTAAAGATTTTTTTCTGCCCATTTAGTACTGCCTCAGATGCTAAATAAGATAGTTACATGTCTCCCAGAAGACAAAATACTAACAATTAACACCAATCATCCTGTTCAGAAAAAGGGTATATAAACTTTTGAACGGGGTAATAAAATTATTATTGTATTTTTTTTATATATATAATTTCTGCTATTATCTTGTCTTGTGGACTAAATGTAAATCCACATTATGCGAAATAGCTTCTTCAGGACAGTACTAAAAAACAAAACAAAACAAAAAAACATTGCATTTTTATGATCCCTATTATTTTGTTAACAGTATTAAAATTGAGCGGATTCTGCAAGGGGTTTGCAAACTTTTAGGCAGAACTGTACCTACAGATATTAGGCATGTGTAGGACAGCTCTCCCAAACTGTGTTTCAGTATGGTTTTTAACACACCCTCGAAAGACTCGACCTCGGAGTTGGAGTGTAATCCGGAAACGTCTTTCGATTGCCAGCGAACACATGCTGCTGCTCTTGAAATTAAATACATCGGTTCATAACCGTGACAACAAATGGAGTATCTCAATTAACATTGGGCCTCGTTTATCGATTTTTAGTCAAAATGCTGTGTGTAAATGCTTTTCACAAAAACTAACACGAGGACGCTTTTTTGATAGAGACTCCAAAGCTCTTCTGTAAGTCAGTCTGGATAAGGGGCGTCTGCTGAACGCTGTAAACGTAATGAACATAAGCAATTTAACCTATATATTGTATATATGTGTATATATTCTAGATATACACGTGTGGTTATCCGTACTAATGACATCACTTCAAGTCGAGGGTTACATTAGTTATTCTTCATACACATGTACACGCACTCGGGAGCACGAGTAGGATACGAAGGATTTTGCGAGTGCGCAGGATTTTCATGCATACCAAATGTCTTGTGTAATCGCTCATACATATGATTTATGAATAAATCTGATCGTATACAGGTTGATAAATGAGGCTCAGTGTTGTTACTGTGTGCGTAATAGTTGTCTCTGGCAATGTGTAAGCACCAGAGAATTTGGTCGTAGATGGCAAGCGTGAGGGGAAAACGGCGTAACAGTGGCAAATTGCAGCACAAGATATTGAGTGAAGAAAACCGCAGCTGAAGAGACTGAATTGTACGTTTTTTTTTTTAGCTAGTTTGCTTTTAATGCAGCAATGTCATAAAATCTTCAGAATTTCAGCAGACTGCGATAACTTTTACATTCACGCCATGATACGTTTTACATTCACGCCATGCCAAGGCTCATCTACCACTTCACGTGAGCTAATAAGAACCGAAATGGCTCTTAAGATGGAGCAATTGCAGAGGGTTGGCAGGATAAGTGTACTGGAGTGAAAATAAAAAGCATTTTTGGCTTTAGTTGACAGACTGAATCAGGTGGGCTGGGAAATTTAGTGCTTTTGAAGAAGCTGCAGCAGTGAGAGCGTGAGAGAGAGTGAGCGCACGAGAGAGAGAGAAAGAGAGAGAGTGTAAGAGACCGTGTGTGTGTGTGTGTGAGCGTGCTATCCCAGCAACACTCTCTGCAGCCGATCGGCTGGGACGGACTGGTCGTCGTCCGAGTCTGCGTCGCTCTGAGGGTTGGAGCTGCAGGGAGAGGTGCATTCTGGGGAGCACAGGTAGTGCATGAGCGGCAGCCGGTACTTCCCGCAAAAGTCCACAAACTTGATGTGGCGCACGCACGAGTCAAAGTACACACCTGCAGAGGAAGTGACACATGCATACTTTCAGTCGTCTTATACAGTACACTTGAGAGAAATCTCCTCAGATGCAGCTGACCTTCATACAGGAATTCCAGTACAACTTCGATTTCAACTGATCAAAGGCTCGATTTAGTTTGTTTTTATTAAATACTTACACACTTATTCACACCTAGGGGCAATTTAGCATAACCAATCCACCTACCTGTGTAATTTTAGGAGGGAACCAGAGAACTCGGAGGAAACCCACACGGACAAAATTACTTTGTACAAATCTATACTTAATAAACAGTAATCTCTGTAGGTGTGGCGTACATTTTCGATGTGAGATTTGATGTTATTCAGTTTACTGTGCGCTACAAAGATGAGTCAAATGAAAACCTAAAAAGAAAAGAAAACAACAACAACAACAAAAAATATAAACTAGAGGAACAGCAAATTTGTAACTGCAAGAAAAAAAATAATAAAATGCTACCGGTCCATTGTTCTCTACTGTATAGCTCGTTCTATGGCTGCCTTAAACCTGATACACTTTAGTGACATGCAAAATAAATTATTAAGATTATCAAATTAACATTTGACTCACCATTGCAAAATACATTTAAAAATGTGAATTGTATTAAATCTAAATAAATAAATAAAAGTCCACGGTAGTTTCCAGAGGAACAGGACATTTCAGGAAGAGTATATCAAAAGAAAATCACTTGCTCCAGTCTCACAAGCATGCTACTCTAATATTTTGAAGGTCGTACACTGGGTACTGTCCCTCGTCTCACGCCTCAGAGTCTCACCTCCGCACTTGGGGTTAGGGCACTTGCTGGCCAGGTCCAGGTATTTGACGAGGTCCGCGGGCAGGTCCTGCTCCGAGTAGCGGAGGTTACGCGTTTTAACGGTGCGACCTGCCAGCTCCAGCAGCGATGGGGGGTCATAAGTCATGTCCTTAATGAAGCGCACGACCAGTGGGTTGCCACGGAGACTGAGCTCCTGGAGCTGCACTAGGCTAAGGATTTCACGCGGCAAATAGGTCAGGAGATTATTATGGAGACTGAGAGAACGCAGGGAGTGGAGCCTTGAGAATGTAGTAAGTGTAAGAGAGAGAGAGAGAGAGAGAGAGAGAGAGAGGTCTTATTTGAGCTTTATGATTTATCATTACTATTACGTTTATTATAACAATTCAATTCAAAACTAAATGTGTTTGTTAATAACAGTACTGTAACTCCATAAGCCCATGCCTATAAAACCTATTACTGAACAGACTGACAGAGAGGGACAGAGGCAGGGAGAGAGTGAGTGAGAGAAAGGGGGAGACAGAGGGAGAGGGAGACAGCAGAAGACAGAGAGCGACAGAGAACCCCAGAGAGAGAAACACAAAGAAACAGGCAGAGAGAGTGAGTCAGAGGGCGAGACGCTGGGAGACAGAGAACAAGATTGAGACATTGAGCAGTAGAGAGTGGAACAGAGCGAGAAAAAGAGAGAGAGAGAGAGAGAGTGAGAGACAGACAGAGAGTAAGGCAGAGAGAGAGAGAGAGAGAGAGAGCATGAGAGAGAAACAGAAATAAACCGAGAGAGAGACAGAGAAAGAATGGGTTGGAAACAAAAGGAAGACTAGCGAGGATGAGTGACGGAGCACAGACAATCCTGTTTACCAAGTGCCTTTCACTATGCACAGTACTAAAGAAATCTAAAAGGTATGGGTGTGTGTATACCTGGTGAACTGTGGTGGGATGCTCTGGATGCGGTTGTCACACAGAGACAAGTAACTGAGCACAGGCAGGTTGGCCAGCTCCACTGGGATTGATGAGATCATGTTTCCTCCTAAATACAGCAGCTCCAAACTGCAGGAGACACACACACACACAAATATCAGTGACACTATTAGAACTGTAAACTATTATAAGTGACTATGGTGTGTGTCTCTCCTTCCGAGATCATACACAGTGCACTTTAAGATGTGATCAGAGACGAGGTACGAGATGGAGTCAAAAAACGTCTCATAACGGAAGAAACAGGGAGAAAGTGATGGGGGGGTGGGGGTTACGTGTTTGAGCCGTCCGGCTTTCTCTATTCTCTTGAGTCCGCAGTGTTTCTCTCCTTGAACACGGCCATTCACTTCTGCATCAATGACCCATTCTCCTGCAGAGGTCGGCGATCCGAGTCTCCACAAATCACTGCCCCCCCCCCACAAACACACAAAAAGAAATAGGGCAGGTCTCACTAATGGACTGACCTAGGGTGTAATGTAGCCCAAAGGGACAAGTGTGTGTGCCTCGTGCATGTCCTGACCCATCTCAGCACTGCAGTTCAGCACTAACCTGAACATTTACTATAAAAGTAAAGCCTACGTGAGGGGTGAGACAGTTGTCTGACACACTCATACAAACAATCAGCTGCCAAAATGTCACCTGTGTCAAAGTACAATGACTAATACCATAAGGAACTGAGAATCAAGATTCATGCAAACCATGCACAAACATTACACTTTACAGCCAGCAGAGGGCAGAAGTAAACACCACCTACAAGCTTCTCATTCATAAAAAAAACCTTGTTTTTCTTTAAGTGACAGATGTGAAGGTGGTGTTTTTTGTTTTTGCTTTCATCTGAGAACAAAGTCAAAGAGGCCATGTTATTATCTACACAATATAAAATTTTACTAACATATTCAGTACTTATAACATTCAATACTAATACTAATTTCCATGCATTATACGTTAGTCATTATATTGATTAACTTTTAAGATATGGTGAACTTGGTTACATTTTGCTTACAATATTAAATCTCTGATCATAGCGATTTACTTTTTATTTTTTAGAAATCTATTCAGTTAAAAGGAGTCTATTCATTTCATCATTTTTCTTCATTCTAAACATTCCGAGAAATGAATCGAATTAAATCGCGACCAAAGAGTATCATTTCTCACCTAATGTTCAATAATTTATAATGTATACAAAAAATGTATTTATCATTTAGATCAGAGGTCGGGAACCTTTCAGCTGGCAGAGCCATAAAAGCAAAATAAATAAATAGTCTCCTTATTATTCTAGTTATTATCTGTACTATTATTGCATAATTATAAAAAGTGGTAATGTAATAAAGGCTATTTCACATTATGTGTTCTTGACCTAAGAGTACTTGGACCTAGTGTACTTGGACTTCACTTAACCAACTATGATAGTTTCATCAAATGGTAAAACAATACAAGATGCAGTACATGAGCAAGAGTAAACTGAACACTACTTACCATTAATGCGACTTCCAAATATGCAAACTGGTCTGTCTGTTCGGACTGGAACAATTAAAAGTTCTTATTGTTCTTTCTTGTACCCATTTCACCTTTGTTAAAAAACTGAAAAAATTACTGCTCTGCTCCACATTATCCAATGAAATCTGAGCTTGTTGTGCCACGACACGATTGGTTTGTGTATACATGACAAACGGGGATCGATTAGGAATTATGCAATATTTTATAATATGTAGAGTTTTAATTGAATTTACACATTTTCCTCGACACTTTCATGATTTCTGATTGTTTTTATTCACTTTTCCCCTGCCGTTGAGCCACAGGCAATCACTGAAAGAGCCATGGGTTCCCGACTCCTGGTTTAGACCTAAAAATCTAAATCAAAAATACTAATCTGTGAAAGCCATATGAAAAGTATCCTATGCAAACATTTGACTCTTCAGGTCTCAGAATACAGCATTCATTCGCATTTTTTCCCATTTCAGACACACCCAAAGTGTAAGTCCTTCTCAACATGGTTCAGTTTCCTGGATGTTTGTACTTCCTACCAGGCTGAACAGAGGTCAGAGGAGAGAGTGAGCCCCCTCCTCTGCTTCTCCCTCTTCCACACAGCATTTTTTTGACTGTTGCAAACATTCATCAACACCAACAACAACGTCACCTCTCTGTGCAAAATCAAACTGACTTTATCCAAAAGGTCAGGAACCTGCACTCAGCGATTCCTACTTCATAAATCAATAAAACAAGTCACAGACGTTGAGAAACATCTGAAGATAAAAGTAAAACGTCTCCTGGATCAGTGATGGGTTATAAAGTTTGGAGATTTGGAAGACAGTCGGAGCTTGATTGTGTGTGTGTGTGTGTGTGTGTGTGTGTGTGTGTGTCAGTATGACACGGAGACATTGAGATAAGGTTTATTGAGGGCAGTCAGAAATGTTCACATACTGCTCTCATGGAGGGAAAATGATTTCTTACATCTCTCTCACTCACTCACTCACACAACACACCCTATATCAGAGTCCAGTTCATACAGGATCTCACACGTTTTTTTGCTTGTTGCAGCCAAAATTGCTTCATTTTGCGGAGTCTTTTTTTCCCCCGAAAATTTGCGCTCTTGTGATGAAAACTACTTGAATTGGTGAAAATGCAATTACATAAAATTGTTTTGCACTTGCTTTGTCTTTCGCAGTGAGGTTCGTTGGTAAATGAGAGCTTTTTGCTGTACTCATGTTCGACGCAGGTAAATCGAAGAGGGCTTTGGCTGAACGCACGTTGTGATGACATCACACGATGTGTCTTGGCCCAAATCTGTGGGAACTCTCTGTGGTAATTTTGAAAAATTAAAAGTTCCTCTGAATATTGTGGAGTTTACTTGATTTTGCATTAATTGTCTGAAAAATCACAAACCCCCGGAGATGTTCTTGGGATCGTATACTCTACCATGGGAACCTCACCTTACAAAAACAAACAAACAAAACAACAACCACCACAACATTGAATCTGTTTGCAGTGTTACAACATGACCCCACTATTGTTTTTCCCCCATAGCTCTGAGCTACAAATATGTTGGCGCAGCCGTGCTCACATTTCGTTCTGCACCTGCACAATGAGCAAACGTTTCACTTTGTATGAGGCCCTTGATCATATATTTGATTGGAAATCTGATGAGCATGAAGGAAGCCTAAATGACGCCAAAGAAGTGGAAGAGGACGTGTTTGAAACAGACGACCACACTGAAAATGATCCAAACCATAAATAAACTGATGAGGAAGAAGCAGCTGTGGACCCTCCTGAGATGGAAGATACATTCTTGTCGAAGAATGGAAATTTAATGTGGTCTTCATTCCCCCTCAAGATCCCACCCACTGGACCATGGTGGTGTTCTAGATCATCTTAGAAGGCTGCCTACAACTCCTCTGCAGTATGGACAGCCTGGAACCTACAACTCCTCTGAGGTGTGGACAGTTTGGAACTTACAACTGCTCTGCAGTGTGGACAGCCTGGAACCGACAACTCCTCTGCAGTGTGGACAGCCTGGAACCTATAACTCCTCTGCAGTGTGGACAGCCTGGAACCAACAACTGCTCTGCATTGTGGACAGCGTCGAACTAGGGGACAAGGCTCTTCCCAGAAAAGCTAAGGAGAGCTACATGACTCCTAATATTGAAAGATGACCGTGCCACCCTCGCACTCCGACTTCAGCCAGATTGGTGAGGGATGTACAGGATGCATGCTCTGCCACCCCAGCAGCTGCCCCCATGAAAAGAACAGGAAGAGGTGCCAACTCTGTGCCCCAAGGAATGTGTAGACCAGCACTGTGAGCCACAAATTCAGTAAATATATTTGCAAGGCACATACAGTCCTTACCACACAAAACCACTCTTGTGTATGAAAACACACACATGTGAGATATTAAAATGATCTCATTTTATCTTTTAACCGGGCAGAATATTTGATGTTTGCAACATAAATGTGGATTGTTCGTCATTTAATCTTTTTTCTGTCTTTTCTTTATAAAGAAAATCATATTGGTCAGTTTTGAAACAGCGCAGATGTAGTTTGGGGAGAACACTGAAATGATGTCAAAGTAAGTATTTTGACACATATTTGAAACGGTCTATGATTATCACGTTTGCTTCTGGTTTTGACTATAAGTGCAAATAATACATCAAATGTGCTTATTTGGCCCATAAACAAGGCATGATTTCAGGTAAACGAAGTCTATATTCCACATATTCCAAAAAGAAGTGTGATATTGGCTAGGAAAGAAATGGGTTAAAAAAGAGTACCACAAAATTACATACAGAATCCAACACAGCCGAAGAGTTCAAATAAATCTGTGATGTGTCCTGCAGGCCACACTGTCAGAGCTCCTGTTACAGAAAACGAATCATCACTCTCTGCACAATCGTTTGGGAATTCAACAGCACTTGGTATAATAACTAAAAAAGGAATGTCACAGGGTTCACAAAGTTTTGTCACTGAGCTACGTGTGTACGTGCTCCTGATTCTCCACGGCTATAAGGAAAACTCTCGCCTTGCCGAGCCGAGGCTTTTTATTCGGACAGTGGAGGAGACTGAGGAAACAGCAGCAGAATGCCAAGTAGGACAAACACAGCGACACACCAACTGGGGGATTAACTCTCAGAGTGTCTAATGATTGCTTATAGTAACAGTGTAGATCTTAATTTCATACTCTGCACCGACCGTTACTTCAGCAGTAGAATGTTTAAAAATGGGTGTTGTTGCTCTGTGCATGGTGACAGGTCATAAATTAGGTGTTTTGGAACAGGAAGAAATTCTGGAAATGGAGCTCTAAATACAAAATCCAACACGAGCTCTCAGACATCAGTCCAAAGGATATTGTTCCAAAACTTTTGTGTTTTGTTCAGACGCAATATTGCAAACTCTAGCAAAATGTGCAAAATGTTCATTTTGGAGAGAAGGGGCTTTTTCCTACCCACCCTTCCATGAAATCCATGCTTGTTCAGTCTTTAGGTCACATGATTGGTCCCTCTCTTGGGGTTTTCTTTATATCTCTGAACATTAAACGGTCGATCCTTGGACTCCATTTGCTGGGACGCCCACTCCTGGGAAGACTGGCAAATGTCTTGAAGCCTTTCCATTTGTAAACAATCCTTCTCACTGTAGAATGGCGAATTTCATATTGTTTGGAGATGGCCTTATAACCCTTCCCAGATTCATGTGCAGCAACTATTGCATCACGGAGGTCATGGCTGATGTCATTTCTTCTTGGTATGATGTAGACACACACCTGAGTGCTCCAAACTGACAAAAGTTCATCTTTAATAGAGGTAGTCACACATATTGATGACTAACTAATCTTTTGCATTTCATTAGTAACACCTGGCTGCTAATTATAGTAACATCTGGCTGCCAATTACCCTCTTCATAATTGTGGAAATAGGAACGGTGTACCTATATAGACACCTAAAGGTGTATAAATAAATACAGAGACGTAAAGGAGAGTAAATGTGCTTTTTTGCCCATAACTGTATAAGACACAGACCTGGTGAGGCTGTCTAACCAATCAGCCAAAACATTAAAACCACTGACAAGTCACATGAATAACATCCATTATCTCGTTACATTAGCACCTGTCAAGGGTTGGGATAGATTAGGCAGCAAGTGAACAGTCAGCTCTCGAAGTTGATGTCTTGGAAGCAGGAAAAATGGCAAGTGTAAGGATCTGAGCAAATTTGACAAGGGACAAATTGTGAAAACGGCATACGGTATACAGTTCCCAGTACACAGACGTTAGTACCTACCAAAAGTGGTCCAATGAAGGACAACTGGTGAACCAGTGACTGGGTCACGGGCACCCAAGGCTCACTGATGCGAATGGGGAGCAAAGGCTAGTCTGTTTGGTCTGATTCCAGAGTAGGACTAGTATAGCACAAATTCCTGAAAAAGTTCCTGTTGGCTATGAAAGAAAGATGTCAGAACACACAGTGCATCACAGCTTTCTGTGTGTGTGTGTGTGTGTGTGTGTGTGTGCGTTTACCTGTCTATCTCAGGAGGGATGTGTTTGAGAGTGATATATGAATGTAATGTATATGTTATGTATAGGATACAGACCTGGTGAGGATGTCTATCTCAGGAGGGATGTGTTTGAGGCGGTTTCCCCCCAAGGACAGGGAGTGTAGTCGCTGTAACTGCAGCAGTTGTTTGGGGATCTCCTCGAAGCGGTTCCCGCTGAGATTGACCACCTCGAGCCTCTGTAACGAGCTGAGGTCTTTGGGCAGAGAGAACTCATCCAGGCGGTTGTTTTTGGCGATGAAAGTCTTGAGTCGGGTCAGTCCGGTAACGGCGTCGCTCAGGACCGACAGTCCGTTATTACTCACGTCCAGAAACTCGAGGCTCATGAAGCGGCTGATGGAGACCGGAAGTGCCGCCAGTCTGTTGTAGCTGAGGTGAAGCTCGGTTGTTTCCGTCCTCCGTGTTTCACTCAGAGTCTCAAAACTCACACTGTTTAAGTTCAAATGGGACAAATTCAACACGTGTTCTCCACCTTCAGCTCCTTCAGAGACATCCATTGTTTTATGTATAAAATAATAAAAACAATTCCTTTTGCAAACTTTTAAACTCGGCTAGTTTTGGGGTTTTTTTAAAAACATGATCAGTTTTCTCCAGTTCTACCACCCACCTAAAAGCTAATAACAGCTAAGCATAATACTGTGTTATTTCCACACTGCATGCACTGGTATTAAGCTGTGTAACCTGAATAAACCACCGAAACATGTATAGCTAAATCACACATCTCAATTCAACGGGAAACATTGTGGAATTCAGGTTCCGGGGTTTGGACTTCACTCAATGACCACGCCCACAATACATTAACTCTTTCTCTTAGCACCAGGAGGAACTTTATTATTATTATTATATATATATTTTTGCTGCATTTCTTTACACACTAAGATTCAGTTGTCTGTAGCAATAAGTTTAAACATAAACAGGAAAAAAAATTATATTTATAAATCTATCCTCTCTTATATGTAAAAGTTTGTTAGAGTTTTGCTGATTATGTGTCAGCACGTGCTTTCATTACGCAATATGTCATGAAGCTTACCTCAGGCGTGCTGCTGAGAGCATGATGTGTTACACACGGCTCTTTTTTCAATGTTAAATCCAGATACATGTTTACAAATATGGTGTGAATGTTCGTCTGTAAATAGCCTAATAAATGCTTACAGGTTGCTATTGAAATGACGCAATGGCACTTTCTAAAACTGGTCTGATACTGTATATGCACTGATTGCAAGTTTGTGTGTAGACTTCCCTCCAAGCCCTAAGATTGCCTGAGTAGACCTACACAGTCTATTTTAGGAGAGCTACACAGTCTATCCAGGGGACCATCCTTGGACCTCAAGACTACATTTGGGTGACTGGATCATAGCAGCGTGAAATGTTAGACTGAAATTTGTAACTGTTGCAAAATATTTTGCATTCATTCACATTGCATTGCGAACTGCATACAAATCACACTTCTATTCACAGTGAATTCAACTTACAGTGGGGTTCAATAATCTGAGAGAGAGAGAGAGAGAGGGAGAAAGAGGGAGTCTTTTTTTCCCAATTTGATCGGCCCTTTTACAGGAGACTATTTTATTGGAAAGGGTTTAAATGATGTTTTTCATGCTTGTTCAATGAAACATTTACAAACAATTGAAACAATGATTGCACATGCACCTGTGGAACAGTCCTTAAGACACGAACAGTATACAGGCGGTAGGCAATTAAGGTCACAGTTGCAATAACTTAGGACACTAAAGAGACCTTTCTACTGACTCTGCAAAACACCAGAAGAAAGATGTAGTGTTACTGCTCACCTGCGTGAACATGCCATAGACCTGCTGCAGGGAGACATGAGGACTGCAGATGTGTCCAGAGCAATAAACTGCAATGTCTGTAATGTAAGACACCTAAGACAGTGTTACAGGGAGACAGGGAGGACAGCTGATCGTCCTTGCAGTGGAAAATTACATGTAACCGTGTGCCCCCCAAGACGTGATCGAAAAGTTATAATTCACTTACGTAAATGCCTTTGTGGAAGAGTGGAGTAACATCTCACAGCAAGAACTGACAAATCTGGTGCAGTCCATGAGGATGAGATGCACTGTAGAACTTAAAGCAGCTGGGGGCCACTAGATACTGACTGTTACTTTTAATATTGACCCTCCCTTTGTTCAGGGACTCATTATTACATTTCTGTTCGTCAAATGTCCGTGAAACTTGTTCGGTTTTTGTCTCAGTTGTTCAATGTTTTTATGTTAACACAAATATTTACACATGTTAAGAAATTTGCTGGAAATAGAAGCAGTTGGATGTGAGAAGTTTCTTTTTTTTGCTGAATACACACACACACACACACACACACACACACAAATTTTGATCAATTTAAAACAAACAAAGTAAATGTTCAATATTTCGAATATTCAATATTCTGCACCATGTCTAGGTCACTATTGAAATTTTTGGAATTTTGATCAATTTAAAACAAAGAAAGGAAAAGCATGGAAATCTTCAAGATCTTGACTGTTCAATATCTTAACCCTCCTGTTACCCTCAAATTCTATAACATTTTGTACCAAAAGTAGTTTAAACCTCCAGATATATTTTTTTTTTTTTACAAAGCTTTGTGTCTCAGGTAATTTGTGTCTTTGTTGACTACTTAAATAACCTTTTAAGTTGACATCCACCCAACACCCCCCTCCCCACCCCTTATACATCCAGAATACCCATTGCACGACTATGGACAAATTTACAAATCACCATATCTTACTGATTGACCTAAAATTGGAAAAGTATATATATATTTTTGGTGTTTTATTTGTTTTGTAATATTTCTAAGTATAGATTTTTGTAATCTATAACATTTGGAAAGAAAAACTATTTATTTTATCGAGGATAGTAACACGAGTTATATTTGGGGTCAATTTGACCCCGGGAAAAACAAACACAATTTCAAACATTTAGAAGGATTTTATTTTTAAACAGAACATCATTACAATCAAAACATCAGTACGGAACACATAACAGTTAAAGAAAGAAAGAAAGTTAATCAGGATTGCAACATACATAATGTGTGGGGTCTGTTCCAGCCCTTGTTTATTTCACTCCATAACACAAAGGCATTGTAGGCGCTCACATCAATGATGTTGAAGTAAATGACAAGGGGCCAACGGGCAGTCATGCGTCGGCAGCTGTAGGTGGCTGTAACCTTGTCTAAATTATCAACCCCTCCCTTTGTCTCATAGTAATCCAGCACCATTTGTGGTTTTCGGTCTTCTCTGGTGCTCAGAACAGCATCTTTGTGCATAGTGCTCATTAGCAGGACATTTTTCCCTTTCTTGGGGCAATAGGAGATGACAGTGGCTTTTTCAGTGAAGGCAAACATTGAAGATGTTACCTTCCTGTTCTTCATCGCAAGAAGCTCAGAGGGAAGTTCTGGCTTATTTTTTCTCACTGTCCCCAACATGGTAACCTTCTTTTTTAGCAGTTCTTCACCCATGGCGTACGATGTGAATGATCACATGTAATGTTATGGCCATTCAGTCCCTCAGCCATGTCTAGTACCACCCTCATGCCCTGATCTTTTTCAGGTGCTTCTCCAGGAGATATACTCATGTACACCTGCATATTCCAGGCATAGCTGGAGTGTGCATCACATGCGGCCCATATTTTTTTCCATATTTGTCTGGTTTGCTTGGTATGTATTGTCTGAAAGGACAGCGCCCACAAAACGGAACCAGACATTCATCCACAGTGATGTGGGGGCCTGGATTGTAAAGAAAGGGTAATTGCTGGACCCACTTGTCCCATACATCCTGTATTGCGGCAAGTTTGTCAAGCTCTCATCTGCCCTGTCTTGTTTCTTTGTCATCAAAGCATATGACACGGGAGAAAACATGGAATGTCTTTAGAGACATGGTGGCTGGAAATATTGCCCTTCCAGTGTCAGCATTCCAAAGGCTCACTGATGCTTCTCCTTTTGACTTGTACAGTGCCTTGCGAAAGTATTCGGCCCCCTTGAACTTTTCAACCTTTTGCCACATTTCAGGCTTCAAACATAAAGATATAAAATGTTAATTTTTTGTGAAGAATCACCAACAAGTGGGACACAATTGTGAAGTGGAACGAAATCTATTGGATTTTTGAAACTTTTTTAACTAATAAAAAAATGAAAAGTGGGGCGTGCAAAATTATTCGGCCCCTTTACTTTCAGTGCAGCAAACTCACTCCAGAAGTTCAGCGAGGATCTCTGAATGATCCAATGTTGTCCTAAATGTCTGATGGTGATAAACAGAATCCACCTGTGTGTAATTAAGTCTCTGTATAAATGCACCTGCTCTGTGATAGTCTCTTTTTATATATTCAATATAATATTGAATATGTAAAATAATAATGAACATTATAAAATTATAACATGTTATAGTGACCTCAATAAAACATCCAAAACAAATGTGTGTGAAATTTGAATATTATTTCTTTGAATATTTGACCCAAAGGAACACTGATGCTACAAAATGTGTACAGGACATTGAAAAAATATCAGCAGGTTAATTTTATGATTACAGACGTTAAACATTGAATGGGGTCAAATTGACCCCAAAGATAATAGTAGGGTTAAACTATTTCTAGTCAAATTTAAGCACATTTGTAATATTAACCATGGTAACTTCCATAATCAAAGGTTCAGGTTTTCCTCAAGTCTTATCTCTCCTATTGAAGCTAGAGGACACTCAGATGGATCTGATCCTGATGGATCATCAGGTTTTACTACACTGTTACGCACTGTTATCATTTTGGATTCAAATGTAAATTAAATTCATATATGTCTGTCACCTTTTGCATTAGAATGAACACCGGTGCAAACGTGTGCTCGGACTTGCCCTTTTACGTGATGAATATTGCTACAAAGAAATCTATCATTTAATCATAATTTCAAAATCTACCCTTTATGAAAAAGCAGAATGCTAAAGCAAATAAATAAACATTAAGCAGCACAAGCATCACAAAAAAACAAAAACAAAACAATTAACTGTGGTGTATTTCATTTATTGATGTACAGTACAGAGTCATAATACAAGTAAATTCAAATACAATTCAAAGTTAACAAGATAGTCTTTACACTGAAATGGTTTAATTCTATCTCAGTCTGTCACTCAGGACAACTTCTGCTTGACTACCATAACACTGCAAAGTTTCGCATGGAATCCTACAACCTGTGATCACACAAGAGAGAAGGCCATTCTATCTGCGGATGTATATTTAAGGCACTCAGTATCATAAAAACTTGATAGTAGTGGAATAAAGGGAAAAAAGAAAGCGAGCTCATACACTCCATCACTCAGACACACATGAAAATACAAACACACCTCTGCAGCCACACACACACACACACACATGCAGTAAGAAAGCATTAAAGCTAAAGAGGTGACACTGAATCTAATCGTCTAATCTTCAATCTGACAGCTTTATGAAATAAAAGGTATGATGCTGTTGCTGGGTCCAGAGTAGTGGTTTATCTGGAGGATCTGTACAACATTTAAACACTAAACATCTGGCTTTGGTATTTTTTATTTTATTTTGGGCTACACTGCTTCTGCTCCAAACAACTCATTCGTTCATTCTGCATCAATCAGCACATTAACACCGATTCTCATTCTCTTTGTGATTCTTTACACTTTTGTCCTTCTGACAGAAATGAGCGCAGCAACAAAGCTTTAACACAAACTACTTCTACATAAAGCAACTCTGCTAAATAGGAGCAGGAGCAAAGTGGAGCGTCCATGCTGTGAATGTCTTCCCGCCCATTTTTGGAGATTAAATCACTGGCTCTTCACAGAAACAGCTGAAGAATCACAGCTTACGGAGGCATGGAGCTCCTATACAAGTCTACACGTCGACAAATCTACAGGTTTTCTAATTCTACCTAGCGATCTAGACGTACTCTAGGAGCATGCTGATGCAAAAAAGGAAAAAGAAAAAAAAAAGAAATCCATATTAGCACCTTTTTGAAAGGTCTCAAGACTATGACCGCCTTGTTTGCATGGAAACAGAGAGTGTGTGAAAGGAGACCTTAGCTGACATTGCACTTGTGACATAATCTGCTCTCTCGCTTTACATCATCTCGTGGATTGATACACTCATAAAAATAACGGCGTACATCACAGTCTTGATTTTTTTTTTTTACTGATGTGGTTTAACAGCTGAGTCAGTTCAGCCGATCTCCCTCCTTCACTCTTCTCCTCCATCTACTGCCATTGTCTCAATCATACGCAACAAAATCTAAATGTAAAAGGACTAAAATATGTAACAAAAAATGTAACGATATATAGAGTAAAAAAAAAATTAAAGTCAAACTACAAAAATAGTGCTGGGGCGCCTTGGACAAAGCTTAGCATGATGCTATAAAAAACAATGTACAGCACTTAGTGACTTACACTCACACACACACACACACACACACACAGACATAAAGTACACGTCAACCTAAAACGATTATAATGACGTTACACAGAAAAAGCAGTGAGAGATAAATATAGGTCAAAGATAGAAAACAATACATGATGCGGTTCTCCCAGCAATAGTGTGTCATCTCAGGAGTCCTGAGTGTGACCCCATCCCCCTCGCGACTTCTTTAAACCTCCTTTGTGCTGGACTTCATCTGCTCCATAGTCTCCTGTAGAGTTCAAACAAACAAACAAACAAATAAATAAATTCTTGGTCTTATTATTTGTGCACATAATACTAATCTCTAGCTGGTATTCTCTGGGCTGTAAACAATATTTTTATACTGTGTGGTGGGAACCAATTATAAAAAGCAGGAAATGACAAAGACATCTGCTATTTAAACCATCTGCTCAACAGGGTTTATAGCTCTCTAGAACTTTATAGCTCTATATAGTAGATTAGATTGAGGACATTTGACTCTTAAAGTCAGCATGAATCTGTTTTTATTATCGCCAGCTTTATAAAATTGCAGGGAAAAAAGTCCCTTATTTGCTACTTATTAGCTATTAGTCTTTAGTTAAAGTAGCTGACCGGCTTTAGACACACAGATAAGCGCATCTGCTTCCCTGTTT